>CP092864.1:126741059-127054346 GCA_030710605.1 Cordylochernes scorpioides | reverse complement strand
GGCAAAGTCCTACTTTTGTGTTCCTCAGATGTACCCATCAACAGGAAATGTACCCAATTACTCTGTATGATAAGGAGAAAAGCCACCCACAAAATAATACCTTTTCTAAATACACCAAAACAATACATAACACCTCATTACTATTTTTGATGATAGTAAAACTTTAAATATAGTGTGGTTCGATAAGGCACAATTTGGATTATAGATTATAAACACAAGGTAATAAGACCAAATCCAAATATATAAATAGTGCGTGACATTTCGGTAACAGCATTGTTACCATCTTCAGACAAAAGTGCTGAATTTAGTTTTTTACGCTTTTAATTCTAAGAATAACATTCTTTGTTTCTCAGAAAACTATCTTCTTCTTATCTGTTATCTTGTTTACACACTTGATAACAGTAACTATTTAAAACATGCTGTGGTAAAATTTCTCATTCAGTACTTTTGTCTGAAGATGCGCAAGGTGGCCCTACCAGGAGTAAAGACTCCAGACATACTGTCCAGGGTCATCACCACCATGCTGAGACAGTTAACAGGGCTTGGGGAAGGGTATTCTGTTATGTCACAAAAGAGGGACAAGCCCGGATGAAAAAGGAGGAGGGGAGCAGTAACAAGCTCACTAAAAAACCTGGGTTCAGCTGGCCTGGCTGATAGTACCCTGTTAGGACAACACTGCTACAGAAACATCACACACTATTTATTTATTTGGATTTGGTCTTATTACCTTGTGTTTATAGTGTGGTTCCTTATTTCATCTATATCCTGTTTTTGTTACTTGTACTCATTAGTTGGACTTGGGGGAATCTATTAATTTAAAAATATAAAAATTTCAATAATAAATAAAATGGCTTTGAGGATGAGTTTCTTGCTTTATAAAATACAGTTAAACCTGTCTATAGCGCCCCCTCTAAATGGCGCCTCCCTCTCTATAGCGCCTGATTTTAAATACGTAGTACGATGCGATTTACATTAAAAGTGACCTGTCTATAGCACCCTCTCTCTATAGCACGCTATTTTGGTGAGTCCCAAGAGGGGGCGTTATAGACAGGTTTAACTGTATTTTATTTTCAAGATTTTGGGTTTTACAAGCCCTTTTACAGTAGTATATGATATTACATATGTATCATATTCTCCCATACAAGGGCTTGTAAAACCCAAAAACTTGAGAAAAATATATAATAAAGCAAAATACTCATCCTCAGAACCCTCATGTTATTTATTATTCTATAGTTTGCAGATGATTTTACCTTTCCAAATTCAAAACAACAATAAAAGAAGCTCCTTAATGAGGGATTTAATATAATGCCAGGTGTTTTTGTTAAAAATCAATATAGTAGAACTACCTCCCTATAGGGAGAGGTGTCCTCTTACCGGAGAGTTACTAAATAGTAAAAATGGTAATTTTGCAAATGAAAACTGTCCTTTATAAAGAGGTGTCCTCTTACCAGAGAGTTGCTAAATAGTAAAAATGGTAATTTTGCAAATGAAAACTGTCCTTTATAGAGAGGTGTCCTCTTACCAGAGAGTTGCTAAATAGTAAAAATGGTAATTTTGCAAATGAAAACTGTCCTTTATAGAGAGGTGTCCTCTTACTGGAGAGTTGCTAAATAGTAAAAATGGTAATTTTGCAAATGAAAACTGTCCTTTATAGAGAGGTGTCCTCTTACCAGAGAGTTGCTAAATAGTAAAAATGGTAATTTTGCAAATGAAAACTGTCCTTTATAGAGAGGTGTCCTCTTACTGGAGAGTTGCTAAATAGTAAAAATGGTAATTTTGCAAATGAAAACTGTCCTTTATAGAGAGGTGTCTGCTAAAGGGAGGTTCAACTGTAGCTCATACTGCCAAGCATATTGTTTCAAAATAAAATATGTTTACCATACAGCAACCTTGTTAAACTCTAGTCTGATGTAATCCCATAATGTCACACTCATGGTTGACCTTTTAATACACTTGTTAACATACCAAGCACTTTTAAAAAATGATGTTTTATTACAAGAGACAAACATGGGAATAAAGGGAGGAATGTTGTTGTTGGCAGAAAGGATCAGTCCAACAAGTCCTAGTCCAGATGGCCTTGGACATCCTCAGTGCTCTGGAGTTTCTACACAGCCACACTGTGGTCCACCGGGACCTGGCCACTCGCAACTGCTGGATCAGGTAGGCAGACCTTGGCATGGCAGGCTCACTCCCCGGGAGTCCGTTTAGCCCAATGGTACAGCTCATGATAATCTTGGGGCTTGTAAGGTTTTCCTGTAGTACACTACATATCAATACAAGTAGATAACACATCTGTACTCATATGTGTGTCGGCAGCAAAGGCTTCCATGTTAGGAACAGCTTCAAACTACAGGCAAAGTCAGACTTTCACCAAAGTGTGCCTGGATCATGGTGCCATGATCAACGAAAGCTGTATCCCTATACCTCATTCCATGAGACCACTGCTCAAGGAGCATGAACTCATAGAATTCGTGTAATCTTTATACTCTAAGAGGATAAAAACAACAACAACAGTAGATAGCACTTTGACTTTTTCACTTACCAGCCCCCAGAATCCTATTTGTCTATTTGCACTCACAAGCGGGGTTGGAATAGTGTAAGAATTGAGAAGCCATTATTCTCTAATCCTATGTCTTTCTTGGTTGACTAAAATTGACAGTTCCTACCACTCCCAACTACCCATATACAGTAGAACCTCCATGAGAGGACACTCATACTAGAGGACACCTCTCTACAAGTTTCATTTCCAAAATTACCATTTTTACTATTTAGCAACTCTCCAGTAAGAGGACACCTCTCCCTAAAGGGCAGTTTGGCTCTGAAATTAGGTATCCTTTACAGGGAGGTTCTACTGTATTACCATTTTTACTATTTAGGAACTCTCAGGTAAGAGGACACCTCTCCATAAAGGACAGTTTGGCTCTGAAATTAGGTGTTGCCCTTTACAGGGAGGTTCTACTCTATATATATAAGATATTAACCCTTTAATCACTTTTTCCCGAAATGGCATTTCTGGGCTTCTACCTTTCGGATTATTTGAAAGTACTTTATATAGTGAATTAGGAAATTAATAGAAATTGGTTCTAATGTATTTCGAAGCAAGGAATAGTAGAGAGACCTTTCAAAAAACTAAACACGACTAAATTGAACTCTTCGGATTAAGTTAGCAACATAAAATGGAGATTGAAGAGGAGTGTCTTGTACCAACTTTATTAGCAAGCTTTCGGACGTCCTTCTACAGGCTTTACAACCTTGGAGCAGTGGCCACCCAGACCTTTCGGTCCATAAACAGGCATGCGATAGCATACCCATTGCTGTAATGATGCATTCTCCATGCACCGAGCGGCCATTGTTTGGCCCCTCGCGCCCGCCATTATGGTCTGGCTCCATGGGGTCGACCAATCAAACCCACAGGCGTCTCCGAGAGTTCATGGCAGGGTTGCTGACCGAACCCTCCCATTCAGACTTAGTTAAACCCATCCTACGCTCCAATAGGACTCCAGTCAGTCATCGTAAAGCCTGTAGAAGGTCGCATGCGTCCGAAATTTGCTAATAAAGTTTGTAAAAGACACTCCTCTTCAATCTCCGTTTTATTTTGCTAAAAACTAAACACTATCTGACCATGTCCTGTGTCAACCCTAGGGATGAGGTGGGAGACGTAGTCCTGGCAGATGAGGCCCTGAGCAGAGATCTCTTCCCCTGGGCCTACCACTGTCTGGGTGACAACTCCAACAGACCCATCAAGTGGATGCCTCCAGAATCTCTCACCCACAATGTCTTCACCCCAGCTACTGACATGGTAGATTACAGATTCCTTTTTTTATCCTCATTTAATACAAGGTAATAAGACCAAATCCAAATAAATAAATAGTGTGTGACATTTTGGTAACAGCGTTGTTACCATCTTCATACCTGTTACCGGAACGTCACACACTATTTATTTATTTGGATTTGGTCTTATTACCTTGTGTTTATAATCTATAATCCAAATTGTGCCTTATCAACCCTCATTTAATCAAAATTATTATTATTTTTTTATCTTTAGAGCTAACACACACACACACATACAACTAGGTATCACCACTTTTGTAGAAAACCCATCGATTTGTTCAACTATGAAGGTGTTAGTTCCGAAGATCCTTTGTTGGCTGGAAGTAGAGAAAAACACAGCATCAACCTATAGTTTAACTCCTGACGTTTCAGTGAGGGGGGTCGGTGGAAGGATGGTCTAAACCAGGGGTGGCGAACGTGCGGCCTTAAGGCCGCATGTGGCCTTTTCTTGCCCAAGTTGTGGTCTTTTCTTAAATTCAAAACTATAATTTTTGTTTCGCAGTTTTCAATTACTTTCATTATTTTATTGAAAATATCTAATACGAATGTCATATATTATATAATATATATAATATTTATATATATATATATAAATATGCTGCCTTCTCAAAAATGGTAAAATGAAAATTGGCCTTCTAATATAAAAAGGTTCGCCACCCCTGGTCTAAACCCTTGGTTTTCGACCGTTAAGACCCGGGTTTGATTCCCGCATTGGGCACTTTTTTCTGATAAAAAAAAATGCTCTAGTGGCTCCCGATTCTTGCAAAAGTCCAACCCCACCAGCGAATGCAAGCAACCAAACGGGGCTCTGGCACATTTGTAAGTGCGAAAGTCGAAACTGCTTTTCACATGTGTAGACATGTGGTGCACTTACAGTAAAAGCAGTCGCCTACTTCTAACCACCATGATTTTAATGGCTTGTACCACGTGTACTAGGGATAAGCAAAAAAAAAAAACGTTTCAGTGACAGGAAGTCTTCACTATGAAGGTGTTAATGAATAGGGAGAAATGTCAAAGTGTGCTCTGAATAAATACCAATTTTCTAGATTTAGCTAGCTTATGACCTGGCTTTACTTGTTGCCAGGCTACAACAGTTATCTTTATAAAAAGCAACTATTCAAGTAAATTTGTGCCTTATAAAAGCCTAAAATTGAATTGACAAAGTTGTGTAACATATTTCCTTTATGTTCATTTTTAGGCTGAAGGGAAACTAAACTTTTTTTTCTGCTTATCTCTAATACACATGGTACAAGCCATGATAATCTTGGTGGGTAGAAGTTGGCGACTGCTTTTACTGTAAGTGCACCACATGTCTATACATGTGAAAAGCAGTTTGACTTTTGCCCTTAAAAATGTTCTAAAGCCCTGTTTGGTTATTTGTACTTGATGTTGGGGTTGGACTTTTGCAAGAATCAGGAGCCATTGGAGCATTTAAAAAATAAATAAACTTACAAAGTGCAAGTGGCAATTCCTGGTGAAAAAAAAAGGTTCCATTGACCAATGTGTAAAAATGTTTACACCATCTAGTTGATCTTTTGCCAGTTTCAACCTGAACATATTTCTGCAATGAATCCAAGAAGACTATAACATAGCAGAAAAACTGGAACAGTTTGTGGCTGGGGAGATCACAAGGGATAATAAATTTGTCAAGTTTATTTTCCTGACTACTAACATTATAATGACTTGTGTTTGGCTGATATAGTGGATATTTTCTTGGTGAAAGTATTTAATGTTTTGAAATTACACACACAAAAAAGGTAATAATACCATAGACTTCATTGGATCGAAGAAGTTATTCTTCTTATGAGCTTCTTCTTCTTCTTTCTTATCTCCACTCAATCATATCAGGGTATCAAGCTTGTAAAGCTTAAGATCATGACTGGGTGAAGTAGAATGCGTCTGCCTTTGTCATCAAGACTGGGAGCACTACTCAGTGGCAGGCCGACTTAGCTCCAAAAGAAATGGCCACCTCTGACATGAGGAACAGACGCCATGTGCAGCCGCTCCTAACATGGAGTACAAACACTGCTCATCCTGTAACCCTGGATTAGGAGCCCTTACAGGGTACTATCAGCCGGGCCAGCTGAGCCCAGGTTTTTTTAGTGTGCTTGTTACTGCTCCCCCTCCTCCTTTTTCATCCGGGCTTGGTACCGGCAAAGACGGAGTTTCTTATGAGCTGAATAAAATTCCAAAGTGAATATCTCAATGTTGATTCCATCACTTTGGATTTGGTCATATTACCTTGTAGTTCACAACTATCGATTTCGGAAGATGACCGACTTCTGTGATATGTACAACGGAATTGTTTGAGATTCTTCGGTCACATCGCGGGACGCAGGGGAATGGAGTATACCATATTGACCGGAAAGACGTCTGGGTGACAGGTGCCCGCCGATACGCTTCGTGAACCAATTAAAGGAACTCACTGGTTTAACAGTCACCGAGATGGTACATCATGCTCAAGACAGTGATGGCTGGTGTCGTGTTTGGGATGTAATGAATACAATGGGCCACAATGTTTGATTACGAATAAAATTATATTACTACTACCTTATAGTTCTAATCTCTAATCCAAATTGTGCCTTATCAATGTTTTGAAATGCTAAATTCTGACATGGTGTGAGAAATAAATTGTTGGCTAAATGTGTTGTGTGGCAGTGGATGTTCGGGGTTGTTCTCTGGGAGCTACTGACCCTGGGGAAGGAGCCCTTTGCAGAGATGGATCCTGAGGAGATGGAATGGTACCTGAGAGACGGGCTGGAGCTGCCCCGGCCCCTCATTTGTCCTGAAGAACTGTAAGTTGGCTGTTCTCATACAGAAGAACCTCCAGGAGAGGACTACTTTCTATAAAGGACAGTTTTCATTGCCAAAATTACCATTTTTACTAATCAGCAACTCTTTGGTAAGAGAAAACCTCTTCTTCTTTCTTATCTCCACTCAATCATATTAAGGTATCAAGCTTGTTGATGGTATCTGCCGGGGATGAGTAGAGCTCATCAATGGATGAGTCAATACAGTCAATAATGTGTTTTGGGGTTGTAGGTTGAGAAACACCTCTTCTTAAAGGACACTTTGGATCTGTGGTGTCGCTTATAGAGAGGTTCTGCTGTATATAACCAGTTTTTTCTCTAATGTCAATTGATTGAAAAATTTGATATTTTATCAATAATTCATGATGTTGTTGTTTCTTATCCCCTTGTGTAAAGATTACACGAATTCCATGAGTTCATGCTCCTCGAGCTGTTTTATGATGAGCAGCGGCCTCTCCCAAAGGTCCTGTTTAGTGCATCTAATGCAAGCCAAAATGTGTTCTGGAGCTGCAGGTGCCAAGCTACATTTTGGGCAAGTGGGGTAGATTTTGTTATTATTTTCTATCTTCAATGGCTTGAGATGGCCTGTTCTAAATCTTGTTAGTGTTGTTTGATGCTGTCTATTTCTGATGTTCAGAGCTCCTCCTGGGTTCACTCCACTGTACCAACTGTGCTTAGGTGGGATCCTCCAGTTCTTGTTTATTTTTGTTTTGGCTACTGTTTCTATTTCTTTAAAAGGCTATAAGTTCTGATCTAAAGACTGAGCAAAAATCTGGGTTTCTTCTGTTCATTTTCTCAATGCCATTTGTGGTTTTGATGAGACAGCCACTGCCAGTGTGTCCCAACTCATCTCTGCTACCATCGGTATAGATAGTTATTGCAATTTTGGGAATGTTATTAATTATTTCTAATGATAATCGTTTTAAGTATTCTGGATTTTGGCATTGTTTGTTGGTGGGTTCATTTAAAGAGGCATTAAAAATAACATTTTGTAGTGGTTCGCATGGAGAAATTTTTTCTGCTAAATAATTTTTTTCTACTTTATATTTTAAAAATCCATTTCTTTTGGCCAGGTGGAGAGGGCCTTCTTTTTTCAGTCTTAGATTGGATTCCCAATTAAGTATGTAATTGGAAGTTCTGTGTTTGTTTCCATAACTCTTGATTTTGTTTATATATTTTGGCAGATTGTAGCTTCTTCTATCCTTAAAGGGCATAATGTCTGCCTCGTAAAGTACAATATCGTTAGGGCAGGTATTTCAAAGACCTGTAATACCTGTAATCAATAATTCATTATTTATATGTGTGTGTGCATGTATCCATGTAAAAAAAAATCTTTATCTCACCTACACAAACCTTACTTCTTTATTTCATTACTCATAATTTCATGGCATTAATCTTTGGATCGTGAGCTTTTTGATATTCTCTGCTGGGTTGTCTTCATTGATGCAGATGCAGTCAGTGGTTTGGGGTTAAATTACACTTGGTGGGAAAACCTTGTAACTACTCTGGATGGTCATTGTCCATAGATGACCAGACTCTTCTTTCTTATCTCCACTCAATCATATCAGGGTATCAAGTTGTGACCCTTGATGGTGTCTGTTTGACAACCATCATGACTGGGTGAAGTAGAATGTGTCTGCCTTTATCATTATGACTGGGAACACTACTCAGTGGCAGGCCGACTTAGCTCCAAAAGAAATGGCCGCCTCTGACATGAGGAGCAGACGCCATGTGCAGCTGTTCTTAACATGGAGTACAATGGCTGCTCATCCTGTATCCCTGGATTAGGAGCCCTTACAGGGTACTATCAGCTGGGCCAGCTGAACCCAGGTTTTTTAGTGAGCTTGTTACTGCTCCCCCTCCTCCTTTTTCATCCAGGCTTGGGACCGGCAAAGGCGGAGTTTGACCAGACTTAAGTCTGGAAGTCCTTTGGGAGGACAGTGTCCCTCTGCTCTGTCTTGGGTTGTGGTAGATTCTTGTTGGCATTGGTGCAGCACCTCTCTCTGAGCTCTCATACTGTGGGCATCCCCAATCCCCCTACAACCACGGAGGGAGAGTCCCTGAGAAAAAGGGGAATAGATGGATCTGCTAAATGATCTATACATCTCCCCAATGCCTCTTCTAATTGTTGTTTTTTGCTTCAATTTTGAAGATATGGTGTTTCTTAGATTCCTCATGATGCGGTCTTGCTTCGCTCTGGATCCTGCCTTCCGACCCACTGCCCCATCTCTCCTAGTCCGGCTCCAGGACTTTGCCTCCACCCTCCACCAGTTCATCTGAGGGTGGAACCTGCTTCCTACTGTTGTTTCAACACACTGCCATTCTTCACAATTCACTCCATTCTAAAAAGATATTCTTAATGATAAGGCACAATTTGGAATATAGATTATAAACACAAGATAATAAGACCAAATCCAAATAAATAGTGTGTGACATTTCGGTAACAGCGTTGTTACAATCTTCATTCAGTACTTTTTTGTCTAAAGATGGTAACAACGCTGTTACCGAAACGTCACACACTATTTATTCATTTGGATTTGGTCTTATTACCTTGTGTTTATATTCTTAATGATTTTTATAACAATCTCTATATACAATTACAATCAAACATGTCTTAGATGCTCTCAAAAATGCATTCTCATGACAGCCTTATTTAATTATTATTATTTTTTACCTTTACAATTTTGTGGAATAGAGAAAACAATCAAAATTAGCAGCTGTTCAGCCACAGATGGTGTTTACAAACATTCTCAAACACAAATATCATCATCATTTGAAAAAAGATCTGATTCAAATATCTTCCTCGTGGTAATCAGCAGCCAGAGTCCATAGAAATATTCAATAACATGAAGATGTGAAGTGTTTGATGCCCAAATTTTTATTTATTTAACAGTTGGGAGAGACACGCCATATCCACAATTAGGATAATTGAGTGTATATATTACATTATATATAATTAACACAATTGAACATTTTGCATATAGTAATTATAAATAGTAGCTTGAAATATGTACAGTCAACACTTTCGCCTTAAAACATACATCCTGCAGAATCTATTAAACTTGATGTATTGGTCTTTATTGCAAGCAACTTGTTTTGTATTAGTCAGGTAAAGTTGGTTTTCTTCCCTTAGATCAGAAGTTAATGGACAGTTTATCAGAAGGCATTGAGGGGTTTGTTTTTCGTTTCCACAAGTGCACGCAGGTGAACCAATTTTACCAATTCTAAACAAATATGTCTTGAAGTCACCATGTCCAGTAAAAAATTGAACGTTATAGAAGTTGGGTTGAACATAGTTAGGAATTCTTGAAGTATCAAAGAATCCCTTGAAATTATCATTGGCACCTCCATAGTATTCCTCAAATTTCTAGTTTATAAAATTAGATATAATTTTTCTTTTAGTTGGATCTGATTTTTTGTATCCCCAAATATATTTATTGATGCCTAAATGGTGTTTCTTATCCCCTAGTGTAAAGATTACACAAATTCCAATGGAATGGGGTGTAGGGGTGCAGCTTTCATTGATCATGGCACCCTTTGGGCACAAATGATGGATGTAGCAAACCCAAGGAAGGAAATGTATGACAACCTGACTGTTCCTAGCCACTATTTTGTCACACCTTGTCAGTTTATTTGGCCTTGATACCTTATGTGTGCTTAAATACTTCAAGAGAAAGGCTATTTTTCCCAAATGGTTAATATACCACTGCTCCTATACCTATTTAGAATGTATACCAAATCAATGGGACCAATGAAGACATTATATTTTTTGATAATATTTACTACCACACAAATAATCTAAGAGTTTACAAATATGATAAGTCACAATTTGGATTATAGATTATAAACACAAGGTAATAAGACCTAATAAATAAATGTGTGACATTTCGGTAACAGCATTGTTACCATCTTCAGACAAAAGTACTGAATGATTTTAGTTTAGTACCATTCAGTACTTTTGTCTGAAGATGATAGCAACGCTGTTACCGAAACATACCACACTATTTATTTATTCGGTCTTATTACCTTGTGTTTGATTAACAAAGTTAGGACTCCCTCTCTCATCTAGATATCTCCAATATGAAATAAACATTGCATTGTACATAATCTCTCCTTACAAGTACAGTAGAACCTTCTTGTAAAGGACAACACCTAATTGCAGAGCTAAAGTGGCCTCTAGGGAGTGATGTCCTCTTACCGGAGAGTGGCTAAATAGTAAAAATGGTTATTTTGACAATGAAAAATGTCTTTTGTAGAGAGGTGTCCGCTAAAGGGAGGTTCTACTGTATATGTCATTATGATTCTGAGGTTTTTAATTAAATTTTTATTTTTTTAATTTTAACATTTAATGTTTGGTGTGACTGCCTCTTATGTAAATATCTCACCCACACCAACTGTTGTAAATATAAAATGGAAGGATTTAAAAGCATGAATGTTTCTTTTATACATAATACAAACTTCTACTGTCCTTACTGTGATGAAAAAATATATTGGGAGGGCTTGGTTCATCAGTGGTGAACCCTCCCAGCGGTTTCGCCAATTTAATCCACCATGATGAGCCAAGCCCTCCCAATATATTTTTTCATCGCAGTAAGGGCAGTGGAAGTTTGTATTATGTATAAAAGAAACATTCGTGCTTTTAAATCCTTTCATTTTATATGTATAGATGGCGCGTTATTGCTTTGTGTTATTGTAAATATGTAAAATTGCTTCTCTAGTCTTGTATATTTGGCATATTGGCTAATGGATAGAAAACACTAGTTTATATAAAGCAATAACGCACCATCTTTATCCGGGAAATGAAGCATTTAAACACCAATGTTACTTTTACTGAGATACACGCTTGTTCGGTGGTACATATACTAAAATTGGAACGATACTTTTACTGAGATGTTTTCATTTCCTATCTATTTTTATATTCATGTTTTTGGGGGGAAAACTCTATGGTCTTTATATTTGGGACTCCCAGACAATAATTGCATCATTTACTTAGTTCCTGTGTTGCTGTTGTTTCTTATCCCCTTGTGTGAAGATTACATGAATTCCATGAGTTCATGCTCCTTAAGCCCTTAGTTCTTGTGATAGAGAGAGAGATCTGGATTTTTATTTTTTGCTTATTCCTAGTACACCTGGTAAATGCCATGATAATCATGCTGGATAGAAGTAGGCGACTGCTTTTACTGTAAGTGCATCACATGTCTACACATGTGAAAAGCAGCTCAACTTTACACTTACAAATGTGCCAGAGCCCCTGTTTGGTTACTTACACTCGCTGGTGGGGTTGGAATTTTACAAGGATCAGGGGCCATTGGAGCATTTTTTTTTTAAACATAAAAAAGTGCCCAATGCAGGATTCAATCTCGGGTCGTAGCGGTCAAAAACCAATGGTTTAGACCATCCTTCCACCGACCCCAAAGTCAACCTGCTTTATCCCTGTGTACATATGTGGTGCACATACAGTAAAAGCTGGCCTCTGTACTATGTGTACTTGGAATTAGTAAAACAAGGAGATAATGTGTGACATCACTTTGTACTACAGTAGAACCTCCCTGTAAAGGCCAACTCCTAATTGCAGAACCAAAGTGTCTTTTAGGGAGAAGTGTCCTTTTACCAGAGAGTTGCTAAATAGTAAAAATGGTAATTTTGTAAATGAAAACTGTCCTTTATAGAGAGGTGTCTGCTAAAGGGAGGTTCTACTGTATTTATTTTAATGTCTTGAGATACTTTCCCTCTCCTCTATTTCTAAATCTACACTCAGTACAAATGAAATTGAAATAGGTCTATTGTGTTTGGGGGAAATCAGCTACTATGTGCAATGGATAGCCCAGAAAGAGCAAAATAATTATTTTAAAAATTATACTGTCTCAAATTTTAATAAAAATTTTTATATTTTTACAACCTTTTTACATGATTATGTTTGTATTTTTATATATATATTTACGAATTTCTCCTTCCCCAATGTATTTTATATTGTAATATATTTTATATGTGATAAAAAATAAAATTCTTGTACACCTTTTTCTTATAGTGTGCAGTAAAATCTTACATAAATTCAATCATTATAATTCAGAAAATGTTTCACACATCCCTACCAACCTATTCAACTTGTATTCAATATGCAGTATAACCTCTTTAATTCAACTGACTAATGGAACAATGTGAAAAACTCCGCCTTTGCCGGTCCCAAGCCCAGATGAAAAAGGAGGAGGGGGAGCAGTAACAAGCTCACTAAAAAACCTGGGCTCAGCTGGCCCGGCTGATAGTACCCTGTAAGCGCTCCAGGGATACAGGATGAGCAGCGTTTGTACTCCATGTTAGGAGCGGCTGCACATGGTGTCTGTTCCTAATGTCAGAGGCGGCCATTTCTTTTGGAGCTAAGTCAGCCTGCCACTGAGTAGTGCTCCCAGTCTAGGGCTTCCAATCCCGGGATTCGGGATTGCTTTTTTCTCAATCCCGGGATTGAAAAACATTTTCGACTTTCTACACCAATAGGTATATCGTTTCGTTCGTTATATTATTATTTTTTTCTTTAATATAGTGCCAATGACGTGGCACTTACTTCGATGAAAACAACCTGAAAGCCATATAATTTGCGCCTGCTTATGAACTAAATCATTGCTTTTGGGTTACAGTTTGAAAATATCTGTCAATTACTGTACACACATCTGGAAAAAAAAATTACTGTTCTTGGAACTCTTAGACCACATCTCTTAATGCAGTGTTGGGCAGTAATCCATTCAAAGTAATACATTACCTTGTAATTACGATTACTTTGCAAAAAAAAATTAATTGCATTAGAATGTAAACATAATTACTCGTAATTCTATATATAATGAGAGAGAGATAGCAATTGTGATTAAAATAACTTGTAATTGTAATTATAGCAAATGTAATCATGATTATTTGCAATTGTGATTATAGAAAATGTAATCATTATTGCATTTTGCCCAACTATGTATTAATGTTTAGAAAGAAGACAGTACCGTTTTAAAAACCATGAATTACTTTATTTTAAGGATAAAAATTCAATTTCGAGAAAGATTTGAGCGTAGGAAAGATAATTTGTCAAGAGTGTCATCATGCAAACTAGAACGTATCTTATTGCATAGGTATCCAGAGGAGGAGAAGACTCTTTCCGATTTCACAGACGTTGGAGGAATTGTCAGCAAGTATTGATACACACTCTCTAAATGGGGTCCTCGTTTGCCTGACTGAGCAGCAATATTAAGTTCGTGGTTAATCATAGTTGAGTAGGATGCGGAGTCTGGTGTAGGTATTGCAATTGAAGTTGAAGAGGCAGCCTCAATAGCTTCTTGCAATTGGCGCTCAATTGTAAGATGGTCATTCGATTGTGATGGCTCATGGCGTTCTTGTAAACTCCAAAGAAGTTACGAATTATCAGCCTGAATTCTTACTTCGGCCATTTGTTCCTGTAACGGTTTAAGATGCAAAAGCAATTTCACGCTAAAGTCTTTGACCATCTTCTTTTTTTCTAACTGTGCTTGCGGATTGTGCAGATATTGGAGGACTAAAGATGTTTTATTGTGCATCGCTCTTCTAAAAATTCTCTTTTGAAAATATTTTTGCAGATCTTTGCTGAGAGAATGAGATTGTGCTTGCAGCTCCTCTAGAAGAAACTTTACTGTTGCTTCTGCAGTCAAAAGCGTAGCGTCGCGTCTACAGATAGCCGCCACAGCTGCCCGAAATGGTTTCAGTGTGGAAATTACTTGCGTCATAATATCAAAATCTTCATCAGTTAGACGGACATTTGCATTCACATCTATTAGCGCCTTCTGAATCGCTGACTTCACACTGAGAAGTCTCTCCAACATGTTCAATAAACTATCCCAGCGCGTTCTGCAGTCGAGAATGAGACACATACTGGTGGAAATGCGATTATCTTGCTGCATGTAGTTCAGTAAAATCTCGTTCTTCAGCGGCGTTCGTTTGAACAATTTCACAACCAAACGAGCTTTTTTCGTCACTTCATTTATATTTTTCTTTGAAAATACTGGAGATTGTGGATAAATTGCTTCAGGGAATGAGGATGTGCTACCTCTAGGCTAACGTTAAATGGAGAAGTGTCCTCATTGTCATCCTCGGAAAGGTCAGATTCTGCTTCATTTACTGTTGCGGAAACGAATTCAGGAACAACCCTCTCTTTTTTCTTAGCATAAAGTGCTGTTGCAGTGGACCAATAATGTTACCCAATTTTACCATCATTGCGCACCCATCAGTTGTAACACACACAATATCAGTTTCGAAGTCGATTCCAAACTCCAAGAGCTTAGCACCAATGACATATTTGCATTGTTCAGAGGAAAATACTCCAGATATTCGAGTCAAGCCAAGATTCCACACCTTGGTACGGCTATGAATATTAATGTTCAGGTAACGCTTGCTTCTGATTGACGTCCATTCATCCCGCGTAAGGCTGAAGAGTTGCCCCTTTTCTTTCTCCATCTGAAGCTCTCGAACGACCTTCTCACGAAGTGTGTCCGCATAACGACACACTTTAATCTTAATGGTCTCTGCGGATAGAGGAATCTCATGTCCAAGAGCATTGAGGCACTTGTGTAGATCCTTAGATGTGACAAAAACGGAGAATGGCAATCCGTCGAGAGCTATCATTCTAGCTAGCACAGCATCAGTCGATCGATCGATGGAAACAGACGAAAAAATGATCGATAATTGATATATTGGGGGTCTTTTTTTGCAGGGGTCTGTGTATCAACTTCGTCTTTAACTTTTCTCTTCGAAGTTTCGATTCCGTGGACCGCCTTCTGGTGTACATGCAGCCCTTTTGTAGACCCACCGACGCATTTCAAAATCCTTTTGCACGCTATACACTGTGCATTTTGGCCAGATCCGTCTCGTAGGTAATAGCACCAGATTCATTCTGATTTAAAAGGAATAAACTTCGCCATCACAATCAAGAAGTGATAAGCTTACCAAAAATGTCCGACGCGTTTTCTATTGAGAAATAACAAGGTCCGATAATATTGTTTTAGAGACTTTGTTTTATGTTCGTATAAGTTGAAAACTAGTTTAGGCTGATGCTTGATAGTGACGAAGCATTTAATGAAATGACATTAAATAAATTCAATTTAAATTAAATGACAAAAAAGCTAGCGAGGGTTTCACAAAATGAACAGCAGAGCAGTGCGTTCATGATGACCCATGCATACAGAGTACAGGATGGAGAGTTTAAACATAGATTTAAAATATATATATATAAAACAATTTTGAGCCCAGATAAGAGGTTAGTGGCGGGTCCATGTTACACGCAGGTCCGCCACAAAAATAAAGGGATGCCGCTACTATCTAAGAAGCCACTATTTGCATGTCAACAAAATATTTTCAAAACTCTCAGAAAAAAAAAGACCCGAAATGCAGCTGTATAAAAAAAAAAACGTCAAAAGTGTGCTATCTCATCATCTGTTTGATTACCAAAATGCTAGATAAGAAAAATATATTTTTGCGCTGGTTTTCATGCACAAACCAGTAATCCCGGGATTTTTCGAGCAGAATCCCGGGATTTCGGGATCATTATTTGGCTCCGGGATCCCGGGAAACGGGATCCCGGGATTGGAGGCCCTATCCCAGTCTTAATGACAAAGGCAGACGCATTCTACTTCACCCAGTCATGATGGTTGTCAAACAGACACCATCAAGGATCACAACTTGATACCCTAATATGATTGAGTGGAGATAAGAAAGAAGAAGAAGGATCCAGGATTGATAAGATGGGAGGTTATGAGCCACATGAGATTGATTTGGGTGATAATCTAAAACCCTGGTACCAAAGCCATCTGAATCTGCTAGATCTCTGAATATTGATAGGAACTGTGCCTTTTTTAAGAAAGAAACTATGAAAGAAGAAGTTAGAATGAAAATATTGGTTTAAAAATGATTTTTTAAATTATTATCCCTAGTACACGTGGTACAGGCAATGATAATCATGGTGGGTAGTTAGCGGCTGCTTTTACTGTAAGTGCACCACATGTCTACATATGTGAAAAGCAGTTCGACTTTTGCACTTACAGAGCCCTGTTTGGTTACTTGCACTCGCTGGGGGTTGGACTTTTGCAAGAATCGGGAACCATTGAAGCATTTTTTATTTAACTATAAAAAAGTGCTCAATGCAGGATTCGATTCCGGGTTGTAGCGGCTGAAAACCAATGGCTTAGACCACCCTTCTACCGATCCCCCATAAAATGATTTAAATGGATATGAGTTGTGAAAAAACCGTACAATGGCGCAAGCCATCAGCAACTTTCAGTTGCACGATAAGGAGATGCCTTTTTCATGGTTGGATAAAACTGACTGCATTTACTTGGTCATCAAATCAAAAAAGGTCAAAGTAGGGAATGAAGAAAGAAGTGGTCACCGCAGTGATGTGTTTTATTGGGGAGCTAGTGGTCACATTTGCCCTTGGAGCAGACATTGTGCAGGATGTGGTGGGCTTCCTCTACTCCTTGGCTGACGGCGTAGCGGATCAGATCATGGGCCTCTCTGCACAGACACAATCTGTGTGCTGAACTATTCAAATATAGATAATTTTTTTGTGTAGATGACAGGTAAAGTGCTATTTTTGAAGTAATTTCTTCAAGTCTACTCCAAATGTAGTTTTTCCAAATATTTTGAGAGTTTGATTAAAGTTTTTTTTTTAATTAGACAAGTACAGTAGAACCTCCCTTTAGGGGATACCCCGCTAGAAAACACCTTTCCAGAAAGGACAGTTTTCATTTGCAAAATTACCATTTTTACTATTTAGTAACTCTCCAGTAAGAGGACACTTCTCCCTAAAGGACACTTTGGGTCTGCATTTAGGCGTCCTCTACAGGGAGGTTCTACTGTATTTAGCAACTCTCTGGTAAGAGGACACCTCTCCCCAAAAGAGAGTTTGGCTCTGCAATTAGATGTTGTTCCTTAGAGGGAAGTTCTACTGTACATAAATGGCAGAGAGAGAGAGAGAGAAATAGGCTATTTTTAGAGATAGTTTTCTATAATAAATCTTCATTTAATTTTTTTTTTAAATAATTTTTGGATAGGCTTGATTCATCAGTGGTAAGTATATCCAGTGTAATTCTTGCTTAATTCACTAAACATTTATAACTAGTGAAATTGTTGTTCCTTCTAGGTCAACTACCTCTGAACCAATAGCAAAAGATATCCAGTACTCTTTGTATATATTCTCAACACATCCTATAAATTCAAACAACCACGACAACAATGGCAGAATTCCAGGTAATCTTGGCACTCTCAACACATCCTATACATTCAAACAATCACGACAACAATGGCAGAATTCCAGGTAATCTTTGCACTCTCAACACATCCTATAAATTCAAACAATCACGACAACAATGGTAGAATCCCAGGTAATCTTGGCACTCTCAACACATCCTATACATTCAAACAATCACGACAACAATGGCAGAATTCCAGGTAATCTTTGCACTCTCAACACATCCTATAAATTCAAACAACCACGACAACAATGGCAGAATTCCAGGTAATCTTGGCACTCTCAACACATCCTATACATTCAAACAATCACGACAACAATGGCAGAATTCCAGGTAATCTTGGCACTCTCAACACATCCTATAAATTCAAACAACCACGACAACAATGGCAGAATTCCAGGTAATCTTGGCACTCTCAACACATCCTATACATTAAAACAATCACGACAACAATGACAGAAATACAGGTAAATCTTGGCACTCTCAACACATCCTATAAATTCAAACAATCACGACAACAATGATAGAATCCCAGGTAATCTTGGCACTCTCAACACATCCTATACATTAAAACAATCACGACAACAATGACAGAAATACAGGTAAATCTTGGCACTCTCAACACATCCTATAAATTCAAACAATCACGACAACAATGGCAGAATTCCAGGTAATCTTGGCACTCTCAACACACCCTATAAATTCAAACAATCACGACAACAATGGCAGAATTCCAGGTAATCTTGGCACTCTCAACACATCCTATACATTCAAACAATCACGACAACAATTGCAAAATTCCATGTAATCTTGGCACTCTCAACACATCCTATAAATTCAAACAATCTCAACAACAATGGCAGAATTCCAGATAATCTTTGCACTCTCAACACATCCTATAAATTCAAACAATCACGACAACAATGGCAGAATTCCAGGTAAATTTTGGCATTCTCAACACATCCTATAAATTCAAACAATCACGACAACAATGGCAGAATTCCAGGTAAATCTTGGCACTCTCAACACATCCTATAAATTCAAAGAATCTCAACAACAATGGCAGAATTTCAGGTAATCTTTGCACTCTCAACACATCCTATAAATTCAAACAATCACGACAACAATGGCAGAATTCCAGGTAAATCTTGGCACTCTCAACACACCCTATAAATTCAAACAATCACGACAACAATGGTAGGATCCCAGGTAATCTTGGCACTCTCAACACATCCTATACATTAAAACAATCACGACAACAATGGCAGAATTCAAGGTAATCTTGGCACTCTCAACACATAAATTCAAACAGTCTCAGCAGAATTGGCAGAAATATCTGTGCACTTTCTATAAATTCAAGCAATTAGCAGATGAAGTATAATTTTCAGTTTTTTTTTTTTTGGCACTCTCATCTGAAAATATAACAATATCAGCAGCAATGACAAAATTCCATCAATTTTTCATTCTCAAAACATAAATTCAACAATTGAATATTAATAATAGAATTCCCATATTTTTGGTATATACTCAACACTCCTCTTATAAATAAATTTTAAAAATCCAGTAACACAATGATGGAATTCTACAATAAGACTGGCAGTATGAAAGATGTGAAGAAAGTTCACTCACCCCGGCTTTACGTCAGTTTCGAAGCCTTGGAGGTGTCCTACAGCCAGATTGTAGGAGGAATGTGGGTGTCCTTGGTCCGAAGCCCGTCTGTACACACCCCAGGCTGTGTAGGTCACAAAATTTAAATACCCCCATGTGAGAGATGATAAAAGAAAAACGTATTACAGTAAAACCTCCATGAGAGGATACCCTTGCTAGAGGACACTTATCCATAAAGGACAGTTTTAATTTGCAAAAATACCAATTTTACTATTTAACAACTCTCTGGTAAGAGGACACCTCTCTACAAAGGACAGTTTTCATTTTTTAAAATTACCATTTTTACTATTTAGCAACTCTCCAGTAAGAGGACACCTCTCTCTAAATAACACTTTGGCTCTGTAATTAGGTGTCCTGTACAGGGAGGTAGTTCTACTGCATATCACATGATTGAACGGGCAATTACAGTTATATATCCATATATTCCATGCATATAAAGACACTAGCCGAATGACCCGGGCAACGCCCGTGTTTTACCCGATTGAATGTTTCTATTCAAATACTATTTGTTACAATTATAAATTGGAGCCGTGGATGTCACTCTTGTGAAACGTCCCGCTCCAAACTTTACATGTACATTAGGTCAGCTGGTATTACCCCTCATTTTCACCGCTAGAGGCGCGAGCGAATTGACTTTTTGAAAATATACATAATTATAAAGATAGATGCTTCTATAGAAATAAATAAAATAAGCCGAAATAGCTCAGTTAGGAGAGCGTTAGACTGAATATCTAAAGGTCCCTGGTTCGATCTCGGGTTTCGGCATCTTTTTTTAATTTTTAAATTTCTACTTACCGTAACTTAGTATGAAATAAAGTATGTGGAGAAGCTCCTCTGTTGATCATGATAAGAGTTATTACATAAAAAACTTACCGTAACTTGACACGTGACTTAACGTGACAGAATTGTGCATGACGCTGATAACTGTATTAAATATAATCCAAATTGTGCCTTATTACACACTATTTATTTATTCGGATTAGGTCTTATTACCTTGTGTTTATAATCTATAATCCAAATTGTGCCTTATCACACACTATTTTTTTATTTGGCCATATTACCTTGTGTTTATAATCTATGACGTAATGCCGGCGGCGCGCGCCCGTTGGATGCCGGCGAGCACGTGACCTCCCTGTGCGCGCGCATCCGTGACAGAGGCGGCCGATGAGGAAAGACGGTCGTGACTATATATTATAATAATAATTATTATCATTAGATAATGATAATGATCATAATGATGATGCGCGCGCATCCGTGATAGAGGCCAGGAAAGACGGTCGTGACTATATATGTTGATAATAATAATAATTATCATTAGATAATGATAATGATCATAATTATGATGCGCGAGAATCCGTGACAGAGGCCAGGAAAGACGGTCGTGACTATATATGTTGATGATGATAATAATAATAATTATCTTTAGATAATGATAATGATCATAATGATGATGCGCGCGCATCCGTGACAGAGGCCAGGAAAGACAGTCGTGACTATATATTGTTGCACCAGGTTGCGGCTTGGCAGACTCTTCAGCCATGATTCTCTCCTGTGCTGGGTCTTGCATCTTACCAGAGCGTGTTTCAACCATCCTATAAATTTATATAAGGGAATAATGAGATAAGTCTACTTTAAGTAGCCTCCAGAATAATTTATTTATTTTTTCACATCAAAGAGAGCAGTGAAGTCACACGTGTACCTAAATACAAATGATGATAATCTAAATAATCTGTTTTAAATAAATATCATAGAATATAAAAATAAATAAATATATAATTTAATTTTCAAATATATTAAAAATAATATAAGAAATACGCCATTAATCATGACGTAACACTTCCCCCTCTCCAGAGGTCGTCACGTCCTCGTGATTGACCTCATCAATTCTTTCAAAATAGGGTTTGATTCTTGAGACATGGACAATCAATGGGTCTTGGCCAGGATTATCTTTTGGTTCAATTAAGTAATTTACGTTGGACAGCTTCTTTAATATTCTATATGGGCCAAAATATTTTCTCAGTAGTTTCTCACACTTTCCTATTTTCCTAATTGGTGTCCAAACTGCTACTAATTCTCCTGGTTCGTAGCTTCTTTCCATGTGTTTCTTGTCATATTTCTTTTTCATTCTTTCTTGAGTCTTTATTGTGTTGTTAATAACTAATTTTCTTGTTCTGTTTATTTTGTCTAAGTGATGTTTTATGTATTCATCATAATCATCCTTGTCAATGTCCACCGAGATATTCCTGTCGTCCAAAAGAGACGTGGGTTCTCTTCCAAACATCAGGAAAAAGGGAGAATATCCTGTGGTTTCCTGAATTGTAGTATTGTAAGCGTGAGTGATGAATGGGAGTATTTCGTTCCAATTCTTCTGATCAGTGTTCACATACATACTGAGCATATTGATCAATGTTCTATTTAACCGCTCTGTCAATCCATTAGTCTGGGGATGATAGCTCGTTGTGAAGCAATGTTTAATCTTGCACGTTTTCATCACCTCTTTCATTAAATTACTGGTAAATTGAGAGCCTCTGTCACTAATAAGATATTGTGGGGCTCCGTGCCGGAGAAAAATATCCTCTACTAGAAATTTAGAAACTTCTTTCACTGTTGCTTCCGAGACTGCTCTTGTTTCTGCATATCTAGTGTAGTAGTCCGTCAGCACGATTATCCATTTTTTCCTGTTTTTCGTAGATGGCAGTGGACCAACAAAGTCAATTCCAATTCTTTCGAAAGGAAAGTTGGCTGGGGGGATGGGCTGTAGTAGTCCAGAAGGTAATTGGTTTGAGCCTTTCCTACTTTGGCAAAGGTGACACGTCTTAACGAATTCTGAGACATCCTTTAGCATGGATGGCCAAAAGTATTTACTCTTTATTCGGTACATGGTTCTGGCGACGCCCAGATGGCCATTCGACATATGATTGTGATATTCTTTCATAATTTCTCTCTTTTTCTTCTCTGGAACCACAAGCAACCACGCCCTGCCTTCAGGGTTCGGGTTTTTCTTAAAGAGGCATACATCTTCTTCTTTAAAGTTTTGTGCAATTGATCGCCTGCTTCCATTAAGGTTTTTCTTAACACTTTCGATAAATTTATCCTCTTCGTCTGTTATTTGATTTAAAAATAGCCTTTCAAAATCCTCATCCCAATCAGTTTCTGGTAAGGGTCCCCTAGATAAGCCATCGGCGTCCAGATGCTTCTTTCCTGATTTATGTATTATATCGAAGTCATATTCTTGAATTTTCAATGCCCATCTTGCCAATCGACCTGTTGGATCCTTCAAGTTTTTGAGCCAGCATAAGGCGTGATGGTCTGTTACTATTTTAAAGTGTCTTCCATAAAGGTAGGGTCGTAATTTTGACATTGACCAGACAACGGCCAGACATTCTTTTTCAGTGGTTGAATAATTTTGCTCCGCTTTACTCAGGGTACGACTCAAATATGAGATCACCTTCTCTTCACCACCGATGTCTTGGACAAGAGTTGCACCTATGCCGATGTTGGACGCATCGGTACGAATATAAGTAGGCGCATTTGGATTGAAGTGCCCTGAGATTGGTGGACTTAATAGTGCTGTTTTTAGGGTTTGAAACGCTTCCTCTTGCCTTTCTGTCCAGGTAAATGATACACTTTTTTTAATAAGGTTGGTCAAAGGGTCAGCAATTTTTGAGAAATCTTTGATAAATTTTCTATAATATGAGCACATTCCCAAAAATGATTGTACTTCTTTGACCTTTGTGGGCCGAGGGAAATTTCTGATAGCTTTGATGTTATGTTCCGCGGGTTTTATACCATGTTTGCTCGTTATATAGCCGATAATCTCCAATTCTTCAAAAACAAATCGGCATTTTTTGTCGTTTAATCTTAAATTAGATTCACGAAAACATCTAAAAACAGCTTCGAGTCTTTTGAGGTGCGTTGGAAAATCCGGGCTATATATGATAACATCATCCAGATAACAAACAAATTTGCCATCTCAGATTTCCAAGCATATTCTCCATATTTCTCTCAAAGGTAGCAGGCGCGTTACAAAGTCCAAAAGGCATCACGTTGAATTCATATAACCCATGTGCCGTAGTGAAAGCCGTCTTCTCTTTGTCTCTCTCTTCAATTTCGACTTGCCAATATCCCGATTTGAGATCTATTTCTGAGAAGTACTTGGATCCTTGGAGAGAATCCATTACATCATCAATTCTTGGGATTGGATAAACATCCTTCACTGTTACTTCATTTAATTTCCTGTAATCCACACAAAATCTGTATTTGCCATCTCGTTTTTTGACCAATATAACGGGAAAGGACCAGGGACTTGAAGATGGTCTAATTATTCCTTCTTCAAGCATCTCGTCTATTTGATCCTTTATGATGGTTCGTTTCTTAGCACTTACCCGGTAAGGCTTGTGCTTTATCGGTTTTGCGTCTTCTGTATGAATCTGATGTTTTGCCAAATTGGTCCTGCCTAACCTCGATGAGAACAAATCAGTATACTTGGCCAAAATTTGTTTTAACCTCTCTTGTTCTTTAAATGATAAATTTTTGTTTATTTGAAATTGTATTTCGTCATTTTCATTCTGCTTCTCTATATTCTCTAGAAAATTTACTTCTGCAGGAAGACTTCCATAAGCCAATGTTTGGTCTTTCATGATTTTTAAAGGTCGAGGATAAGGGTTCGTTATCCAGATATGAGTTTTCTTATCCGTGACAGTAAGCAAACTTCTTGCCAATCGAAGACCATTTGTTTGAGTCATTTTGTTGTTCTCTTCGATGACATATTCCCCATCCTCTGCTTCTCTTGAGGCCCTAATCAATTTAATAGATAGTTTAGGTATAACGGTATCTGTAGTGCTCTTTATTTTTTTTAGGACATTATTGCTTATGTCATGATTACTCATCAAATTATATTTTATCGTTTCTCGTTTACAATCAATTTTAGCATTCATTTTTTTAAGGAAATCTCGTCCAAGAATAAGAGTTCGTAGATGCGCGTCCATTACTACAAATTCGTGGGATAATCCAGTGTCATCAATTTTTAAATCTAAAATAATGCTACCTACCATATCTAATTTTTTTCCCATCGGGTCCTGAACATGTTTTAGTGAGACTATTTATTTCACGGCCAGCAAAAAGTGCTGTCCTTAGGTCGACCACCGAAAGATCGGCGCCTGTATCAATCAAAGCTTCGCATAACCCTATCTTGTCCACATTAATATTAATTTTGTACCTAGGGTCCAACTTTCTAATTCCATTTATGGTCGACTTGCTTTGATTGAAGGAATCAGGCGCGACACTTAGTTTAAATCTTCCAACACGGAATATCTATTCCGTGTAGGAATATTCGTTTGTGTGTCATTACAAACATCCGCATAGAGGCGAGGCCGTGTATAATCTTTTCTTTCGTCCATTTGAAGATTTTCTTGACTCTTGTCTTGGGAAACTGAGGGGTCCTCTTCTACGATCCTCACAAACTTGACTCTGCAATACCGCGCTACGTGTCCTGGCTTGTTACACTTGAAACATATTGGTCTCCCGTCTTCTGTCCTATTCCTATTTGAATTTGGATTCTTATTGTATGTTTTACTTGGGTAGACCGGTTTTGGCTCAGGATTGGGAGTGTAAGATCGTCTAGGGGCAGATACCTGGGGCAGAGGCTTGTTCTGGTAGTACCTCGGAGTGGGGGCCTGGGGCTTGGAGGTGTTCTGGTAGTACCTCGGAGCGGGGGCCTGGGGCTTGGAGGTGTTCTGAAATGGTCTTCTGAACGACGTAGCATTCTTCCATTGCTCTTGATGATGGGGACGAGGAGAGCGTGGTCCAATATATAGAGCTCTTGATTTTTCTGCACGTTCTTGGTAATTCTTTTCGAACAAATCCAGCTTTTTACAAATTTCTAGAAGTTCATTGGTATTTTTAGGAGGGTTTAGGTGAAGGGCAAAAGAGTATTCTTTCTTTAACCCTCCAATAACCCAGTTTATTTTAGTCTCTTCTTCCATTTGGGGGTCGACCTTGTTGCACAGTACAAGGATATCCTCTGCGAACCTGATTGCAGGTTCATTCCACTGTTGCATCCTGTTTAGTCTCATCTTCATTTCTTCTTTGTTGGCGTCTGAGGCAAAATCCTCAATTAGGCGTCTCTTGAAATTTTCCCAGCTGGTGAAACTTATCTTGTGTAGGTTCAGCCAGGTTTTGGCGCTACCAATCATATTCATGGCAGCATAACGAGAGATAATGTAGTCTGCCCAATGGTACAGGAAGCCAATTTCTTCAAGAGATTCAATCCATGGGCGAGGATCTTCCGTTCCATCATACTTGGGGATGTCGATGTTGGGATTCAGGACAACTGGGTCGGAACTAGCATCTCTACCAATTGTTACACCAGGTTGCGGCTTGGCAGACTCTTCAGCCATGATTCTCTCCTGTGCTGGGTCTTGCATCTTACCAGAGCGTGTTTCAACCATCCTATAAATTTATATAAGGGAATAATGAGATAAGTCTACTTTAAGTAGCCTCCAGAATAATTTATTTATTTTTTCACATCAAAGAGAGCAGTGAAGTCACACGTGTACCTAAATACAAATGATGATAATCTAAATAATCTGTTTTAAATAAATATCATAGAATATAAAAATAAATAAATATATAATTTAAATTTCAAATATATTAAAAATAATATAAGAAATACGCCATTAATCATGATGTAACAATATGTTGATATTTGTGTGATTAGGAATATGTCTCGAAGTACTTACCTGAACCAATGGAAGGCAGCTGTAGCATTTCTCTCCGTACCTATCCCTGCACATCCACAACGCTCTATTGCCAAGTGCCACAAATAGCTGATTACACACCGTAAAGGAAACTACGAGTATATTCAACTGATACTGTCTCTAATGGAAGAACATGATCTGGATTTGCTTCTTTATAAAACAAGTCTCTGTTACTTGGTTCTTAGGCGCAAACAAGTTGGTTGGGGAACTCTTGACTTTCAATACAGAGGGTATTCCATTTTAAAAATAACGATTTTGCAACGCTGTATCTCGCGAATGAAACACGTGATTCGTGTGATGTTTTATTTATTCGAAAGAACAAACATTGATTTATATATATATAACTAGCGGATGTACCCGGCTTCGCCCGGGGTTTTACCCGAGTAAAGGTTTGTCTAACGAACATTTGTTAAAACAATTCTCTATAAACTTATATATATATATAAAAATATATATTTTTTAGATAATTTGAAACTCGTAAATTTTAATCTCTCGATAAAGTGAACATTTTTTCCCGGTCCCTGTGTGCCGTGTCATCCTGAATTTTGTCTTTCCTAATTTTCTACATTACAAAATCATCGTTTTATCTAGTGAAAAATTTTTCCCGGTCCCTTGAAAAATACTCGATAAGTTGAATAAAATCAATATTAATTGGTTCTCTCGTTAATTAGAAGTTAAAGGAATAGTATTTTCCCCTTGGAATTGTATCATTATTTTTGTCTCAAATAAATTGCCGTGTCATCCTGAGATAATCTTTCTTTTGATAAATAATCTTTAAGATAATAAACTTAGTGATAATAAAACTTATAGATAAAAACTTGTTAACATCGTCGCAATGGTGGCGCTGCTTGCGAGTTAAATCTACAAATCTGCAAATAACTCTAAGGATATTCAAGAAATTATTTTTCAAAAACCTCCCCGGAGATATACCTAATAATATCCCAAAATTTCACTGCGATTGGATGTATGGTTTTTGAATCTATAGAGTACAGACAGACAGATAGACAGACATTCAATTTTATATATATAGATTAGAAAACTATTTTTAAATATTCGAAATGCATAAAATTTTAAATGATTTTGTAAAAGGTTACGTTTTCAGACTTTCCGAAGAGAAATACTCGTTTACCCAAATTATTAAAATTGTGAAAGAAAATTGATATTACTAAGTTCACAATCAGTTAAATAAAAATGGAAAAACAAAGAAAATGTTGATATCTATGAAATTAAACGAAAAAAAATATTCTAAAAAAAGGTGTCTGAAGAAACTTTTAACCTCTGTATCAAAGATGAGCTTAAAACCAGATTTGATCAATATTTCACAAAGTTCATTTAGGTTGGTGCTATCAAAGAATGTTCTACGAATCTTATTGCTTGTATTGGAACAGGTGTAATCAGAATATTGGGAATATTTTAAAAGAAAGCTTAATCAAAGATTGATCTGAGGTCAGGGAAGAATGAGAAATTCTGAAAGTGGTTTGTTATACGGGACTTAATTCTGATTAGATTTATCAAGAAATAGGTTTTAATTTTATAGAATTAGTTGATAAATTCTAATAAATGATTTAAATTTATATCATTGAGTAAGGTCCGTAGAGATAATATTTGATAATATTATTGAAAAGAAACACATTGCCAGGAAATTTATTTGTTACAAATTTTAATTTGTATTTTGTTGGGAGGAGGGGGATTGCATGTTTGGGATGTCTATTTTATAAGAAATGAAAACATTTTGGCACGAATATTTCTTTTATACACAAAACAAACTTCTACTGTCCTTATTGCGATGAAAAAAATATTAGGAGGGCTTGGTTCATCAGTGGTGAACTCTCCCAGAAGTTTCGTCAATTTAATCTACTAGACTGCTTCTTAGAGCTCTAATACTGTATTGGATCATTCTGCTTATATATGCTACACTGAAGGATGGAATCTTAGAAATGGTTTTCAAGAAAACTATGGACATAAGCTCTTTTAGTCTATTTTTATACTTAGGGTATGGAAGTCTTTCTTGTTATGTTTATAATTCAACTCTGAATGAAAATAACTTTATAGAATTAAATAATTATATAAAATTAAAAATACAACCTTTTGCAATGAGTTTCTTTTTCTAGAAACTCATTGCGAAAGGTTGTATTTTTAATTTTATAATTTGTAGCGCAATTTTTTCGTTTACTTCAACTTTGAATTAAATAATGTCGAATATGAATCAAAATTCGATATGAGCGAAATATACTTTTTGAACACCAGCACTTGGATGGATCACTCCGTGATACGAGGGGACAACAGATATCAATTAGAGTTCTTAAGAAGTCAGGATACAAACTTTGGATATCATTGTTTTCAAATATATAGAAAATATTAAGGTCAAATCATCATGCTTTCTAGAGATAAGTTTCTCTTAGAAATTTCGAAATTTAGAACTTTAGCTTTCGGGGATGAGAGCCCATCTACAAGGGAAAACACGACGCAATAAATCGCCAATAGGACACGAATTAATAAGATACTGTTTTACATAATTTCATAAATATGTGGAAGAAAATAAATTTTTATCTTATGTAAAATAGTATTTTATTATATTGTAACGTATAAAATCAGGAAAGACAAACATCAGAATGACGCAGCAATTTATTTAAGGTACAAACACAAATCAACAGAGAGATATTTATAACCCAGGTTCCTGGAGCGCAGAACGCCAACTACATCAACATTTATAAGATACAAGATAAACAATGGGGGAAGTTGCCAGAGTAACAAAATATAAATTATATAAATATTTAAAAAAATTGTAATATGGTGCACTAGCGCGCCATCTGTTATCAAAATTCGAAACTATTTTAAACGCTTAAGATTCTTTTTGAAATTAAACAATTTCTACTGCCCTTACTGCAATGGAAAAATTAATGGGAGGGCCTGGCTCATCAGTGGTGAACCCTCCCAGCGGTTTCGCCAGTTTAATCTACCATACCGCTGTTATATTGCATTTTTGGAACTTCCTTTTATAGTGTTGATAGACTCTTTGAATGGGTATTTTAGATGAACTATGGACATAAGCTTTGAGGACAGTAGAATTACATACAATTATAAATATATAGTATGCTTCGAGCAATCGCTCTTCCGCAAATATCAAATTGTTTCTTTTATTAGAACATTTATAATATGATGCACTAGCGCGCCATCTGTTATCAAAATTCAAAACTATTTTAAACGCTTAAGATTCACCACTGATGAGCCAGGCCCTCCCATTAATTTTTCCATTGCAGTAAGGGCAGTAGAAATTGTTTAATTTCAAAAAGAATCTTAAGCGTTTAAAATAGTTCAGAATTTTGTTAAAAATTGTGCACAAAATATAATAAATACTTTGCTACGATATTATAACTCGTGTCCTATTGACAATTTATTGTAGTGTGGTTTCTCCGGGAGAAAGGTTTCCATGACCGAAAGCTAGAGATCTGAATTTTATATTTTTTTCAAAAAAGAAATTTATCCCTGGAAGTGCCTGATGATTTCCCCTTTATATTGATACACAAAGGAATTATTTGATTGAATTGTCTAGAAAATATTCAACAAATTTTCATTTTATCATAGAATCTTAACTGAAGATGGGAGGTTTTCTCGAAACACTTTAAAGGCGTATCACAACAAGAGAAATGCTGATTTAAAAAAAACCGCCTGAATCCATTTCCCATTACAGTGGACCCTCGGTTTACGAGCACCTTGGAGTACGAGCTTTTCGCAGTACGAGCAAAATTTTTTGAAAAATTTTACCTCGGATTACGAGTGAAATTTCGCATTACGAGCAACTCGTGATGGTTGCCCGTAATCGTGATGGATGAAAATTCACTGGGATCCCTCCCTTCAGATCAGATTCGGGAAATATGTAAAATGTGGGAAACTGTGCAATTGTTCGTAGCAAGAAGAATTGCCCGAGTTTCAATTATTAAAAATAAGAAATTAGTTTCGCACTACGAGCGTTTTGGAGTACGAGCATGGCTCTGGAACGGATTATGCTCGCAAACCGAGGGTCCACTGTAGTCAGATTATGAATGTATTTCAAATATCGGGTTTGTGAGAGATTTAGGTAAAAGGTGAGATTAAGGAAAAATGGTGATACAGTAGAACCTCCATGAGAGGACACTCGCGCTAGAAGACACCTCTTTACAAATGACAGTTTTTATTTGAAAAAAAAATGGCCCTTTTTACTATTTGGTAACTCTCCAGTAAGAGGACACCTCTCCCTTAAGGACACTTTGGCTCTGTAATTAGGTATCCTTTACAGGGAGGTTCTACTGTATTGGGCAACTCTCCGGTAAGAGGACATCTCTTCCTAAAGGACACTTTGGCTCTGCAATTAGGTGTTCTTTACAAGGAGGTAGTTCTACTGTATTTAGAAACTCTCCGGTAAGAGGACACCTCTACCTAAAGTACACTTTGGCTCTGCAATTAGGCGTTCTTTACAGGGAGGTTCTACTGTATTTAGAAACTCTCCAGTAAGAGACACCTCTCCCTAAAGGTCACTTTGGCTCTGAAATTATGTGTTCTTCACAGGGAGTTAGTTCTACTGTATTTAGAAACTCTCCAGCAAGAGGACACCTCTCCATAAAGGACACTTTGGCTCTGCAATTAGGTGTCCGTTACAGGGAGGTTCTAGTATATATGGAAATTACCATGCAGGAGTTTGTGCCCCACGGCGTGCTGAGCTGCAGGGTGGCCCAGACCGGCATAGGCCCGGCTGAGGTGGAAGTGGAAATGTTCAAAGTGGAAGTAGGTGTAGACAAGCACCAGGCCCACAAATACCGCAGCTCCCACCTGTATCACACCACCTCAGTGTACCGTGTCGTCGTTACCTAGTGGGTCTACTGATTGTAGATGTACCCTGCCTAGCGCGCTGGATTTTGTTATCATTGTTGTTTATATTGTATATATATACCTCTATATATTGATGCCTCTCTACGTACATGAACATATTTATATGAAAAATAGACACTTCGGCCAGTTGGACAAAAATATTTTGTCTTCGTCAGGTGAAGCAAATAAAAATAAAGCATTTGGCAAGGCGTTAAAATTTGTTCTCATTTTTAACACCTTGCCAAATGCTTTATTTTTATTTTCTTCTCCTGACGAAGACAAAATATTTTTGACGAAACGTTGAGAAAATAAAAACCTCCAACTGGCCGAAGTGTCTATTTTTCATATAAATATGAATCCCGGCCAGGCAGCCTCTATCTTTACGATACATGAACATAATCTCCCGAATTTTCATGCTGCATATATTAATCAACGAATGAAAACATTAAGACGCGAATGTTTCTTTTCACAAATAAATCAAACTTCTACTGTCCTTACTGCGATTTTAAAGATATTGGGAGGGATTGGCTCATCAGTAGTAAACCCTCCAAGCGGTTTCGCCAATTTAATCCACCAGACCTCTTCTTTAGAGCTCCAATACTGTATTGGATCATTCTGCTTTTATATGTTACACTGAAGGGTGGAATCTTAGAAATTTTATTTAGGAAAACTATGGACATAAGCTTTTAGGACAATAGAATTACATTCAAATATTTGCATCGAGTAATGTTCTTCCGCAAACAATAAGGACAAGTTAGGCATAAATTGATATGAAGCAATAACGAGCCCTCTATATAGAACGAATAAAGACATTAAGACCTAAATGTTTCTTTTCACAAATAAATCAAACTTCTACTATCCATTGTTTAGCCCCTCGCGCCCGCCATTATTGTCTGGCTCCATGGGGATGACCAATCAACCCACTGGCGTCTCCGAGAGTTCTTGGCAAGGTTGCTGACCGAGCCCTCCCGTTCGGACTTGGCTTAACCCGTCCTACGCTCCAATAGGACCCCCCCCCCCTTTGTTCACAGTACTCCCTGAATCTGCAGACGAATCAAGGACCTCTGAGGTTCTGAGGTTTACGCGAAGGCGGGAGGGTGGTACTACTGTGTGCACCCCTTGGTTTTTCATGGCGCGCACGGCAAGGACGCTCCCAATGGCGCACACACAGAGCGAAGACCCAAGAGTTTCAAGACACGTGGCGCCTCGCGCCAGCCAACCAAGAATTAAAATATAATCCGCATTGAAGGAAGAAACTCTTCCTTTGGCGGGGATTGTCTTTTATTTATTATAGAGAGAGGTATAAAGAAGCATGTCCAGCCGTGGTAGCCGCTAGCTGGGGCATCGATCCCCGGGGCTGAATTATTTATGGAGGACGTTTCGACCAATTGGCTATTCTGACGTCTTACACGGTGGGTCGAGATAGCTGGTTGACGTTCACCGGTGGTATGGAGTCAAGTTCATGACACACTTAGGTTGTTTACGGCAATGATCTACAATAAGTTCGTGAGAAGATCTCTGTATGGTGGATTATGGTTGTAATCTACAAGTATAGTCGTCGGTTTGCATAACTAGGTGGTTGTAATCTACATGGGTAGTTATGGGAGAAGGTTTGTAGAGCTAGGTAGTTTACTGTCTTGACAATTGACTATTTAAAATAATTTTATTGACATCTTGTCAATACATGCAAAGTGCACAGTCTGCACTGTCTTTACTGTCTTGATCTACAAGGAAAGTCTACATGAAAGTTTATATATAGCAAGTGGTTTTATTACAAAAATTTACAAAGGAGGACTCCGTGATCGTTTCATCCGTGACATCTATAAAGAAAAACAACAGAACATGTTATCTGACCAATAATATCTATAGCCGCGATATACAAGGGGTAAAATATATGATGCCTACTGAAAAAGATGGCGTACAACGATGATCTACAAAAGTGGCCTACTGAACGAGTTGAAGTACAGAGGTGAGCTACAAAAGTTGCCTACCGGGCCAGTAGAAATTTACAGTAAATTATTATGGAATAATGATGTAGACCTGTGTCGAGTTGGCCAGATTGCAAATCTCAATGGAGATTTATGGAGGTTACATAAGGGCCTAGACATTGTTTAGAATTCAGGGTATTCAAAGTTTCTCTCAAGAGGTCAATCAGAGAAGATGGTCAAATGATTGTGGGGGTGGAGAAAACTTGCCTTTTTACTACAATGCTAGAACCGCAGCGCTAGCAGGTGAGATTAGCTTCTGGACAGGATGAAGCGCGTTGTCCTAAGCTGCAGCATAGGACAGATTGCTTCAGTACATGCTACACTTGCGATTGAACTAGCGAAACCGCTAGGAGGGTTCAACACTGATGAGCCAGGCCCTTCCATTAATTTTTCCATATTGCGGTAAGGGCAGTAGAAATTGCTCAATTTCAAAAAGAATCTTACGCATCTAAAATAGTTTCTAAAATTATATAAATTTAATTTTTCAATAACGATAGTTGAAATTTTGCTTTCTCGTCTTTAGAGAATTTTATTAAAAGGTTTTTAAAAATATTTTTACTCTTGATAAAATTGCAACTCTAATTTTATCAAGAATAATCTGAATTACTCTATCAAACTTGTGCAAGCTATTGGATCCAATCTATCAAATGTTTAGTATTGTAGTAGTTGTACTGCCGAACTGGTATCACAGAGGCCATGCTAATCTTCTCTGTGTATCCTTCCTATGGTAGTAGTTGTACCGCCGAACTGGTATCACAGGGGCCATGCTAATCTTCTATGTATCCTTCCTATTGTAGTAGTTGTACCGCCGAACTGGTATCACAGGGGCCATGCTAATCTTCTATGTATCCTTCCTATTGTAGTAGTTGTACCGCCGAACTGGTATCACAGGGGCCATGCTAATCTTCTATGTATCGTTCCTATCGTAGTAGTTGTACCGCCGAACTGGTATCACAGAGGCCATGCTAATCTTCTCTGTGTATCCTTCCTATGGTAGTAGTTGTACCGCCGAACTGGTATCACAGGGGCCATGCTAATCTTCTATGTATCGTTCCTATGGTAGTAGTTGTACCGCCGAACTGGTATCACAGGGGCCATGCTAATCTTCTATGTATTGTTCCTATTGTAGTAGTTGTACCGCCGAACTGGTATCACAGGGGCCATGCTAATCTCCTATGTATCCTTCCTATTGTAGTAGTTGTACCGCCGAACTGGTATCACAGGGACCATGCTAATCTTCTATGTATCGTTCCTATTGTAGTAGTTGTACCGCCGTACTGGTATCACAGGGGCCATGATAATCTTCTATGTATCCTTCCTATTGTAGTAGTTGTACCGCCGAACTGGTATCACAGGGGCCATGCTAATCTTCTATGTATCCTTCCTATTGTAGTAGTTGTACCGCCGAACTGGTATCACAGGGGCCATGCTAATCTTCTATGTATCGTTCCTATTGTAGTAGTTGTACCGCCGAACTGGAATCACAGGGGCCATGCTAATCTTCTATGTATCGTTCCTATTGTAGTAGCTGTACCGCCGAACTGGAATCACAGGGGCCATGCTAATCTTCTCTGTATCGTTCCTATTGTAGTAGTTGTACTGCCGAACTGGTATCACAGGGGCCATGCTAATCTTCTATGTATCCTTCCTATTGTAGTAGTTGTACCGCCGAACTGGTATCACAGGGGCCATGATAATCTTCTATGTATCCTTCCTATTGTAGTAGTTGTACCGCCGAACTGGTATCACAGGGGCCATGCTAATCTTCTCTGTATCCTTCCTATTGTAGTAGTTGTACCGCCGAACTGGTATCACAGGGGCCATGCTAATCTTCTCTGTATCCTTTCTGTTGTAGTAGTTGTACCGCCGAACTGGTATCACAGGGGCCATGCTAATCTTCTATGTATCCTTTCTGTTGTAGTAGTTGTACCGCCGAACTGGTATCACAGGGGCCATGCTAATATTCTATGTATCGTTCCTATTGTAGTAGCTGTACCGCAGAACTAGTATCACAGGGGCCATGCTAATCTTCTCTGTGTATCCTTCCTATGGTAGTAGTTGTACCGCCGAACTGGTATCACAGGGGCCATGCTAATCTTCTCTGTGTATCCTTCCTATGGTAGTAGTTGTACCGCCGAACTGGTATCACAGGGGCCATGCTAATCTTCTCTGTGTATCCTTCCTATGGTAGTAGTTGTACCGCCGAACTGGTATCACAGAGGCCATGCTAATCTTCTATGTATCCTTCCTATGGTAGTAGTTGTACCGCCGAACTGGTATCACAGGGGCCATGCTAATCTTCTATGTATCGTTCCTATTGTAGTAGTTGTACCGCCGAACTGGTATCACAGGGGCCATGCTAATCTTCTATGTATCGTTCCTATTGTAGTAGTTGTACCGCCGACTGGTATCACAGGGGCCATGCTAATCTTCTATGTATCCTTCCTATTGTAGTAGTTGTACCGCCGAACTGGTATCACAGGGACCATGCTAATCTTCTATGTATCCTTCCTATTGTAGTAGTTGTACCGCCGAACTGGTATCACAGGGGCCATGATAATCTTCTATGTATCCTTCCTATTGTAGTAGTTGTACCGCCGAACTGGTATCACAGGGGCCATGCTAATATTCTCTGTATCCTTCCTATTGTAGTAGTTGTACCGCCGAACTGGTATCACAGGGGCCATGCTAATCTTCTCTGTATCCTTTCTGTTGTAGTAGTTGTACCGCCGAACTGGTATCACAGGGGCCATGCTAATCTTCTATGTATCGTTCCTATTGTAGTAGCTGTACCGCAGAACTAGTATCACAGGGGCCATGCTAATCTTCTCTGTATCGTTCCTATTGTAGTAGTTGTACTGCCGAACTGGTATCACAGGAGCCATGCTAATCTTCTATGTATCCTTCCTATTGTAGTAGTTGTACCGCCGAACTGGTATCACAGGAGCCATGCTAATCTTCTATGTATCCTTCCTATTGTAGTAGTTGTACCGCCGAACTGGTATCACAGGGGCCATGCTAATCTTCTATGTATCGTTCCTATTGTAGTAGTTGTACCGCCGAACTGGTATCACAGGGGCCATGCTAATCTCCTATGTATCCTTCCTATTGTAGTAGTTGTACCGCCGAACTGGTATCACAGGGACCATGCTAATCTTCTATGTATCGTTCCTATTGTAGTAGTTGTACCGCCGAACTGGTATCACAGGGGCCATGATAATCTTCTATGTATCCTTCCTATTGTAGTAGTTGTACCGCCGAACTGGTATCACAGGGGCCATGCTAATCTCCTATGTATCCTTTCTGTTGTAGTAGTTGTACCGCCGAACTGGTATCACAGGGGCCATGCTAATCTTCTATGTATCGTTCCTATTGTAGTAGCTGTATCGCCGAACTGGTATCACAGAGGCCATGCTAATCTTCTCTGTATCGTTCCTATTGTAGTAGTTGTACTGCCGAACTGGTATCACAGAGGCCATGCTAATCTTCTCTGTATCGTTCCTATTGTAGTAGTTGTACTGCCGAACTGGTATCACAGACCCCATGCTAATATTCTCTGTATCGTTCCTATTGTAGTAGTTGTACCGCCGAACTGGTATCACAGAGGCCATGCTAATATTCTCTGTATCGTTCCTATAGTAGTAGTTGTACCGCCGAACTGGTATCACAGAGGCCATGCTAATATTCTCTGTATCGTTCCTATAGTAGTAGTTGTACCGCCGAACTAGTATCACAGGGGCCATGCTAATCTTCTCTGTATCGTTCCTATTGTAGTAGTTGTACTGCCGAACTGGTATCACAGAGGCCATGCTAATATTCTCTGTATCGTTCCTATAGTAGTAGTTGTACCGCCGAACTGGTATCACAGAGGCCATGCTAATCTTCTCTGTGTATCCTTCCTATGGTAGTAGTTGTACCGCCGAACTGGTATCACAGGGGCCATGCTAATCTTCTATGTATCCTTCCTATTGTAGTAGTTGTACCGCCGAACTGGTATCACAGGGGCCATGCTAATCTTCTATGTATCGTTCCTATTGTAGTAGTTGTACCGCCGAACTGGTATCACAGGGGCCATGCTAATCTTCTATGTATACCTTCTATTGTAGTAGTTGTACCGCCGAACTGGTATCACAGGGACCATGCTAATCGTCTATGTATCGTTCCTATTGTAGTAGTTGTACCGCCGAACTGGTATCACAGGGGCCATGATAATCTTCTATGTATCCTTCCTATTGTAGTAGTTGTACCGCCGAACTGGTATCACAGGGGCCATGCTAATCTTCTATGTATCCTTCCTATTGTAGTAGTTGTACCGCCGAACTGGTATCACAGGGGCCATGATAATCTTCTATGTATCCTTCCTATTGTAGTAGTTGTACCGCCGAACTGGTATCACAGGGGCCATGCTAATCTTCTCTGTATACTTCCTATTGTAGTAGTTGTACCGCCGAACTGGTATCACAGGGGCCATGCTAATCTTCTCTGTATCCTTTCTGTTGTAGTAGTTGTACCGCCGAACTGGTATCACAGGGGCCATGCTAATCTTCTCTGTATCCTTTCTGTTGTAGTAGTTGTACCGCCGAACTGGTATCACAGGCCCATGCTAATATTCTCTGTATCGTTCCTATTGTAGTAGTTGTACCGCCGAACTGGTATCACAGAGGCCATGCTAATCTTCTCTGTATCGTTCCTATTGTAGTAGTTGTACTGCCGAACTGGTATCACAGAGGCCATGCTAATCTTCTCTGTATCGTTCCTATTGTAGTAGTTGTACTGCCGAACTGGTATCACAGAGGCCATGCTAATCTTCTCTGTGTATCCTTCCTATAGTAGTAGTTGTACCGCCGAACTGGTATCACAGAGGCCATGCTAATCTTCTCTGTGTATCCTTCCTATGGTAGTAGTTGTACCGCCGAACTGGTATCACAGGGGCCATGCTAATCTTCTATGTATCCTTCCTATTGTAGTAGTTGTACCGCCGAACTGGTATCACAGGGGCCATGCTAATCTTCTATGTATCCTTCCTATGGTAGTAGTTGTACCGCCGAACTGGTATCACAGGGGCCATGCTAATCTTCTATGTATCCTTCCTATTGTAGTAGTTGTACCGCCGAACTGGTATCACAGGGGCCATGCTAATCTTCTATGTATCGTTCCTATTGTAGTAGTTGTACCGCCGAACTGGTATCACAGGGGCCATGCTAATCTTCTATGTATCCTTCCTATTGTAGTAGTTGTACCGCCGAACTGGTATCACAGGGACCATGCTAATCGTCTATGTATCGTTCCTATTGTAGTAGTTGTACCGCCGAACTGGTATCACAGGGGCCATGATAATCTTCTATGTATCCTTCCTATTGTAGTAGTTGTACCGCCGAACTGGTATCACAGGGGCCATGCTAATCTTCTATGTATCCTTCCTATTGTAGTAGTTGTACCGCCGAACTGGTATCACAGGGGCCATGATAATCTTCTATGTATCCTTCCTATTGTAGTAGTTGTACCGCCGAACTGGTATCACAGGGGCCATGCTAATCTTCTCTGTATACTTCCTATTGTAGTAGTTGTACCGCCGAACTGGTATCACAGGGGCCATGCTAATCTTCTCTGTATCCTTTCTGTTGTAGTAGTTGTACCGCCGAACTGGTATCACAGGGGCCATGCTAATCTTCTATGTATCGTTCCTATTGTAGTAGCTGTACCGCAGAACTAGTATCACAGGGGCCATGCTAATATTCTCTGTATCGTTCCTATTGTAGTAGTTGTACCGCCGAACTGGTATCACAGAGGCCATGCTAATCTTCTCTGTATCGTTCCTATTGTAGTAGTTGTACTGCCGAACTGGTATCACAGGGGCCATGCTAATCTTCTCTGTATCGTTCCTATTATAGTAGTTGTACTGCTGAACTGGTATCACAGAGGCCATGCTAATCTTCTCTGTATCGTTCCTATTGTAGTAGTTGTACTGCCGAACTGGTATCACAGAGGCCATGCTAATCTTCTCTGTATCGTTCCTATTGTAGTAGTTGTACCGCCGAACTGGTGGCACAGGGGCCATGCTAATCTTCTCTGTAAAGTTCCTATTGTAGTAGTTGTACCGCCGAACTGGTATCACAGGGGCCATGCTAATATTCTCTGTATATTTTACAATTTTAGTATATGTACCGCAGAACTAGTATCACAGGGGCCATGCTAATATTCTCTGTATCGTTCCTATTGTAGTAGTTGTACCGCCGAACTGGTATCACAGGGGCCATGCTAATCTTCTCTGTATCGTTCCAATCTTAGTATATGTACCGCCGAACTGGTATCACAGGGGCCATACTAATCTTCTCTGTATCGTTTCAATTTTAGTATATGTACCGCCGAACTGGTATCACAGGGGCCATGCTAATCTTCTCTGTATCGTTCCTATTGTAGTAGTTGTACCGCCGAACTGGTATCACAGGGGCCATGCCAATCTTCTCTGTATCGTTCCTATTGTAGTTGTAACGACGAAAAAGCGTGTGTACAGTAGCTATCAGACAAACATTATGGCATTTTCCAATTTGCATACAACAACAAGAAGTGAAATCGTGTGTATACTCACCTCCAAGGCAACAAAGGACCAGGAGTCCGGCAGTTTCCTGCGAGCCAACACCACCTTGCCACCATAGGGCGTGGGGTCGGGCCGGGTCTCGGAGCGGCGACGGCGACGTAGTTTTGGTGCCATGTCCCATCGACCTGCTGTGATCAATTATTCACTTCGCACTTCATTCCGTATGATAATTAGCCCCGAACTTGGTCTCACATCACTGTCGGGTCGGGAGTGTCACGCCTCAGCTATCCCTTTCCAAAATCACTTTACAAGGTACCGCTCAACAAGAGCAACCTAGTTTATGATATTTGCAACAATGAATAATATGTGAAGGTTATTCATATATTAAACAAAATGTTAACGCGGGATTCAATCCCGGTTTATGGCTGTCGGGAATCGAGGGTGTTACCCACTGTCCACCGATTCTCTCAGTTATCCCCCAGCACTTATAGCGTCCTCAGGTAGATCACCAAATATCAAAACGGACACTGAAGAAATTTGCTTATTAGAACAAAATGATTATTAGAAATAATCAGGTTTATGTTGGGATTAATAAAAAGGCATCTACTGATCGTAAAACTAAAATTTACTGATTGCTTTCCCCATCTGTCGAAATAAATGTGAACTAAACATTGATTTTTAATAATTCAAGAATTGGCCAAATTCATATACAATTTAACTTTTGTACTATTTTTTTCACATTTTAAAAAATGTTTTGAAATAGATATAATAACGCATTTATTATTTGAAATAGCGAAATTTCTTAATTATTCTTCTTAATTTCTTGTGTCACCAGAGAGCTATTCAACTTTGATATAACTTAGGATTGAAAAGGTTTGAAAATATTTTATTTATAGTAGAATTTTTAATAAGAATATTCACAAAAATCTTGACGTTTGTTATCTTATTATTATTGCTATACGTGTGTAGGGTTAAATAATTCCAATTGCCACACCTAGATGGCGCTGTGTTAAACTTTGTGTTTTATAAAAGTTACATTTTGTAAATGTAAATATTTAATTATTCTTTGTTAAATTATTTATATTTTATGGTAAACAATATGTTATATTTCTTTGTTGCTAGAATACCATTTGACTAAAAATTGTATGCCTAAATAAGTCGAGAGACTTTTTGGAATAAAAACAACTTTTAGTGGCTAACCGTGTCTGTGGTGATTAATGATCCTACACGTGCAAACGCCATCATGAAAGTCATAATAATAACTTATTGCTTTTTGTAATATTTGTATATAATATATATAAATGGTTTTGACCAAGGACTTGGTTGTTGTTGTGTGATGTAATCAATATATAGCGTGAGATGTTTTTAGTTCTTATGATAATTCTGTAATAATATTATACAAATATATACCATACACAATATCTTTTAATAGAAACTACACTACCTAAGTTTATTGAACATTAGGTAGAAGAGTATATAACACCTTTAATTGGATCAAATAATTATTATTATTTTTAAAATTGAATTATATATTGTTACGTCGTACCCAGACGTTGTTCGTGTTCTTTGTTTGATCAGGATGCCACAAAAATAACACGTGAGTTCTTAAGGAATGCAGAAAAAGTTAGCGCTTTATTTTACGTCGCACTGAACAGAAGGAGTACAATCAGTGGGATTTGTCTTCAACTTCCTCATCAGAAGGATCCTTGGCCCCGTGGATGTCACTCTGGTGTCCCGCTCCACAATGTACACGTCCAGCCTGGACTACACCGCTTTGTAGGCCGCTCCGATGGCAGGTTCTCCTGGCACCGTCTTGCAGGATCATTCACACGCTCGGAGGCAACTCACCGCCTCTTCTACCGCATATGTCGATGTCACCAGACTGTCCCACAATGGAATGTCATCTGGACTGGCCGTTAGCTCCCACCCCCTGGAATCTGTCAATCGTCATTCCTTAGGAGGGCTGCATACTTTTTTCCTTACTGGCTTGCCGACATCCTCGCCGATGCGAGGATGGCCAGTTCGTCGTCCTCCAGGCCTGTCCCGAAGATCCAAGCCTTGAGATCAGGGGTCTGCCGACGATATTGAAAGCCTCCTGGACGAGGGGCCTGATACTCGAGCAGCTCCAGTATCGGTTGCCCAGGGTGCCATCGGGGAATCCGCAGGCAGGGCAGGAAGGACCGGCAGATGCTGGGTGGTCCGGGTGGGGAAGGGCATGCAGTGCCAGTCGGAGCGTCATATCCCCATTGTGACCTGAGAAGGTGCCGCGTCGAGGCGATAACCAGTTAACTCTCTAAGGGACATCGACGGTGGACGCCCATCTCTCGAGGAATCGGGTGATCGGCAGGGCCGCAAGGCACGGGCGTTCCAAGACGCGGCGGGTCGAGCGGGTGGTGATTCTAGTGAAGGTCCTGGTTGTCCCGCGCAGGACAATGGCCTCGGACAGACTATGCACCCGGAAGCTCGCCTGCAGATTCTCTGCCACCACCCTCCGGCAGAAGGCGGCGAGGGCTGCGCCGTCATCGATGGCGGAGCGCGTAGGGCGGACGATGGAGATGTTGCCTACGTCCCGGACTCTGGCGCCGACCCAGCGCGCGGGGGCCAGAAGGTTCGGTGGGCGGAGGAACCGGCAACCGTCGATGATAGGGAGATCCTGGAGCAGGCTGGTCGGGACCACCCGGTGATTGAGGCTTAAGATGTTCGCCACGTTCTCCCACATTCTAAGCAGCCGGAGACGCCGATGAGGCCGATGCCCCCCCCCCCCCCCCCCCCCCCCCCCGTGACCACGGACCTCGCTAGGATTCCAACAGGTAGCCATGCCGTGTGGGTGGGCCCCCAGATGAAGCTAGCCACACGAGCATGCAGCTTGGAGATGGTCGCGGCCTCCGGCAGGTACGCGTGGAGGTAGGTGGTGCTGGATCGTCGAGAGCACCAGTGAGTTGGCGGCCCTAGCTCGCCCGACGAGGGAGAGGCCGCACGTGAAGGGCGTCCACTTCTGGCAGGCAGATTCCAGTAGGGCCAGGAGATGTTGTTTCCGGTGGGCGACGGAACTCCTGAGGGCGATTCTAATCCCTAGGAAATCCACAAAGTAACTCGATCAGGAAGCGCCGAGGGGAGAGTCGCCGCGTTCGCGCCAGGCGCCGCACCAGAGGCCCGTGTATGTCTGTGTGGGATGTGTATGTATGTGTAAAACATACAATAGAATCAGTCGCAAACCCTTATCCACTATGACCATCATGAATGGTTCTTGTGCACCTGGAATAAGTAAAAACAAATTCGGTTCCTGTCCCGGTCCTTGTGTAGATACTTGGTTCCTTTTACATTCCTTTTGTATATAATTCATTCTTTGTTTCATTATTCGAGTAATTATTTGGCTCCCGTACCAATATATAAATGATTAATTAAAAATGCACCAATATTTCAGTTGGCTGAACACCAACCTTTATCATGGTGTTATACCATATTTAATGTGTGTCAACAACAGACTCAGCGCCACATAACGTCTTCTTGAAAGGCGTAGAGCGTCGTAGAGCGTTTGTTGTTGACACACATTAAATATGTTATAACACCTTGATAAAGGTTGGCGTACAGCCAACTGAAATATTGGAAAAATAAATGATTTTTTGATCCAATATATTCCTTTTTAATTAAAGATTTATTTATGGATTGCTCTATTTTCAAAATAATTCATTCTTTGTTTCATTAATCGAGTAATTATTTGACTCCTGTTCCAATATATAAATGATTATTTAATTGGTTCCCTTTCTAGTTTTTGATTCCTGTTCGCATCTTTGAATGAATATTTTATTTCTGTTATGAATATACTTATAGTATGTTAAAAAGTACCTGCTCTTGTTCCTTAGTAGATGCTTGTTTTTCCAGTCTTTGAGTCGATATTACGTTTCTGTATTATTCCTTCAGAATAAATTTAGTTTCTGTTCTAATCTTCGACTAGTTGTTTTGTTCTTTTCAATTCTTCGGAAAAGTACTTAACCCCTGTTTTTTATTTGAGTTGATAGTTGGGATCTTTCTTCAATCCATGAGCGGATACTTAGTTCATGTTCTTAAAATAGAGTTGATAATGGGCTCTTTTCAATTCTTGAATAGATACAAGGTTCCTATTCTTGAGCTAGAGTTAATAGTTACTCTCTCTTCAATTTCCTTGTTAGTAGATATTTGGTTCCTGTTTTTGACAGATTTGATAGTTGGTTCCCTTTAATCCTTGAATGGATTCATGGTTCCCTTGTTTTTTAAATATAGTTAATAGTTGTCTCTCTCTCTCTTCAATCCTTGAGTAGATACTTGGTTCTCTTGTTCTTGCACTATAGTTGATAGTTGTTTCTTTCTTTAATCCTTGAGTAGATACTTGGTTACTGTTCTTGTACTCGAGTTGATAGTTGGTTCTCCTTCCTTTTCCAATCCTTCAATAGATTCTATATTATTTTTCCAGTATTTTTTAGTATAAGCATTTGATTTGTTTTCTTTTTTATTTCCTTGGTTTCCATTCCAATTCTTGGCTAGTAACTATGCACTTGTTTCAGTCATCAATTAGATATTTAATTCGTGTGATGGTGGTGTCTTGTCCATGGAGCAGATCAGATCGGTCCAAGCACCCTGATCACAATACCGGCCAATTGAGGTGCCTGGATGGCCGGGCAACTGTATATGTGGTCCGGAGTGAGTTGGGTGTTGTGACAGTTATTGCAGTTTCTCTAGGAAACCTGCCCAGAAATCCAACCCGTCCTCTACGTGGCGGGCGGGAGAAGCAGCACAAGCAAATAAGGGACTGCCCTGTAGGGTGAAGTACGGTGTCGTGAGCCCCGAGCCGCTACAGTAACCGTGAACAGGGAACTCTGAAATGTGGCTGACTAACGGGGCAATGGTACCCCCCATTCCATTTAATTCGTGTTCTAGTCCCTTTAAGAGATGATTTGTTAATGCCCAAGTCTTAGAGTTTAGTAATTATATTCCTGTTCCCATACATGTTTTTCCAAAGTTATTCAAATATAGAAACGCTTCATTCTTAATGAGAAGTGAAAGGAATTGTATAGATTAGAGACCCTAGGTGGGATTACTAAAATAGAAATACTTTATTGTAAACCCCTATTGTGTAGATTTTGAAGAAGAATGGTCAAAATCACACACACGTTTGCGGTGATTTTAAATAACTTAAATATTTTAAATGGATAACTATCTTTTACCTGAATATATCTTTACCATTCTTAGAAAAATATAATTATCTTAGATAATAAACTTATCATAGGCATTTTTTTTTCAACTGGAACTATAAAAGATCAAGAGGAATTGTTGTGATCAACACACATGAAGGCCTATAAATTACGAATACCAAGGACACTCATCTATTTGGGCAGTAAATTAACCATGGATGAAACACAGGCTGATTATTTAAAAATAGAGGGGTTATTTAAATTGAATATAGTCTAACAAAGAAAATGTGGATTTTTCAAGAATATTCGAATCATGTCACTTAGGCGGATTAAACAAGACAAATTACATAATTAGGACTCTATTACAAATGTTCCAGAACATCTTAATATGACGCAGTGGCAAGAAAATATGGGTTTGGTTACCTATTTCCATAGATTTAATCAAAATGCTTTATTCGTTGTCACGCACATATGAATTCTCAAAAGAGGATCTTGATGGAATTGAGAAAGCGTCGAGTTGTCAATGGGCTTTCAGATAGCGTAATTATATATTCTAGTAATTGCCTATTCTCCTGGAACCTCGGCGCTAGAAGAACCAAGCTGGGGGACACGTCGACGACAGGCACCCAGCGTCGGAGATACTGTAAGATAGGAACGGCGGCCAGGCGGGGACGTTCCAACATGCAACGCGTCAGCCTGGCCTGTAATTTGGTGATGGTGGCGTCGCCGGGCAGGTAGCCGTACAGATGGTGGAGTACTTCCCTAGTACCAGAGAGTTGGCCGCTCTCACTTGCCCGACGAAGCCACGGACGAAATGGGACCATCAGAGCATCGCCCTCTCCAAGATGCCCAGCAGATTATTTTATTGTACCGATGTTCCTTGGCCCGGTGTAACCTCGCAGCCCAGCACTGTGATGTAATATGCAGACCACGAGATGCCCAGCGGAGAGTCGGCGCGGTCTCTCCATGCGATGAACCACAGTCCCCTACTCTTGGTGAAGTTCACGCATACTCCTTAGAGGCACACCGAAATTCGTTGAAAATGGTTTTGACTTTCTCGCGAATCAGCAGGAGAATATCATCGGCGTACACCACGACGTTTACTCTTCCAAGAACTTTCTTTATATATGAAAAGGAAGAAATAGAGAGAGTACAGATTGAATCAAATAGGTTAGGAATTGTTCCAAGTCAGATCAAGGAAGCAATAACAAACGAAGGAAGGAGAGAATGTACGAGCAGTACTCGTACAAGCAGATAAGTGAAGTAACAGTTGTTCCAGATCACATCAATGGAACAAAATCAAGGAAGGAAAATAATGCGCAAACAGGTATCAAGGTGCAAGAAGATCCTGTTTAGGAAAATGATTAACATATAAGTCCAGTTCAGGAAGTGATCTTTCCCAGAAGGAACTCACCAACTCCGCTTACCAGCAAGATTCATAACAGAGAAGTTTGATGTGATATATCAATGAATACTCTGTAAAATATTAATTTGTATTCTGATATCTATCATCATCCACCTAGATGCCTCTCGTGTTAGCCAATGCTAAAATACTCTTGTAAATTGGAATGTAAATAAATACCTATCATAATTGTGATTGCTGGTTGCTTAATTGCAAAAAATACTACATAGAGGGTTTTCTTAATCAGTTGTGTTCTTGGGGGCCAAGATATATGTATGCCTGAAAGAGCCATTGGCAGTCTGAAGCAATGGCAAAGTGTTCGTTTTGGAAAAGCTAGGTAATCTTTGTTTCTTAAAGTATGGCTAGCAGTTCAGCTCGGAACGCTGAGCACTCCTGGTGAAATTGAAGGGGTTTTAGGGGAGGTGGTAGGATAACTCCAGTCCCAACTCCTTCTGATGATTGGGATCCATCTATATAAATGGTGGCGACTATTTGTTGCAGTGATTTGGAATAATAGAATATATTTCGTAAAGAAGGGTAGAAGGTAAAGAGGAAGTACTCAGACGTGATTCATAGTGGTTCGTGTTCAAGGTTTTAGATATTCGATGTGAGCCTTTATAAAGATATCGAGGATGGGAAAACCTGTCAATGAAATAGCTGGTATTGTAGGTGTGCATGGATCGCCTCTTTTTGTTGAATTCGCAAATTTGTAGTGAAGACTATGAAAGCTTGAGAGCCTCATTAGTATCATATGTTCATATTCCCCAGACCCCAGAGCCATACAATAGCGCTTGTAAATTTTATGTCTGGAGATGAAGGTTGCTCCAAATTGCCCTTTTATGGTGCTAGTGAGCAATGGGAGTGTCCATCGATATTTTTTTGAAATCTATTATTAAGAAAAATGCATCTCCTAATCCCAGTACAATTTCATTTTTGTACTATCTTTTTCACATTATTTTTGAGATGCTTAATAAATTTTCTCTTGGAATCAAAGGTGATGCCAAGGATTTTGATGGTTTTGTCAATTGCAATGGGCTGGTCAAGAAGTCCGATGCTGTCCTTGTTTGCCCATCTTGGTTTGTTTCTGTTGAACATGCATTCTCGAGTGTTATGGAGATTTACCTTCATTCAATACCTTCTGCACCATTATGAGATTTTGTCAAAAAAATCATTAATTTGACATTTAGGAAGCTTAGGTGCTACTTGCACCATTATTGTGAAATATTCTGCGAACTAGACTAATTCGCTCTTTCTAGATTTTTGTAAAATAAATGCTTTTCTTGCAATGTGATTGAAAAGGAAATGGCTTAAAGCTACTCATTGCGGGACTCCACGAAGTGAGAGAATGAAAGCGATGTGTCCGCCCCCACCCCCATACGCTATAAATCATTTTTCTATTTTTTAAATTTCTGGTAAGGAGTTGGATTAGTTCTTCAGGGCAGCTAACCTCTTGAAGGGATTCAATGATGGATTTCCTGTGTACAGTGTCAAAAGACCTGATATCTAAGCTGATAACTAATGTTTTCTCACCTCTTCTATGTCTTTGTCAATAAATTCATTAATTGCAGTGTTATGTTTGTTGAATTAACTACAAAGGCCAGTTTAAAGGTTCTACGGTGAAGAAGGAAACATAGTTTATTCACTTTCAAAATATCCTCGTGTCTCATGCTACCACTCGAGATAGGCTTTTTTCTCCTACCCCGCGCATGCGCGGCGGCTACGTCACGTCTGGTGACGTCACGACATCACATCTTCCCCCTTTCCTGTAACACTTGGACCGTAGTCGCGAAGCGATGGGAGAACTGTCAGGAGGTGGGGTAGACTCTTCCTGGCTGGCGTGGTCATCCAAATGTAGGGCAGGATGTATTCCCAGTTCATGTCGGGTGTCAGGATGGGTGTAGGTCCCGGCACACTTCTGGTACAGTCTCAGTCTGCGGGCATTCCACACTTTACCGTCGGATAGCACAAATGTAAATGGTCGCAGTTGTTTGGTTATGGTGAACGGGCCCCTCAACTTGGAACGTCCTTTCATGACGGGATCACCCGCTTGGACTTTTACCTGATCTCCAACTTGTAGTTTAGGACTACAGCTTTTACTTTCACTGTCGCTCTTGTCTTCCTGACGGCAAGCTTCCTCAGGAGGTTTTGTTTTAACTTCCTCATCGAACACGTGCACCAAAGTTCTCAAAGTTCTTCCATGGAGCACTGCTGAAGGTGTTTGCTTCGTAACGGTGTGCGGTGTAGATCTGTATTCTCTCAAGAACAGTTGTATCGTTCTTTTAACCTCTGTATGCTGTAGGTGTGCTGTCAGGACCGTTGACTGTAGAGTTTTATTGAAGTTTTCCACTTCTCCGTTGCAAGCTGGGTGGTAGTTAGCAGTCCGTATATGCTTAATGCCATTGCTCCCCAGGAAGTCTTCAAACTCCTCGGAGATAAAGGGTGTTCCATTGTCGGTGACAATCTCACGTGGAAATCCCTCTCTAGAGAAAACATCTTCCAAAAAGTTTATTATCACTTTAGAGGTAGTCTTGTTCGTACAGAAGACTTCGGGCCATTTAGATGTGTAGTCAATTAGAGTTATAGCAAACCTGAATCCAATCTCGGTGTCAATGAAGGGTCCAACTATATCCAGGCCAAGTTTAGTCCATAGATTTTCTGGCCTTTCAACAGGAGTTATGGGGACTCGAATAGACTTTAGTCTCTTGTCGTGGTTCTTACATACCCAGCAATTGGTTACTAAATATTCCACGTCTTTATCCATCCCGGGCCACCAATAGCATTCTCTTAACCTTTGCTTAGTTCTGACCATTCCTTGATGAGCTTTATGAGCAAAGGATAGTAATTTATTTCGGAGAGATACTGGTACTAGAATTTTTTCTTTTTCATTCAAGATCAGGTCCTCCTGAACTGAAAGATCCTTTCTTAATCTGAAGTACTTATTTAATTGTGAAGATTCATTATTACTCCATGGTTTCATCAGTTGCTCTTTTAAGGCAATAATTTCAGGGCACAGTGAACATTCTCTCAGGAATTCTTCTTCACTGATAGCCAACATGTCTTGATTGATCGATGCAATGAGTTCAACTTCACCATCATAGTCATGGGATGATAGCGATGATCTGAAGATATAATCAGGTAATACGTTTTCTCTTCCCTTTTTGTATTCGATCTTGTAATCAAAGTTCATGAGCCTTGCAGACCATCTTGCAATTCTCAGTCCTGCTCTATCGTTGCCTTTAGTTGTAAACAATGTCGTTAGAGAGGATTGATCCGTTCTCAAAGTGAACTTCAGACCCCAGACCCATCTTCTAAACTTTTCACAAGCCCACACACAAGCGAGGGCTTCTTTTTCAACGATTTAGTATTTCCTCTCAGCATCAGAAAGTGTTCTTGAGGCACACGCCACAATGCGCTCCTCTCCCTTTTCTGACAGCTGTGAGACTACGCATCCTATGCCGCTATGAGATGCATCAGTTGTAATGACCGTAGGCAATTTTGGACAAAATAGGGCAAGTACTTGTCCCTTTTAAAGAGAGTCCTTTACTGTTTGCAAAGCTTTTGCATGTTCTCCTCTCCACTTAAACGGAACACTTTTCTTAAGCAACTTTTGTAGAGGTTCCATAATTGTACTTTTGTTAGGGATGCATTTCTGGAACCAGTTTATCATTCCGATTAAGGATCTATGACCTGACTTATCTTTGGGAGGAGGGGCATCTAAGAGAGGTTTCATCAACTCCTCATCCAGATGAACTCCATTATCATCAATTATGTGCCCTAAAAATTTTAAGGACTTCTGCCTGTAAATTGACTTTGTGTCATTTAGCATAAGGTTGACTTCTCTAAGTCTAGACAGAACTTGATTTAACTTTTTATCATGGTCTTCCATACTGCTACCCCCAATTATTATATCATCGAGGTAACAACTTACACCTTTAATGTCCATCAGAAGTTCACTTAAATATCTTTGAAAAGCACCTGGTGCTGAGCTCAGGCCATAGGGCAACCTTTTAAACTGGTAAATCCCCATATGAGTAATAAAAGCAGTGAGGTACCTGCTATCAGGGTGAAGTCTTATCTGGTAGTATGCCTGGGATAGATCCAAGTTAGTAAAAACTTTACAACCTTGCAAGGATGATAGTATGTCCACAATTAGTGGAATTGGCTAGGCATCCGAATCACAGCCTTGTTCGGTTCTCTTAGGTCAACACAAAGCCTTATTGAGCCATCTTTCTTTTTGGAGACCACAATGGGTGAAATCCATTTAGATGTAACAATGGGTTCAATGATGTCCATTTTCACCAGGCGTTGAATTTCCTTGTGTACTTCATCTAAAAGGACTGGTGGCAGTCTCCTTAGTTTTTGTTGTACCGGCGGTACACTCGTATCAACAAAGATTTTGTACTCAATGTCCTTTGCGAAGGGTAAAGTTTCAAGAATCTTGCTACTTTCAGTGATTTGGTTGACTTTTCCATCCTTTATGGAAAGCCCGAGTTTATTAAATAACTCCAATCCCAAAATAGGTGAGTCAGCTCTAACAACATGTAAGAGCGTATGTACAACAGTGTTACCATGCTTAATTTTAGCGGGAAGGTCACCAAGTACGTCAATAGCTTGCTGCGTATAGCTTTTTAGTGCTACCAAAGCTGGGTTTAATTTAATTTTTTCAAAGTATTTGGTGTACAAACTCTCTGGAATCAATGACACTGAGGATCCTGTGTCAACTAGGAACTTTATAAAAACATTACTTGTTCCACCATTAACATTCAAGTCCATTTCAAGCTTTGAAGGCTGATGAATTGGCTGGTTACATTGTGTCATTGTAATGTTCTTAACTGAAAACTTAGATAAGCAATACTTTTTAAAATGCCCTACCTTCAGGCACTGGTGACACTTTACATCCTTAGCAGGACAATCAGGACTTGTAGCTTTATGCTCACCTCCACAGCGCAGATACTTGAAGTTTGTCGAGATCTTTTTGCGCTCCCGAAGATTAGGCTCAGTGCGGCGATCATTAGCAGCGATCTTATTTATCCCTTCGGTCGTATTATCGAACATCTTGTTGTCCTCCTGGGCCTTCTCGTACTGAGTAGCAAGTTGCACCACTTGATCCAGATTTAAGTCCGTAGGCTCCACTAGAAGCCGATCCCGTAGTTGCTTGATTTTGGTTCCGACAATGAACCGATCCCGAATCGTCTTCCATAGAACCATAGGCACAGTCTTTAGCCAGCGCGCGTAGTGCCGATATGTAGTAAGCGATTGTCTCGCCTTGTAATTGCCTTCGATCATTAAACTTCATCCTGATTACCCAGGGGCGAGATTTAACAACATATCTCTGCCTTAGAAGATCAATAGCTTCACTTAAGGAAGTGACAGTACTGGCCTTGGGCAACGTGTAATATTGCCGTTGTGCTTCAGCTCCAACACTGTTCAAGAAGATAGCAATTTTTCTGTTTTCTTCCACATTTAGTTTATCCTCAGCAATCACGTAGTTGTTGAAATAACGAACATATTCGTCAAAGTCCATGCTTTGGATGCCATCTTGCAGGAAGGGGATGAGTTGAGTATACCGGCAGCCATCTTGAATTATTTGTTTACATAAAAAAAATCAATTTAATAAAAAAAATTGATCACTTTACCTTGAATCCTCGTCGCCACTTTGTTATGTTTGTTGAATTAACGACAAAGGCCAGTTTAAAGGTTCTACGGTGAAGAAGGAAACATAGTTTATTCACTTTCAAAATATCCGCGTGTCTCATGCTACCACTCGAGATAGGCTTTTTTCTCCTACCCCCGCGCATGCGCGGCGGTTACGTCACGTCCGGTGACGTCATGACATCACATGCAGCTAGGGCGTTTAAAATTGATCGGCATGGAAAAAATCTCCATTGGAGAGGGGATAACCAGGTGTAACAATTTGTCATTCATTGTATTCAGCCAGAATTCAGTGCACTGCTGTTCTCTGGGGTTCTCTGCTGTGCTATCAGGTTCATGGTTTGCAACCATGACCAGTCATATTTTTGTTGAGGTAAATCCATGTTCGATGTTTTGAAGCATTGAGAGCAGTAGTTTTGGGAGGCAATACATTTTTTTAGATTTCTGGTGAGTAATCTTGGATGTAGAGGCCTGTCCACATCTTATGAGGGCTATCGGTTCTATTTTAATTAATTTATAATAGCAAAGAGGCAACTCTAGAAGTTTTTTATTCGTCATAAAGTAACAGATCATATAAAATAAATAATTTAGAGGTATGTATAAATAAATTTAATGGGTTAGAAAATAATAAGTTAATGAGGCTGATGATGAACTAATATTTAACATTACTGCTTTCTGAATATATTTGAATTCTGAAAATATTGTTTGTTATAGCATTTTAAGATTGGATTGAATTTCTATTTGAAAGAGGAATGTGCTATATTTATGAACAATGATCCATTTAAAATATACACGGAGATAGGTTTACTCAACCATGCCCTTGAAGTCTTAAGACTTTGTTTTATCTTTACATATTCAACTGCAACCTCTGAGAAGTGGTTGTCTCATCAGTGGCTGAACAAATAGTGTGGTTGAACATTCCCAGCTGGCTACTCAGCAGGTGATCTGCATTTTTTTATTAGAAAGTCTTGTTGCGTTCCCGGTTTTGATAGATGAAAAGGGAGGATACACGATGTGACCCATTAAAGTTTCCTTACTTAAGTATATATATATATAGCAATTTAGGCCAACAACCCCATGTATATAACCCGCAGCAAGACCTTAATGTTGTATAATAGAAGCACAGCTGTCAATGATGCACTATCGACATATGTCTTTACATCATCACATGTAATGCAATTTGTGCAAACAGGATAAATAAAATAAAAAAGGGGGGGGGGGAACTCTGTAATTGATTAAGAGTTGAGCTAAAGCAGGGATCGAGCATATAATATTGTCAGAACAAAGGTCTAAAGATGGAAACAGCCACGACACTAGTATACAATTTCATCAGACAACCCATGAAATCGTTATTAAATTGGGCAATCTATAAAAGACTCCTTCTGGAGGTTTAGCAACCCACTGAAGACGCTGGGAGCTATTTCATAGAGGAAAATTATAGCAACAGATCTCTATAATTTCTACAGATCAACTGTAAATAGATTCATATTAAGGCATTTTTATAGCCCAAATAACACAAACAATAGTCAAACATACAAATCTGTTTGCATCATGCCGTACCCTCCTAACAGCGTAACAATAGCCCGAGGAATCAGAAAATATGGTATAATGGTAAATATGATGGAATAACGCACTGAAACACATAAAAGTACAAACATTACTAAAACCTGACAGATAGATACCCTCAAAGTAGCCCTAATAAAGTCGTAATTTGCAACTGTCGCTGTGTCAATATATCACAGCAAAGATATAGTACACAACTCTATTCCAACAGAGTCAGTAGTTCTATATTTAGTACAATTTGTGAAATTAAGGTGTGGGGGGTAGTACCATAAAGCAAAAGAAATGAAATATGTATGAGGGGAAACAAGAAGATTTCTCTAGATATTTATTTAAATAAATTAAAATTTGGGAACATGTCTATACTGACGAGATATGCTATTTACATAGTAAAATTTAGATAGAGGTGACCTGAAGTTACTTTATAGCCCTTTAGGGCCCATGCGAAATCTAGGTTGGTTACTACACAAAAAGGGGGGGGGGCGCTAAGTCATAATGACAAATGGCTTACCTTTTCTCGAAAGTGCCGGCAAAGGTCTGGTCTCCCGTCTGAAGACTGTCCTCTCACTGAGCGACTCAGATTCAATCTGCCTTTTGGCAAAGAAACCCTCTTTTATTCTTGTCTCTCTCCGTTTTCATTCGCTGGCCGCGCCAAAGTTTCTATTGGCTGGCATTTTCATTCGCCGAAAGAAACACCAATCAAAATGGCCAACGGCTCCAGTATACGATTTCACAGACGCCCCAGGCCTCTCCCATCAAAATAGAACATATAGTATTACCAAAACAAAAAAATCTAAAGAGAGAAACAGCCACGGCAATAGTGTAAAATTTCATCAGACCCCAGGCCTCCTCCACATGGGCTGTAATACGATCCTCCCTTTTCTCGGGACGGTATATATATCGCCCCCCGTCTTGGCTAAAAATCGACCCAGGCCCCTTTTACCTGGACTGTAATGTGATGCTTCCTTTTTTCGGGAAGGATATTTATAAGGCTTAGTCTTTTAGAAATCTTCCTTCTCCATTTCTTCTAGTCACCTTTACCTAAATTTTTGGTGAGGGGAATATATGTACATATGGAACAACAGCTTCCAGCGCGGATGTCTCTGGATGTCACTGGTGTCTTCTTCACCAGGCATCAGCTTTCGGCATGGAAGTCTGGTGTCACCAAGTGTCTAGGTTTCTGGGCAAAAAGGTGGTCTGTAAGTCTATGTGGGAGGGAAGCCATGTATCCATTTGATGTTGATTATACATACGCCTTCTGTTGGGGTATGGTTACAAAAACGTGCCCCAACAATCCTCCCCCTGCCAAGTAATGGACAAATGCGTTTGTGCTACTCATTATTCATCTGCCTTTCATCAGTTACTATGAAAGCAGGCCCATTTCTAGCAAAATGCATTTTCCATTACTAGGTGAAGCCAGATGTACCGAAACCTATAGGGAAGATAAGGCTAGTCAAAATGATGGTATGCCATTCTAGATGTTTATTATTCCGAACATTAGTGGGCATTGCGCATCCTGGCAAAGGGGTTTTTATGTGTTATTATTCTGTCAGCACACTGTTATCAACATAGGTTATGGGGGACAGTCATATCATATGTATGGAAGTAAGCAAGGTCATCTGTCTTACCATTCATGGGTATATATACCACCCTTCCACTTTCTTCTTTGGCCTTGAGGAGTAGGCCATCCTTGTGGTAAGTCCTCTCACCTCATCCTTGCCTCTTGGGGTGCTAGATTCATTGCTACCTTCTTTCTGCTAACAATACAGTTAGAACATTTCCCTATTACATATTATATATAAAAAAATTGGGCGCCAAGAAGTCGTTTAGAAATAACTGACTAGTCCAACTCCTAAAACATGCCAGCATCTTTATTTAAGTACCAATCAAGACATTCGTGTGGTATAGTTATACATATACAATCAAAGGAAAGGATAATTATAGTTAGCTGAAAGAAATATCTTGGTATATAATAATTAGCCTATGACATGATGACTTTTGCTAAATTAAAAAATTACAGAAACAAATTATGAAAGTAATTATTAAATAAGGCACGAAATATGTAATGATAAAATGAATCCTTCCATGTTATATGATGGGTATAATATATATATTGAAGAAAACACGTATCATGCAGATAGTGATTAAATATGATAAAAATCATCCCATGATAGATGATAAAGAAAACTACTACAAAATTATATATGATGACAAAATATATATACATATACAAGTAAGGCGGATAAAAGACAATAAGGATAAAATAGATCATGCCTTGAGGGAAGAATAAGCCATGACAACATGTTAAAAAAATCGCAACATGGCAGGTAAATATTACTAATATCATGAATATCAAAGGAAATAAAATTGTTGAAATGAATAGTATATGATTATAATATAATATATATGATATAAAATAATAACATATTCAATAAGAAAATGAAAACACATTATATATATTTGTGCGCTGAAGGTTCAAGGTTTAGTATCTCAGTTAAGTTTTCAATCTTATTCAGTCTGGAATCAAGAGTTGGTCACTGGGTAATATTCGTCTATCCCGATCCTACTGGAGGGTGTGTTCTCTCTTATGTGTTAGATTCCTCTGTTACAATACTCTCTCAACCCAGGTGGGAACGTCATTCAGAATCTTGGTCAAATGGAACATAGCCCAGACCTCTATTAAGCTACACAGTCCTTTTGAATCTAGGGTGACAACCGTATGAAGAAAGCTCTCTGTTTGACAGAGAAACTAATCAACTTCTCCCATTTTGTTTGTGACTCCGTTTACCTTGTCTCTGGGGTGTGTACAGTTCAGCTACCTCCCCCCCTTCCAAGAAATTCATATTACTTTCATCTACCAATATACTCTTTATTCATTGACCTGAACCCTATAAATCTACATCTTATAAATTTGAATTTTATCAATCTGAAATTTTGGTTCTTTTACAAATTCCTTCAGAATTCTACTCCCTGTATAACTGCTCTTAATCCTACTGTCCTCAATACAACACTTCTAAAACTTTGACTCATTGGCTCGTTCTGGCGTCTCGCTCGCGGACCTTATAGTTAACTAATACTTTAAAATCTCATCCTATCATGGAACGAGTCTAAACTCGTTGAAGGTCCTAATAATTACTTATTCTGTCTCTCGAATCGGTCTTATGCTCGAATTCATTCCAACAAAACGTATGGCAGGGCGAATCCTTTATTAGAAGAAACTTCCGCTAGCTATGGGGGATCAAACTGGTACCAAAAAAAATTCAATAGACGGAAACTACTTCGTCTAGAATAACTGGGCAATCTCTGCCTACTTGCCAATCTTACAGGACCTCCCGTCTGGAACACCCTCGCTCCAGCCACGCTAAAAGCGTCGAAACTACGGTGTCAGATCGGTTACCCAAGGTCGCGCCGTTATACCCCAGGCTATACGGCATGGCTAAAACAAATCCCCCATCCTGCATAAAATTCAATCTATACCTCTTCGTTTCCTCTTGCGAGGAGGAGTTGAGTGGGAAATTCGGCTTGATCCTTGCCTTCCACTATCTCCAAGTCTGAGGGTCGGGATAGGGATCATTTATCCACAATCCTTAGAATTCAAGCTAAACTAAGATAAAAGAAAATCAAAGGAAAATTATACCCCCTAACAAGGGACCTAACAAAAAGGGAGCGAATATTTTCTAACTAGATAGAGTTGTAGTTGTCCTGTTTGAGGCTTCTCGGTCCTAACAAAATTCGAAATAAAAAATAAAATAAAATAAAAATCGATCCTATTAAAGTCCTTAACCCTATTCTAATGTAATTTGGGCTCACAATATAATAGTTTTTAACCTTTTTCTACATTCATTGCACCAATTCATTCATACACCCTCCCCCCTATCATTCGCGGTACGCATACAAACTAAGGTTGAAAGCTGCTACAAAGGCCAAAATACTCATTTATCTATATCAATAGATCCTAACAAATGATAACATCTTTCAGGACACAATGTGAAATCAAATAAAATAATAAAATTAAAACAAATTGGGAACTAAAGCCCTAGGTTACTCAAAAGAAAATGCCTCTGTACAAGCTCTATATATACTAATACTTTATACTCGATAAATGATTGTTAACAATAATTGTTAACAATTCTAAATAATCTGGAAGCTAACCTACTAAAAAAAAAATCAGTGTAACTTCAAAAACTGCCCTTGCCTTGACACCAAGCGACTTTTCACGACAATTCTATATAAAGACATACACAAATTATAATGGCGAATAAAGGACCATTAAACGTGACACCTCATAAAAGCGGATTGAGTCATTCCCCTAGCCACCGTGGGTGAAGTCACTTTCTTCTTACATCCTCGTGCGTCTGCCCCCTTTGCAGTAGTCCGACCTCAGCACTCTATTGAAAGATGGATTTATAGGGTTTACGATTCACTACCCAACACTAACATTCTCAAGTGCTTTCCAAGGATCGACTACAGTCTGGGCCTACTTAACTTCTACCCCTGGCTTAGGGTCCCTATACTTCACAACTTCACTCTGAGAGATTGACCTTTCATGTTCTCATTAGAAACCTATTTCAAAGCTACTACCTGAAGGCCAGGGATTATAGGGTTTCTTTTCTAAATTACCCAACACAAGCCATAGGATGCCTATTAGGTTTGTTGTTTTAGACATAGCCCCCCTCTAAGTTGTGATTTCCTACACCTTCCTTCACCTATTACTCCTGATAATAACTAAAATTTCAGATTTACACTAAATAGTTAATTCACAATGGTATACATTATTCTCATTGGTCTTTGAAACTCGGGTTTTAACAAGAAATAGTTTGTATAGAAAAGAAAATCCTATTGAAGTTTTACCTTGAAAAAAAAAAGGTTTAAAAGAAAAAAAAAAAGGTTGGAATCTCTAAGCTTCTCATTCTATTGAGATGATTCTCCGTACACACTCCAAATCCTAGTTAGTGGCGACAGTCTAAGCAGAATTTACACTGTGTGGGCCTTTTCACCCTTGTAGACCTGCGTAAAGTTAAACTGTTCACACTAACTCTGTCAACTTCCCCTCGTCTCATTACTTCTGAGTTCGCTCTGGTTGTCACTTAGCGGCTGTTATTAGAAATTTCCTTTTTGTATTTATACAGTATGAGGCATAGTAGTTAAAAGGCTGCATTTCCATGAGTTCAATTCTCTCACAACATGCTGGAACGAAATCAGATGTGGTTATAAGATCACTGTCTATGTGGTAACAAGTGCACATTGGATTGGGAAAGGACAAAGTTATTTCGCCCTTTATGATACCAATTGTAACTGGGTTTTCTGTTGAGTTATGATGATATACTGAGAATTTGATAGGGAAATTATTTTGTAGACTTTGTTGCATATCAGGGGTCTTGTTTGTTCTTGGGTTAGAAATTTTATATTATTCCTTACTGTCAGTCTGATAATTACATTCCTGGCTCATGAGATAGGTGTGCAACTTGTATAATTCACTGTGGAAATATATGTGGACATTTAAGAATTTATAGAGGTATATTTAATATGGAGTCGTCACCTCAGCTCGATCCATCCACATTTTGTTCTGGAATTAGCGTCATATTCTAGATGGACTTCACTGCCTCATCTATAGTCCAGGCATATCACCTTAAATGTCAATTTTAGGAAACGTCATCTCGTCCTAGACCTTTCTTTTCTGCATGCTGGCACATCTTCAATGACATTTCCAATGTGGGGAACACACCCTTTTGGCGGTCTATCGGTATCCAGTGATCATACTTGGCAGAAAACGTCGTCAAAGGGGGCCTCCCTCCTTGCGTGTCTAGCCATCTAATCCAATCACGATACCGCCTCACGCCTATAGGTTCCGAATTATATTCAATGTAATATCTTTGCTCGGGTGTCCCGACTTTATCAATCTTTATTCACAGCCTTTAGGTGATTTTACTCCGCACTGGAGGCTCGCATTCCGCTAACTTCCTCATTATATACAAGTGTTAAATCGAGCCTCGATAAACTCTCCTGTCTCCTATACCCCCATTATTGGATAGATCCTGTCTCTAACACAGGTGGCTTTTGCTGCCTTGTCATTAGCTTAAAGCTGTCCAAGCACACCTCGGGATATCTCAGCTGTCTTGTAGACACAAGCTCCAGTCATCTCCTTTCCTTTGAATATTTTAAAATATTATCCCAGGTAGTTGTCATAAGTTAATAAATAGTTCCACAGTGATTTAAAAGGTACTCGCGCAAATTGGTCACCAGATCTACTCCTTGAGATCCTGCCATTGGAATGTTAAAACCAGATTTCTATCCATTATTGATTTCAAATAAAAAAGGTTTTACGAAGAGAAAAAAAAAGCGCGTCTTTCTATGGTGATCAAACTTCTCTCTTCACGGGTACGCTAACTGGATCTTCAATTCTATTTTCACCTTAAGGCTCATATATTTGCCACTCTCCCAATCCACTATGCGTTAAAAAAAATAAAATCGATTAACTATCATTCAGCATGTTAGCCCTAATCTGGATGCACAGGCTAGTATGATTTGATAGAAAGCGCTATTAAAATGAAGTTAAGATATTTGTATCCAGCAATAATTATCAGAACTCACCTCTGCTGTGAGAAAATTATATCAGAGCTATGATGAAAAAAAATGCTAAGTCATTTCAGTAGACTACTGTAAAACACTGATCACCGTTCTAAATTTGAACCATGGGAATCCAACCTCATTTCTCATACTGTATATAATAATTTGAGAAAGTAAAATAAAGAAATTGTAATCAATGGTGCTCGCAACAGAATTCAAAATGATTGAGACACAGAACATTATAAATAATGTCCAGCAAGCAGGTTACCAAACCACCTTTATATTACAACATTTCCACAAAAGTATAACTATCAATAACCCAATAAACAAAACCACAAAATATCTATAGGGCGATATGTTACATTCCATACTCACAAATGTTGGGACACCTCGTGACCATAATATGCCAAAGTAACCCAGAACCCCACCTAACCTAACCATATCCCACCTTTTGTCCATTTTAAGTTACCAACCTCTGGTGATTGCGAGGTGTTGAGATGGAGCCTGAAGCCACCTTTAGCCTTGGCAGCACCGAGCCAGAGACCGAGATCCCCTTCCTGGTGATCAAGTCACCTGACCTGTGGTGGATGACCTGGCCCCACCAACACCAGGATAGTCCAAGATGGACTCAGACACCCTTCCTGGTGGTCAAGACACCTGACCTATGGTGGATGACCTGGCCCCACCAACACCAAGCTAGCCTGAGAATGACTCAGATACCCCTTCCTGTTGGTCGAGCCACATGTCCGATGGTGGCCGACTTGACCACAAGCCAGTCCAAGATGGACCCAGACACCCCTTCCTGGTGGTCAAGACACCTGACCTATGGTGGATGACCTGGCCCCACCAACACCAAGCTAGCCTGAGAATGACTCAGATACCCCTTCCTGTTGGTCGAGCCACATGTCCGATGGTGGCCGACTTGACCACAAGCCAGTCCAAGATGGACCCAGACACCCCTTCCCTGTAGTCAAGCCACCGACCTATGGTGCTTGACCTGACTCCACCACGAGCCCTGAACCTTTCCCAAGCTGACCCCAAGATGCCCAGATCCTACAATATTAATTGTTTTTTTTTTATTCAATATTTTCGTATTTTTATTTTATTTTTTGTGAATATTTCTTTAATAATTTTATATTTAATTTATTTTTATCATTTTTTTTTAAGATGCCTTTTTAATTTTTTTATTTTCATAGAGAGAAAGGCGATGATAGCTTGGGGGGGTGAGTTCAGCAACACTGGGACAAGGAAGCGGGAGATTTTGATATTGACATTCTAGGAGATTGATTTTTACATGCTGGAAGATTGACATTTTTGATATTGACATTGGGATTTTTATATTTCTTTTTATTAAGAAAAACTAGATTTTTTTTTCTGAGAAGAAAAGAAGACTTGGAGTTGCGGAGGGCGAAGGCCGCTAGCTGCGGCCTTGCCTGCCCCTTTTTCGAATGGTGGACATGGGTGGCTGAAGGTAGGTGGGGATATTCTGAGGATAATGGCATAATAGTTTTTTTTGTATATTGTATTTTATATATATATTAAACTCCTCCCAATTTTAAACTTATATAGTTTTTTTTTTTTATTATCCTTTTTCATGAAATCTTATATATATATATCTGCTTGTGTAGTACATTGAAAATTTATTTTATTAGAATAAATAAAATATGTTTGGCCAAAATATTGATTGGTTAATTTCCCCATCAACATAATTGCTAGCCGGCACAGCTTTAGGTCTCTACATGTGCCATAGATGAATAAATTTGTGGTCTGCTTTTCAGTAGCCACTGGCGCCCTAATATATGGACATGTAGAGATCTGGAAATAGTAAAAGTATAAAATCATCATTGTTTTTAACAATGACTTTCTTCTTCCATTATACTAAAAATTTATGAAATGCTCTCGAACTCATCAATGGCGCCCAACGTGGGGCTCGAATTTAGTATATGTTTCATCCCCTATACTTTAGAAATATATACCTAATGAAAAGCCATACTATTTTTAAGTATTGGTGAAGTAGTCCACGCATCCTGAGATTAATTAAGAATCAATACCCAGGGAAATTAGACTAATAAAATATTTTTCAATGTACACAGAATTATTATTTTTAGGTAGATATTTATATATATAACTTGTAACTTTTTTACAAGCAAGTTTGTGTCTTGAATTATTTAAAGTAATAAAAATTATCCAATATCCACTCTGTAGTAAGTAAACAAATCTAATGCTTCTTCTAAAAAAAAAACTATTGTTTTGTTGAGTTTACTTTTCGTGTTTTAATAAACATTTATATTTAATACTTTAAACTATTTATGGTATAATTATATATGGGAGTTAGGTAAATAACAACCGTTATTTTTATTTACAATATTATAGCTTCGTCGATTGGTATATTTAATGCTGTGTTTTGTAATTTTGAAGAATGTAACGTATGTAACAATGTAAGAATGTAACAATGTAAGAACAGAGCTACGAAATTCGAGCCATGATGGCAGCTTAGTTTAAATTTAGGACTCGGTGCAGAAAAACAACATCTGGAGTCACCAGATGTGCTGGAACCAAATATAATTTTGGCGCTAGAAATGGGAAACACTGACGTCAGACAATAGTTAGTTAAAATTAATTACCATTTCTTTCTTTTATACAGAGAATACACGTTTATATTTTTCAATATTATTGAAAATACACTAATAATAAACCTGTTTCATACATTTATTATATACAATATTTTATTTAAATTCTTTTCTGTTTGTAACATTTAGATGTTTTAAAATATATTTACTTAGAAGAAAATATGATGTTAATAATTTTTAATTTACTTTAATATGGAAACTATGACAGTGTCATATATAATAAACATATAACAGATGTCAATTTCAAATGACTTACCATTATGTAAGAAATTGGCAGGGAGGTTTTCCTATTATATGGTTACATATACCCAGATCTAATAATCTAATTCATGAAATACATTTCATTAAGTTTACCTATATTTATAAACCAGTTCATAGTTAAACCAATTAGAAGTTTATTTATTTTAGGCCTAAATGCCTTTTTTATTTTTTTTTCATCTTTATTGGTTGAAACAATTTTCTAAGGCAATTTATTGAATGAAAAGGCATGTTTTCTTTTCAAGTGTTTGAAATAACAAAAGCTATAATTATTATTATCTTAATGAGGTATTTCAGGAATATTGCATATGAGTGTATGAAAAAAAAATTACATTTCTTGACATTCTTTTTGGTTAATAATGATTTTCACTTATAGAAGTGTTAGCATGCCAATGGTCTGCCCTTGAGGTACATGCTGACCTACATGATTAAGCTTTTCATAGTATAAAGGAAATATTTACATGGTATGAACAGGTTAAATTTAGAGTAAAAGGTTTTTATATTTAATTTTTTTTTGGGTAATTTCTAGATTTTTTTTAACTTTTTTTTTTTGTGTGTAAATTTATCAAAATGTAAGAGCATTTGTGCATCCTTTTTTTTTTTTCTCAAACTCAGCCTTTGTTTTTTTTTAGTAATTTTATAAACTTTTATTTTAGTATAGATTTAAGACCTACTTTTATGATTAAAGAGATATCCATTTCTTCAACTAGGAGTTAAGATTTTGTGTCTCGGACAGTGAAGCACCTAAAAGACGAGATTTAGGCTCTCTTGGTATCCATCACTGTGAGCAATCTTTATGAAGCAATGTTGAATTAGTTGGATAGTCAGTGTAGTAGCTGTTTTTTTAAATAGGATTCTAGGATTTATAATATGGTCTAATTTGAGGATTTTTCCTTTTTTTTTTTTCTTTGTTGTTTTCTCTTTGTCGCTTATTGTAAACACAGGACGGATGGGATACAGACCCTCTAGATAGCTTTTACAGTAAATGATAATATTTTTTTTTTGGTTAAATAGATAGGATTAGATGAATGTTTGAAGATAGGATTTCTATTTTTCTTATGAACCTTGCACATTTTTTTTAATGATGGATTACTATTTTGGGTACCGAATGACCAAAATTGGTGGTAATTATTACAAGTTTATTTTCTTTTGTGAGTTTATGGAGGTGGACCATAACTAGGATTTTGGAGTGTGTACAGAGAATCATCTCAATAGAATGAGAAGCTTAGAGATTTCAACCTTTTTTTTTTTAACCTTTTTTGTTTTTTAAGGTAAAAGCTTCATTAGGATTTTTTTTTTATACAAACTATTTCTTGTTAAAACCCGAGTTTCAAAGACCAATGAGAATAATGTATACCATTGTGAATTAACTATTTAGTGTAAATCTGAAATTTTAGTTATTATCAGGAGTAATAGGTGAAGGAAGGTGTAGGAAATCACAACTTAGAGGGGGGCTATGTCTAAAACAACGAACCTAATAGGCATCCTATGGCTTGTGTTGGGTAATTCAGAAACCCTATAATCCCTGGCCTTCAGGTAGTAGCTTTGAAATAGGTTTCTAATGAGAACATGAAAGGTCAATCTCTCAGAGTGAAATTGTGAAGTATAGGGACCCTAAGCCAGGGGTAGAAGTTAAGTAGGCCCAGACTGTAGTCGATCCTTGGAAAGCACTTGAGAATGTTAGTGTTGGGTAGTGAATCGTAAACCCTATAAATCCATCTTTCAATAGAGTGCTGAGGTCGGACTACTGCAAAGGGGACAGACGCACGAGGAAGTAAGAAGAAAGTGACTTCACCCACGGTGGCTAGGGGAGAGACTCAATCCGCTTTTATGAGGTGTCACGCTTAATGGTCCTTTATTCGCCATTATAATTTGTGTATGTCTTTATATAGAATTGTCGTAAAAAGTCGCTTAGTGTCAAGGCAAGGGCAGTTTTTGAAGTTACACTGATTTTTTTAGTAGGTTAGCTTCCAGATTATTTAGAATTGTTAACATTTGATTGTTAACAATCAATTTTGTTTATTTGTTTAAATATAAATAATGTTTATCCACGTATAGATAACTTTTATGTAGAGTTTGTATGAGGCATTTATTTAAGTCAATAGGGCTTTAGTCCCCACTTTGTTTTAATTAGATAACTTTATTTGATTTCTCATTGGTCCTGAAAGACTTTATTATTGTTAGGGTTTATTTGATAGATAATTGTAGTACTTTGGCATTTATAGCAATTTTTAACTATAGTATGAATGCAGTCTGCGAATGAAATATGTATGAATGGAATGACTAATGATTGTTGTCAAAGTTAAAAACTATTATACTGTTAGACCAAAATTTACTTTAGAGTAGTGTTAGGGAATTTAATAGGTTCAAATTTCAATTTTGATTTCTTTATTTGTTAGGAACGATAGCCTCACAGGACTGTAAAAACTCTATTCTTAGGAAAATATTCGCTCCATTTTTGTTAGGTCTCCTTTTGAAGGAGTATAAATTTTTTTTTATTTCTATTACTAGGGTAATCAAGTACTCTTTGTTATTTATATCAACTTGAATTTTAAGAGTCGTAGATAATGATCATATCTTAATTCTCAGACTGGAAGGTTGTGGGAGGTTATGATCAGACCAGGAAACCCACAAAACTTCTCCTCATTAGAGGAAACGAAGAGGTATAGATTGAATTTTATGCAGGATGGGGGATTTGTTTAGCCATGCCGTATAGCCTGGGGTATAACGGCGCGACCTTGGGTAACCGATCTGACACCGTAGTTTCGACGCTTTTAGCGTGGCTGGAGCGAGGGTGTTCTAGACGGGAGGTCCTGTAAGATTGGCATGTAGGCAGAGATTGCCCAGGTATTCTAGACGAAGTGTTTCCGTCTATTGAATTTTTTGGTACCAGTTTGATCCCCCATAGCTAGCGGAAGTTTCTTCTAATAAAGGATTCGCCCTGCCATACGTTTTGTTGGAATGAATTCGAGTATAAGACCGATTCGAGAGGCAAAATAAGTAATTATTAGGACCTTCAACGAGTTTAAACTCGTTCCATGATAGGATAAAATTTTAAAGTATTAGTTAACTATAAGGACCGCGAACGAGACGCCAGAACGAGCCAGTGAGTCAAAGTTTTAGAAGTGTTGTATTGAGGACAGTAGAATTAAGAGCAGTTATACAGGGAGTAGAATTCTGAAGGAATTTGTAAAAGAACCAAAATTTCAGATTGATAAAAAATTCAAACCTATAAGATGTAGATTTATAGGATTCAGGTCAATGAATAGAGAGTATATTAGTAGACGAAAGTAATATGAATTTCTTGGAAGGGGGAGGTAGCTGAAATGTACACACCCCAGAGGCAAGGTAAACGGAGCACACACTGGATGTCAAGGGAGAGAGTCCCATGATTCCTTTCTTCTGACTGCTCTGGGAGCAGCAGTTGTGTTGAGACCATGTGAAGGTCTTTGTCCTCCGCCTGAAAGCCCCGAAGGTGTGAGAAGCTCTAGCTTTGGGCAGCTAGAGGACAAATGGTATAATCCCATGTAAACTAACAAGTACCTGAGTGTCAGTTTGTGATTATAGATTTGGTCTTGAACCTTGAATACCGGTTCAAAAGAATTTTTTTTAAGGTTTCTTATAAAAAAGTAGGGTAATTTTGTGTGTGTTTTAAGGTCATTAAAAAAAAAAAAAAGGAGGTATATATACCTTAAGGTTAAACTATAGGTTTGGTTTAATATTTCGTGAAGCAGGATTTTTTTTTTAACAAAGGATGTTTTCAGTTATGTATGGCCATGCGAGGTCAATGTACCGAATAATTTAGGTAGACAACTAGTCTAACCATGTAAAAGGTTTCAGTTCAATTTTTAATCAAAGATTCAATTGGTTTTAACAGAATGAGTTGTGTGTGGGATCAAAGTGTTTTAAATTACTGATTTGAATTACCCTATTAAATATTAGTAGAAAGAAGCGCATTAGATTTGAATTTGTCTTTCCCCCCCTGATACCTTTATGTATTTTAGGACTTTTTTTTTTTTTTTTTTTTTGGCTGTTACATTGTGAAAAATGCATATATTGGATAATTGTTATTATTTGAAAAGGAAAATGAATTGCATTTGCATACGTGTATACCATAATATTTTTTAAATTTGTAGATTTATGATTTTAGAATTTTTGAGTTTTTTTTTTTCTCATCACTTCACCCTAGCACCCAGGGTGGATTTGAGTGATTAATTAATATTTGAGTATAGATATACTATTTTTTGTAGTAAATATTTTCTTTTATGTAATTTTTTTTATTTTATTAAGTTTCCTCACTCGGTGTTGGAAATTAATTTTCCTTTTTATTTAGTAAAATTAATTTTTGACAGGGAGGATTGTTGGGACACCTCGTGACCATAATATGCCAAAGTAACCCAGAACCCCACCTAACCTAACCATATCCCACCTTTTGTCCATTTTAAGTTACCAACCTCTGGTGATTGCGAGGTGTTGAGATGGAGCCTGAAGCCACCTTTAGCCTTGGCAGCACCGAGCCAGAGACCGAGATCCCCTTCCTGGTGATCAAGTCACCTGACCTGTGGTGGATGACCTGGCCCCACCAACACCAGGATAGTCCAAGATGGACTCAGACACCCTTCCTGGTGGTCAAGACACCTGACCTATGGTGGATGACCTGGCCCCACCAACACCAAGCTAGCCTGAGAATGACTCAGATACCCCTTCCTGTTGGTCGAGCCACATGTCCGATGGTGGCCGACTTGACCACAAGCCAGTCCAAGATGGACCCAGACACCCCTTCCTGGTGGTCAAGACACCTGACCTATGGTGGATGACCTGGCCCCACCAACACCAAGCTAGCCTGAGAATGACTCAGATACCCCTTCCTGTTGGTCGAGCCACATGTCCGATGGTGGCCGACTTGACCACAAGCCAGTCCAAGATGGACCCAGACACCCCTTCCCTGTAGTCAAGCCACCGACCTATGGTGCTTGACCTGACTCCACCACGAGCCCTGAACCTTTCCCAAGCTGACCCCAAGATGCCCAGATCCTACAATATTAATTGTTTTTTTTTATTCAATATTTTCGTATTTTTATTTTATTTTTTGTGAATATTTCTTTAATAATTTTATATTTAATTTATTTTTATCATTTTTTTTTAAGATGCCTTTTTAATTTTTTTATTTTCATAGAGAGAAAGGCGATGATAGCTTGGGGGGGTGAGTTCAGCAACACTGGGACAAGGAAGCGGGAGATTTTGATATTGACATTCTAGGAGATTGATTTTTACATGCTGGAAGATTGACATTTTTGATATTGACATTGGGATTTTTATATTTCTTTTTATTAAGAAAAACTAGATTTTTTTTTCCGAGAAGAAAAGAAGACTTGGAGTTGCGGAGGGCGAAGGCCGCTAGCTGCGGCCTTGCCTGCCCCTTTTTCGAATGGTGGACATGGGTGGCTGAAGGTAGGTGGGGATATTCTGAGGATAATGGCATAATAGTTTTTTTTGTATATTGTATTTTATATATATATTAAACTCCTCCCAATTTTAAACTTATATAGTTTTTTTTTTTTATTATCCTTTTTCATGAAATCCTATATATATATATCTGCTTGTGTAGTACATTGAAAATTTATTTTATTAGAATAAATAAAATATGTTTGGCCAAAATATTGATTGGTTAATTTCCCCATCAACATAATTGCTAGCCGGCACAGCTTTAGGTCTCTACATGTGCCATAGATGAATAAATTTGTGGTCTGCTTTTCAGTAGCCACTGGCGCCCTAATATATGGACATGTAGAGATCTGGAAATAGTAAAAGTATAAAATCATCATTGTTTTTAACAATGACTTTCTTCTTCCATTATACTAAAAATTTATGAAATGCTCTTGAACTCATCACAAACATCTATAACAATAGCCAACTACTTAAGAAACTCTGGCATCCAAACATATTACTGTAATTCCCCTAACATAGGCTCCACCATAAAAGTCCACTATCTAAAAATAATCCTACTATCATAAAACCCACTAACCAAAACAGAGAATAAAAGGCAATATATTCCGTAGAGTGTAACAGCTGCCAAGCCAAATACGCAGGGGAGACAGGAAGGAGAGTCAGTAATAGAATATATGAACATAGACGCAACGTTATTAATCAAGACAATAGGTCTCTAATTTTCCAATACTGCAAAGGAACAGGTCACACTTTCGCATTAGGAGAACCTAGAATACATTACAATAACATAAACAGCAAATATCAAAGGCTTATAATTGATTCTCTATTATTCAGAAAACACAATAGCATTAATAGAAAATAGATTTGCCCGAAACATATAACACAATATATCCTAGTACCAGCTAATAATATCAACAATAATATAAGTAACTTATATGTAATAGCCAATAACTATTATAAAACTACTTAAATAATAGAATTTCTAACCTATAAGATAATTCATAGAATATAGCAAACAATAGTAGAATATGTATAAATACCTTAACCAAAAAAAAATGTCTTAAGAAAACAAATAATATGCAAAACTTCCTAATGTATATATATATATATATGTACATAGAATCATAATAGTTTTAGCATCAGGCGACGTTATATTTTCTTGATATATTGTATATGTTTCTCCTGTAGAAGGGCGGACAAGCTCGAAAGCTTGAGAAGACCAGAATAAAAGATACTCATCCCCATAAACGTTTTACTTTGATATCAGAAATCAATGATGATATTAAGGTTTTTCCACAAACAATGTGAATCGTAAAAGACAGCGGCGAGAGATGCGGTATACACCGCCTCAACATAACTTTCATTGCCTGATAAAATGCCAGTGAAACGGAAAGCATAAATTAAAATTCACGATTTATAATAGACTGTTAATCTCAGGATGCGTGGACTACTTCACCAATACTTAAAAATAGTATGGCTTTTCATTAGGTATATATTTCTAAAGTATAGGGGATGAAACATATACTAAATTCGAGCCCCGCGGCGGGCGACATTGTTGGGTTCCCGGTTTTGATAGATGAAAAGGGAGGATACACGATGTGACCCATTAAAGTTTCCTTACTTAAGTATATATATATATAGCAATTTAGGCCAACAACCCCATGTATATAACCCGCAGCAAGACCTTAATGTTGTATAATAGAAGCACAGCTGTCAATGATGCACTATCGACATATGTCTTTACATCATCACATGTAATGCAATTTGTGCAAACAGGATAAATAAAATTAAAAAAAAGGGGGGAAAACTCTGTAATTGATTAAGAGTTGAGCTAAAGCAGGGATCGAGCATATAATATTGTCAGAACAAAGGTCTAAAGATGGAAACAGCCACGACACTAGTATACAATTTCATCAGACAACCCATGAAATCGTTATTAAATTGGGCAATCTATAAAAGACTCCTTCTGGAGGTTTAGCAACCCACTGAAGACGCTGGGAGCTATTTCATAGAGGAAAACTATAGCAACAGATCTCTATAATTTCTACAGATCAACTGTAAATAGATTCATATTAAGGCATTTTTATAGCCCAAATAACACAAACAATAGTCAAACATACAAATCTGTTTGCATCATGCCGTACCCTCCTAACAGCGTAACAATAGCCTGAAGAATCAGAAAATATGGTATAATGGTAAATATGATGGAATAACGCACTGAAACACATAAAAGTACAAACATTACTAAAACCTGACAGATAGATGCCCTCAAAGTAGCCCTAATAAAGTCGTAATTTGCAACTGTCGCTGTGTCAATATATCACAGCAAAGATATAGTACACAACTCTATTCCAACAGAGTCAGTAGTTCTATATTTAGTACAATTTGTGAAATTAAGGTGTGGGGGGTAGTACCATAAAGCAAAAGAAATGAAATATGTATGAGGGGAAACAAGAAGATTTCTCTAGATATTTATTTAAATAAATTAAAATTTGGGAACATGTCTATACTGACGAGATATGCTATTTACATAGTAAAATTTAGATAGAGGTGACCTGAAGTTACTTTATAGCCCTTTAGGGCCCATGCGAAATCTAGGTTGGTTACTACACAAAAAGGGGGGGGGGGGCGCTAAGTCATAATGACAAATGGCTTACCTTTTCTCGAAAGTGCCGGCAAAGGTCTGGTCTCCCGTCTGAAGACTGTCCTCTCACTGAGCGACTCAGATTCAATCTGCCTTTTGGCAAAGAAACCCTCTTTTATTCTTGTCTCTCTCCGTTTTCATTCGCTGGCCGCGCCAAAGTTTCTATTGGCTGGCATTTTCATTCGCCGAAAGAAACACCAATCAAAATGGCTAACGGCTCCAGTATACGATTTCACAGACGCCCCAGGCCTCTCCCATCAAAATAGAACATATAGTATTACCAAAACAAAAAAATCTAAAGAGAGAAACAGCCACGGCAATAGTGTAAAATTTCATCAGACCCCAGGCCTCCTCCACATGGGCTGTAATACGATCCTCCCTTTTCTCGGGACGGTATATATATCGCCCCCCCGTCTTGGCTAAAAATCGACCCAGGCCCCTTTTACCTGGACTGTAATGTGATGCTTCCTTTTTTCGGGAAGGATATTTATAAGGCTTAATCTTTTAGAAATCTTCCTTCTCCATTTCTTCTAGTCACCTTTACCTAAATTTTTGGTGAGGGGAATATATGTACATATGGAACAACAGCTTCCAGCGCGGATGTCTCTAGATGTCACTGGTGTCTTCTTCACCAGGCATCAGCTTTCGGCATGGAAGTCTGGTGTCACCAAGTGTCTAGGTTTCTGGGCAAAAAGGTGGTCTGTAAGTCTATGTGGGAGGGAAGCCATGTATCCATTTGATGTTGATTATACATACGCCTTCTGTTGGGGTATGGTTACAAAAACGTGCCCCAACAGTCTTAGCACTCAACTCAGTTTGAGTTCACAATTCTTGTAGAGTGTTACATTATTTTGTTATCATATGATGTTAAACCATCGAGTGTTCCTATGGCACATGTAAAAACCAGGGAAAGGAAGCGGTAAAATACCTGCTTACACGGTACACTATACTATGGATTTTCATATTTAAATGGGGGGGTCGGTGGAAGGCTGGTTAAACTGTTTAGTTTTCGACCACTACGACCCGGGTTCGAATCCCGCATTGGACACTTTTTTCTGTTTAAAAAAAAAAAATTAAATGCTCCAATGGCCCAATTGTCCTCCCCAGGTAAAACTCTTGAGATGTCTGAGTGATGGCTTCTCTAGTGTAGTACTCAAGTTGTCAGAGAACTTTACAAATGGAGAGGCAAAGTTGCTGTTGTCGTGTCCAACCCCACCAGCGAATGCAAGTAACCAAACGGGGCTCTGGCACATTTGTAAGTGCAAAGTCGAACTGCTTTTCACATGTGTAGACATGTGGTGCGCTTACAGTAAAAAAAGCAGTCGCTAACTACCCACCATGATTATCATGGCCTGTACCACGTGTACTAGGGATAAGCAAAAAAATATATATATTTAAATGGAGGCACCTCTCTCTTTCATTTATGATTACATAAAATAACCCTAAACCTGATATTTGGGATTAGTTTTATTCACGTTGGATAAGTTTGGTATAGTGGTCTATTTACTGATATGAATTTACGCGTTCTGCCCCTAAGATATCACATAAATGTATTTTGGGATACATTTTATTCCTTTAATAAAGGTAAATATGTCTTTTTAGCCCACACCTCACTTATTTTAACAAAAAATAATTATTTATATAAAATTCTAAAAATTATTTATTTTTTATGCGTATAAAAATAACAAATTATTGAATAAAATTTTTCAAATAAGCTTAAAATTTTCAAAAGGAAAAAAAGAGTAAACACATATCAATGATTATATTTTAAAAATATATATTTTACTCCTCTGTTATTTTAAAGGCTTTATGTTTACAAATTTTATCGCCGTTATCGTTTTAGAATGAATGTTTATTATTATTTTTTAAAGAAATCTTTTCGATTTTTTTAAATAACCCTTTTTAAAAAACAGCCAAAATATCTTGAATGTAATTGATTGACCGTTATTCATAGTTAATACCATGGATAATCGATACGAAAGTACAAACGACGATTTTTATTCCCGAACTATATTTGGTTATGATGACTCAAGAGAGTCCCATAATTCAAATTCCACAAGCAATTATAGTGATATACATAACTATCATAAATCAAGTGGAGAAAGAAAGCATAAGAAAAAGAAGGAATCAAACAAAAGAACATTGGCATATTTCAATTCCTATGAAAATGAGGAAAATGATGTACAACTGTACTGTATTTGTAGAACAAGTGATACAGATAGATTCATGATAGGTTGTGACAGTTGTAATGAATGGTATCATGGTGATTGCATTAGCATCACTCAGGAATATGCCTCATCCATTCAAAAATTTTACTGCCTAATGTGTCGTGAAAGGGATCCAACATTAGAAATTGAATTTACTAAAGATAAAAAATCAGATAAACATGAAAAAAAGGAATCAAGCAAGCGTAAAAAAATAAGAGAATTTGATATTCGAGAAGATGACCCAAGATTTGCCAACCGTAAGTCAATCAGAAGATGTGGTGAATGTGTAGCTTGCTATAGAAAGGAGGATTGTGGACGTTGTGATTTTTGTAAAGATATGAGGAAATTTGGAGGCCCAAATAGGATTAGACAAAAATGTAGATTCCGTCAATGTTTAAATCTTGGTTTAGTGCTGGGCAAAAAGACACCCACATCTAACAAGAAGAGTGAAGATGAAGGTATGATTGTTGATGAGCCATCAGAAATTGACGATAAAGATATAGATGATGACAAAGATGAAGACTACGAGCCCCAAGTGAAACGTCCGGTAATCCATCGAAGCCACAGCAAGCCCAGAGGTAGGAAGAGTCGACGAACCAAGAAAGTGACATTCAGTAGGAGTAGAAATGTCAGCCCAGAATCTGATGATAATTCCACAAAACAATGTTATGGACCTGAATGCACTAATGCTGCACGACCAGGGTCCAAATACTGCAGTGATTCCTGCGGGATAAAGCTGGCTACCAACAGGATTTATGAGATTCTGCCACATCGTATCCAGCAATGGCAGAGCACAGCCTGTATTGCAGATGCCAGGAACCACACCTCTCTGGAGAGCATCAGGAAACAGCAGCAGGAAGCAAAGGAAACCATCCAACACCTAGATGAGAAGAAACTGAAGCTAGAGCGGCTCATAGAACGAGCCAAGAAGACGCCACTAGCAGTCGACCAGGAAAACAACGAAGAAGCTGAGGAAAGTGAGCTCAGTGTTTACTGTGTGACCTGTGGCCATGAAATCGGTGCAAAATCTGCCCTAAGGCACATGGAGAAATGCTTCAACAAGTATGAAAGCCATACTTCCTACGGGTCAGCTTTCAAGACCAAAATAGAAGGCAACAACATGTTCTGTGACTTTTACAATGCCCATCAAAAGACTTACTGCAAAAGGTTGAAAGTTCTTTGCCCGGAACACTCCAAGGATCCCAAGATATCGGATGAAGATGTCTGCGGGCATCCGCTAGTATCCATGGACTTAGATTATACTGGTCCTTTCTGCAAGACGCCCAAGAAGAAGTGCATGAAACATTACTGTTGGGAGAAACTGTGGCGGGCAGAACTGGACATGGAGCGGGTCTCCCAGTGGCTCAAGTTGGATGAGCTCATTGAGCAGGAACATAACATCCGTCTGTCCATGGCCAACCGTGGTGGAGTCCTGGGACTCATGCTCCACCAGACCATCTCGCATGACTTTGAGAACACCTGATCTCACCTTTGTTTGTTGTATATATTTAATCCTCTTTTTTTTTAATATATATATATATATATAATGTTTTCTATTTTTCATCTTATTAAAGTATGTCATGATGTTTGGATTCTCTTTCTATATTGTATAAGAGAAGAAATTTAAAAAATGGTAAATAAATATGTCTTTTTTTAATAAAAGTGTTTGTGAGATTTTTTGACACTTGGGTATAGTAACCCTGTAAATGTCCTAGTGCTAATGTAATGTCCTAAGGAAGAGTGTGTAGATGGGAAGATGCTTGTCCTCCCCAGGTAAAACTCCTGAGATGTCTGAGTGATGGCTTCTCTAGTGTAGTACTCAAGTTGTCAGAGAACTTTACAAATGGAGAGGCAAAGTTGTTGTTGTCGTGTCCAATGAAGATCCTCAGATGTCTCCATACATCTCTATCACAGCAATGTTCTCTATCTTGGGTGTGTAAAGCTGCTGTATAGAGGTAACCTGTGTTGTTGTTGTCGTGTCCAATGAAGAGCCTCAGATGTCTCCATACATCTCTATCACAGCAATGTTCTCTATCTTGGGTGTGTAAAGCTGCTGTATAGAGGTAACCTGTGTTGTTGTTGTCGTGTCCAATGAAGAGCCTCAGATGTCTCCATACATCTCTATCACAGCAATGTCCTCTATCTTGGGTGTGTAAAACTGCTGTATAGAGGTAAACTGTGTTGTTGTCGTGTCCAATGAAGAGCCTCAGATGTCTCCATACATCTCTATCACAGCAATGTCCTCTATCTTGGGTGTGTAAAGCTGCTGTATAGAGGTAAACTGTGTTGTTGTTGTCCTGTACAATGAAGAGCCTCAGATGTCTCCATACATCTCTATCACAGCAATGTCCTCTATCTTGGGTGTGTAAAGCTGCTGTATAGAGGTAAACTGTGTTGTTGTTTTTGTCGTGTCCAATAAAGAGCCTCAGATGTCTCCATACATCTCTATCACAGCAATGTTCTCTATTTTGGGTGTGTAAAGCTGCTGTATAGAGGTAAACTGTGTTGTTGTTGTCGTGTCCAATGAAGAGCCTCAGATGTCTCCATACATCTCTATCACAGCAATGCTCTCTATCTTGGGTGTGTAAAGCTGCTGTATAGAGGTAACCTGTGTTGTTGTTGTCGTGTCCAATGAAGAGCCTCAGATGTCTCCATACATCTCTATCACAGCAATGCTCTCTATCTTGGGTGTGTAAAGCTGCTGTATAGAGGTAACCTGTGTTGTTGTTGTCCTGTACAATGAAGAGCCTCAGATGTCTCCATACATCTCTATCACAGCAATGCTCTCTATCTTGAGTGTGTAAAGCTGCTGTATAGAGGTAACCTGTGTTGTTGTTGTCGTGTCCAATGAAGAGCCTCAGATGTCTCCATACATCTCTATCACAGCAATGTCCTCTATCTTGGGTGTGTAAAGCTGCTGTATAGAGGTAAACTGTGTTGTTGTCGTGTCCAATGAAGAGCCTCAGATGTCTCCATACATCTCTATCACAGCAATGTCCTCTATCTTGGGTGTGTAAAGCTGCTGTATAGAGGTAACCTGTGTTGTTGTTGTCGTGTCCAATGAAGAGCCTCAGATATCTCCATACATCTCTATCACAGCAATGTCCTCTATCTTGGGTGTGTAAAGCTGCTGTATAGAGGTAACCTGTGTTGTTGTTGTCGTGTCCAATGAAGAGCCTCAGATGTCTCCATACATCTCTATCACAGCAATGTCCTCTATCTTGGGTGTGTAAAGCTGCTGTATAGAGGTAAACTGTGTTGTTGTTGTCGTGTCCAATGAAGAGCCTCAGATATCTCCATACATCTCTATCACAGCAATGTCCTCTATCTTGGGTGTGTAAAGCTGCTGTATAGAGGTAAACTGTGTTGTTGTTGTCGTGTCCAATGAAGAGCCTCAGATGTCTCCATACATCTCTATCACAGCAATGTTCTCTATCTTGGGTGTGTAAAGCTGCTGTATAGAGGTAAACTGTGTTGTTGTTGTCGTGTCCAATGAAGAGCCTCAGATGTCTCCATACATCTCTATCACAGCAATGTCCTCTATCTTGGGTGTGTAAAGCTGCTGTATAGAGGTAAACTGTGTTGTTGTTGTCGTGTCTAATGAAGAGCCTCAGATGTCTCCATACATCTCTATTACAGCAATGTCCTCTATCTTGGGTGTGTAAAGCTGCTGTATAGAGGTAACCTGGGTTGTTGTTGTCGTGTCCAATGAAGAGCCTCAGATGTCTCCATACATCTCTATCACAGCAATGTCCTCTATCTTGGGTGTGTAAAGCTGCTGTATAGAGGTAACCTGTGTTGTTGTTGTCGTGTCCAATGAAGAGCCTCAGATGTCTCCATACATCTCTATCACAGCAATGTCCTCTATCTTGGGTGTGTAAAGCTGCTGTATAGAGGTAACCTGTGTTGTTGTTGTCGTGTCCAATGAAGAGCCTCAGATGTCTCCATACATCTCTATCACAGCAATGTCCTCTATCTTGGGTGTGTAAAGCTGCTGTATAGAGGTAACCTGTGTTGTTGTTGTCGTGTCCAATGAAGAGCCTCAGATGTCTCCATACATCTCTATCACAGCAATGTCCTCTATCTTGGGTGTGTAAAGCTGCTGTATAGAGGTAAACTGTGTTGTTGTTGTCGTGTCCAATGAAGAGCCTCAGATGTCTCCATACATCTCTATCACAGCAATGTCCTCTATCTTGGGTGTGTAAAGCTGCTGTATAGAGGTAAACTGTGTTGTTGTCGTGTCCAATGAAGAGCCTCAGATGTCTCCATACATCTCTATCACAGCAATGTTCTCTATTTTGGGTGTGTAAAGCTGCTGTATAGAGGTAAACTGTGTTGTTGTCGTGTCCAATGAAGAGTCTCAGATGTCTCCATACATCTCTATCACAGCAATGTTCTCTATTTTGGGTGTGTAAAGCTGCTGTATAGAGGTAAACTGTGTTGTTGTCGTGTCCAATGAAGAGCCTCAGATGTCTCCATTCATCTCTATCACAGCAATGTCCTCTATCTTGGGTGTGTAAAGCTGCTGTATAGAGGTAAACTGTGTTGTTGTCGTGTCCAATGAAGAGCCTCAGATGTCTCCATTCATCTCTATCACAGCAATGTCCTCTATCTTGGGTGTGTAAAGCTGCTGTATAGAGGTAAACTGTGTTGTTGTTGTCGTGTCCAATGAAGATCCTCAGATGTCTCTGTGCATCTCTATCACAGCAGTCACAATGTCCAATTCATTGTAAAATAGGTACCGTTACCTTGGACCAGAATCTGGCCAAATATTTCAAGGGTCCAGGGGTGTGGTCTCCCCCAAGGGACACAGTCTGACTGTCAATGTGGTGGATAGCCAACCAACGCTAGCAGCTCCCATCATGGAGACTTATGGACTAAGACTTGATATAAATGCTACCGGGAAGGCCAACATGACCTATGTTCCATGGATGACAGCAAGGTAAAGAAATATGTTAGTCGCTCCAAATTTGAGATAATAAAAAAAAACTTTACAAATATTCTTCTTTCTTATTTCCATTCTATCAGGATTGCAAGCCGCTTGAGATGGTGTCTGCTGGTGATAAGTAGAGCTCATTAAAGGAGATTTGACATCCATCTTGATAAAACTAGTATTTTACACTTGCACAATAAAGACAAAATTTCAATTAATTTTAGAGACAATATTATTGTGCCCGTAGAAGAAATACAAATTTTTGGAATTACGATTGCGAATCATAGAAGGAAAAACAAATTGAATTTTGGCCCTCACCTTAACATTATACTAAACAAAACCCAAAGATTGAAAAACCTTCTTTTTTCAATATGTGGAAAATCTTGGGGTCTTATCACCCAAAAAAGGCTTACACTTTATAAATCTACTAGTAGAAAGGCCCATCCAAGGACGGGATCGGCTAGAGCAGGTGGATTCCTAATTTTATTTCTCACATTCCTTTTTGATACTTAATAATATGTAATCGGAAGCGTTCGAGGTAAAATAACGTTCATGGTCCGTCAGGGATCGATCCCCTTCCGAGCGTTGCAACATTTTACCTTTCGGGTCATTTTATTGATATTTTTTTAATTAACATTTTTACCTTAAAATAGGTGAACTTACAATGAATAAATTTCTTTGTAAACAACATTTTTGGTGAAGCAAGCTGAACTATTTTCAAGAAGCCTTCCTTGCTTGCTTCCGTGGATTCTTTGCATCCTCAGCCTACTGTTTTCCCTTTGAAGGGCTCTTTGATTTTCGCTCATATTCATTCGGTATTGCCGTTGTTGTTCATTATGCCGTTCTCTTACGGGTGAATTTAAACGTCTTTGTCTCTGCTGTTCAATACGACGTGGCTTTGCTTCGATGGCCTCAACAATAGAAAGGGCTCTTTTAGGAGACATTGTTTATAAAAATAAAATATAATCAAGCTAAATTAAAAAAATAAAAATTATTCAAAAAATATTATTCCTCAAATATTCACCGAATAAATTGCCGAAAGCAAAAAATGACTAATAAGGTCAGAATAGAATAAAATAAAGGATTAAAACAAAAACCAAACAGACCTACAGCCGGCCACGTCACTTAACTACGTAACTTGAACACGTGACACAGAATACGTAACTTGAACACGTGACACAGAATGGACCAATCCTATTCGGCTTCAACGAACAAACGCTTTATTATATGTGATAATAAGACCAACGTTAACTTACGGAACAGAAATATGGTTTGAATTTATTAGCAAAAAATATATGTACAAACTGAACTCAATGCAATATCAAATTCTGCTATGGTGTACCCAAACATATAAAACCAGCTATAACTGTGTTTACACCTTAGCCAATATTCCTTTGATCACTGATTATATGGAATCTAGAATTATAGGTTATATGCGTTGAATAATTTATCAACAGAAGATAAACAATTTTATGATTTGTATATTCCAGGTATACTCAAAGATTTCATTATATCAAGGATTAATTTACTGAAAAAGAATACTAATCAAACATATCAAAGTTTCTTTCCTTATGATATTCCGAAATATTTTCGACCAAACTATTATAATTCACAATTTATCACAGATCATGGAAATTTCAGGTTTTTTTCTTAAGAAAATTCAGGCTGTGCAAGATTTGACATGTTTCTGTGGATTGGGGGAACAAACTTCAATACATCTCTTGCTAGAGTGCCCTGTCTTTCAAGATTACAGAGTCAACAACGGTTTAATAGCTTCAGGCCCTAGTGATTTAATTTCAAGTAAGGACACATATATAAAATTTAATTTCCTTTGTAAATATATTTTGGATTTCATTAAGAAAAATGGTCTTTGATGTAACGATCTCAAGGAAATATTGGACATATTATATGGTTGTAAACAATATATAGGTGTATGCGTGTATATGTGTGTATATATGTATATATATTTAAATTTAATGATGTAACTGTAAATAAAATTCAAAGAATATCTCTATATGTGAGCAATAGTTACCCATAAATTATTTGAAAAAGTAAAAATAAATATCAGGTAAAAAGTTTCTTTTAATTTATATTTGCAAGCTTTCGAGCAAATATACTGTTCTTCAACGGGCTGATATGTACATGCTAATAACAAAAGTTTCCAATTATGCTGTATATATATTATTTAGAGTTTGTACATAGAATATCAGCCCGTTGAAGAGCAGTATATTTACTCGAAAGCTTGCAAATATAAATAAAAAGAAACTTTTTACCTGTTTTAATTTTTACTTTTTCAAATATCTCTATATGTAAATAATATTTATGAATCTTTCTAAGTCGCTTTCTGTGTATCTTTCCATGTTGAATATTTTCTTTGTTATATTTGTATGTACATTTAGCGCAAGTGTCCCTAGGGGGACATAGCGTTTTGAATTGAAATAAATAAATAAATCTATAATGATTGGGTGAAGTAGAATATGCTTTTGTCATTAAGACTGGGAGCACTACTCAGTGGCAGTCCGACTTATCTCCAAAAGAAATGGCCACCTCTGACATGAGGAACAGACGCCATGTGCAGCCGCTCCTAACATGGAGTACAAACGCTGCTCATCCTGTATCTCTAGAGCCTTTACAGGGTACTATAAGCTGAGCCCAAGTTTTTTAGCAAGCTTGTTACTGCTCCCCCTCCTCCTTTTTCAACTGGACTTGGGACCGGCAAAGGCAGAAATACTTTACAAATGAATCACTAGAATAATAATGTTAATACAAGAAAATAAGACCTAATCCAAATAATTTTCTTAATGTCTTATTTTCTTGTATTATAATCCAAATTGTGCTTATCATAGCAATAATGTTCATAAGAAATTGTAACTGGGGAGCCCTATGGCTAAAGAGACTTTCTGTCTCTACCCATGGACATGTTTCCAGGAAAACTGCCTTCTCATAGTTAGGGACCTCTGTGGAAGAGACTTTGGCTCAATACCTTATATTCCATAATAACTTTATACCCCATGAGCTGCCAACCAAATCTGTGTGTCTACCGCTGGGAAGTAAAGATTCTGGTTTAAAGTTGGGGAATTGTAGCAGTATTTCTCTGAAAATTCACACTTAGGTCAATTTAATAACATTTTGAATAGTTGAAATAATGTTTAACACTATTTTATTAGAAACACAAGGTAATAAGACCAAATCCAAATAAATAAATAGTGTGTGAAGTTTCGGTAACAGCGTTGTTACCATCTTCAGACAAAAGTACTGAAATTTAAAATCTATAATCCAAATTGTGCCAAATCACTATTTTCTTAGATAATAAGTATGGATTGCTCTATTTTCAGAACACTATTTTATATAAAAGAAATAAACACAAGGTAATAAGACCAAATCCAAATAAATAAATAGTGTGTGAAGTTTTGGTAACAGTGTTGTCACCATCTTCAGACAAAAGTACTGAAATTTAAAATCTATAATCCAAATTGTGCCAAATCACTATTTTCTTAGATAATAAGTATGGATTGCTCTATTTTTAGAACACCATTTTATATAAAAGAAATAAACACAAGGTAATAAGGCCAAATCCAAGTAAATAAATAGTGTGTGATGTTTTAGTAACAGCGTTGTTACCATCTTCAGACTAAACTACTGAATGGCACAATTTAGATTATAAACACAAGGTAATAAGACCAAATCCAAATAATTAAATAGTGTGTGACGTTTCGGTAACAGCGTTGTTACCATCTTCAGACAAAAGTACTGAATGAAAAGTACTGCCTTATCAATAAGTAAAAATTGTTAATAGTTATTCAGAAACTAATAAAAATGAACAAAAGGTATATTTTCGATAAGGCACAATTTGGATTATATATTATAAACACAAGGTAATAAGACCGAATCCAAATAAATAAATAGAGTGTGACGTTTCGGTAACAGCATTGTTACCATCTTCAGACAAAAGTGCTGAATGAGTCTTGATAACAGTAACTATTTAAAACATACTGTGATATTTTTTCTCATTCAGTACTTTTGTCTGAAGTTGGTAACAACGCTGTTACTGAAATGTCACACACTATTTATTGGGATTTGGTCTTATTACTTTATTTTTAATTATATTTTCATTTGAAAAATTGAGCTTTTTCGAGTAACAACAATCTTCTACAGGCTTATCAAAGTCAAGTGGAGAAATACAAATTGTTTGTATAACGAATTCAAAACACTAAAACACATTTAAAACACCCATTATCATATGTATTCACATTTTCAAAATATTATTTTATCTTCTTTTCTATCTCCACTCAATCACATATCATGGTATCAAGCCTGTAGAGCTCCATCATGACTGGGTCAAGTAGAATGCCTTTGTCATTAAGACTGGGAGCACTACTCAGTAGCAGGTCAACTTAGCTCCAACATGAAATGGCCGCCTCTGACATGAGGAACAGATGCCATGTGCAGCTGCTCCTAACATGGAGTACAGACACTGCTCATCCTGTATCCCTGGATTAGGAGCCCTTACAGAGTACTATCAGTCGGGCCAGCTGAGCCCAGGTTTTTTACTGAGCTTGTTACTGTTCCCCCTCCTCCTTTTTCATCCGGGCTTGGGACCGGCAAGGGCGGAGTTAAATTCTGTGAATTCTGTGCATTCTGAGAAGTGTAAAAGTGAAAAATATATATTTTCATCATCAGAGTGTGAGAGAGAGATTGAAACATATTTATTACAACGTCCATATATTATTATATAGGGTTAAATACAGAATAAATATAAATAAGGCACAATTTGGATTATAGATTATAAACACAAGGTAATAAGACCAAATCCAAATAAATAAATAGTGTGTGACGTTTCGGTAACAGCGTTGTTACCATCTTCAGACAAAAGTATTGAATGAGAAATTTTACCACAGCATGTTTTAAATAGCTACTGTTACTGTGTTGTTTACACACTTGATAACAGTAGTTATTTAAAAACATGGTGTGGTAAAATTTCTCATTCAATACTTTTGTCTGAAGATGGTAACAACGCTGTTACTGAAACGTCACATACTATTTATTTATTTGGTCTTATTACCTTGTGTTTATAAATATAATTATATAATGATAAATATATGAATAAATAGAGAGAGTGTTAATACAATTTCTTTATTGAATAGTAAAATCCACACATTATATATAAGCAGAATATAACAATTATAATGGCCTGATAGAGAAGTGGCGGATATTTCAACATCTAGCTTGGATATAAATAACACTGATGTGTAACTCCATCTTTGCCGGTCCCAAGCCCGGATGAAAAAAGAGGAGGGGGAGCAGTATCAAGCTCACTAAAAAACCTGGGTTCAGCTGGCCCGGCTGATAGTACCCTGTAAGGGCTCCTAATCCAGGGATACAGGATGAGCAGCGTTTGTACTCCATGTTAGGAGCGGCTGCACATGGCGTCTGTTCCTCATGTCAGAGGCGGCCATTTCTTTTGGAGCTAAGTCGGCCTGCCACTGAGTAGTGCTCCCAGTCTTAATGACAAAGGCATTTTACTTCACCCAGTCATGAAGATAAGAAAGAAGAAGACGCTGTTGTGTAAACATTTTTTTTTTTACTTTTACACTTCTCAGAATACACAGAATTCAATTTTAATAAGGAAAGGAAAAATAGTAAATGACACTTGTTACTGTAATATTGTAAACTATACAATTATTTGTAAGTGGTTTTAAAAATACTCAAAAGTGATAAGGCACAATTTGGATTATAGCTACAAGGTAATAAGACCTAATCCAAATAAATTAATAGTGTGACATTTCGGCAACAATTCTGTTACTGAAGCGTCACACACTATTAATTTATTTGGATTAGGTCTTATTTTCTTGATGAGGCACAATTTGGATTATAGATTATAAACACAAGGTAATAAGACCAAATCCAAATAAATTAATAGTGTGTGACGTTTCGGCAACAAGGCTGTTAGAGAAACCTCACACACTATTAATTTATTTGGATTTGGTCTTATTACCTTGTAGCTAAAATATTTAGAAATTAATTTTTATTTTTTCAATTCATTCAAATTGAAATTAATGGATTCTCCAGCGAGCCCAGAACACATCACATCGGGCATTGCCGAACAGACATCTACACCAGCTGTGGTCATCGAGGCGATAAAGAAGACTTCAGGATCTGGTCTAGACTTGAAGTCCAGACCTGGGAGAAAAGAAAAAAAAAGAATTAATAATAAGAGAGAGAGAAAACCAAAGACAAAAGACCTTTGATACATCACCATTGACCCTCATCTTGCAAGCTATAACACCAGGTGGACAAAAAGAGTGTCTTGATAAATCTGAAAAGGAATTTTGACTCAGGTGTAAAATTATAATCGGTGAAAATAGTGTCTTCTTCTTTCTTATCTCCACTCAATCATATTAGGGTATCAAGCTTGTAGAGCTTGAGATCATGACTGGGTGAAGTAGAATGCGTCTGCCTTTGTCATTAAGACTGGGAGCACTACTCAGTGGCAGGCTGACTTAGCTCCAAAAGAAATGCCCGCCTCTGACATGAGGAACAGACACCATTTGCCGCCGCTCCTAACATGGAGTACAAACCTGCTCATCCTGTATCCCTGGATTAGGAGCCCTTACAGGGTACTATCAGCCGGGCCAGCTGAGCCCAGGTTTTTTAGCGAGCTTGTTACTGCTCCCCCTCCTCCTTTTTCATCCGGACTTGGGTCCGGCAAAGGCGGAGTTGAAAATAGTGTCATTATATACAGTAAAACCTCCATGAGAGGACACTCATGCTAGAGGACACCTCTCCAAAAGCACAGTTTACATTTGCAAAAATACCATTTTTACTATGTAACAACTCTCCATGAAAAGGACAACTCTCCCTAAAGGGCACTTTAACACAACAATTAGGTGTCCGTTACAGGGAGGTTCTACTGTAACAACTCTCCGGTAAGAGGACACCTCTCCCTAAAGGACACTTTGCCTCTGCAATTAGGAGTCCTTTACAGGGAGGTTCTACTGTAGCAACTCTCCAGTAAGAGGACACCTCTCCCTAAAGGACACTTTGACTCTGCAACTAGGTGTCCTTTAAATAGAGGTTCTACTGTATTAGAATAGCTACTAGATTTTGTTCTTCAAACAATGATTATAAAGAACATCTGATGAAATGCTTAAAAGCTAATATTTTATGTAATATAGAACTTTTTTCTAGTAGGAATTTGATCTATAAAAGCATAGGGCGCTTCTCCCATCAAATTAAACTTCAAAACTAGATGCTATCTATTGACCATCGCCGCAAACTAGCGGCCTCAGGTCGGTGACAAAGCCACAACACCAGCTTTGGTAAACTGAGAAGTGTCCACCTGGAGACCATGGTTTCTGGCTAATGGCCCTCTTCAGCCCAAGACAGACTCTTTTCCATGAAATCCACATGGGACCTAATTGAATCTTCACAATCTGCCAAAGAGGTGTTTAGTTGCTTAATTCAGTTTGCCAAAGCTGGTGCTTTGCTTTGTCACTGACCCGAGGCTGCTAATTTGCGGCAACGATCAATAGATGATATCTAATTTGGATATTTATTTTAACTGGAGAGGTGACCTTTGCTTTTATAGATTACTTGTAAGGTTTTCTGTATTAAAATTTTTTTCTATTTTCAAAATTTGATCTATAAAGTGAAATTAGGCAGTTCTTTATTAGCCCATCGTCAGCTGAGTGTAAACTTGGTTTATTTCAGTGAATGCTGAGACTAACATTCCACCCCTACCATTATATTTCCTAATCATAATAATCATCATCAAATATGATATAGATGGAAATATTGCCAGGAGGATATTAATCTAAAAAGATAAAGGTCACCTCTCCCGTCAAAATAGACGTAAAATCCAGACGCTAACTATTGATATTAATGATATTCAATAAAAGGCATTTGGCTTTGGTGTCTATTTTGACGGGAAAGGTGACCTTTATCTTTTTAGATTAAATAGGATGTTACTAAAAGAAAAGGGCATAAGATGTCACAACTATTTTTATTTACTTGATTAAAGGAAATTTTCAGGCTGCCCTTCTTCAGCAAACAAAAACAAAGGTAATGGAGAGAGATTATATAGCATTTTAGAGTTGCCGGCCCCAAGTCTGTAGGAGGTCAGGAAGTAGCAAGCTCACTAAAGAACCAGTTGATAGCACTCTGTGAGATCTCCTGATCCAGGACACAGCAGTGTTTGTACTCCATGTTAGTAGCAGCTGCACATGGCATCTGTTCCTCATGTCATAGGCGGCCATTTCATATTGGAGATAAACACAAAGTAATAAGGCCAAATCCAAAAAAAAAAAATAGTGCCTATAGTTTTGATAACATTGTTTTATGATACATTAGCGCGCCATCTGTTATGAAAATTCGAAACTACTGTAAATATATAGTGTGTGACATTTCGCTAACAGCGTTGTTACCACTTCAGACAAAGGTGCTGAATGAGAAATTTGGAAATATCTTTATTTACGGGGCTGCTAACCAAAATAAAATGATTTTTGAGCCCCAATGGCCGCGTAAAGCGGAATATATAAAACCACTATGACCAGAGTGGAGAGGCTAAGGTCAGGAGGCGGGAAAAGGCGGGAGGACTATAACTTTGCAGCTCTAGCTCTGGCAGTTGGGCAAGACATTGATCTTGCCTCGTGGTCGGCAGAGAGGCCCTTGGCTGAGCAGTTGGCGCACATGGTCGTGCGCGGGTTGGACAGCTCGGCCTTGGTGGTCACCAGAAGCGCAGTGGAAGCAGGTAGCCTTGGTGCACCTATCTACGTTGTGGCCGTAGCCACGGCAGCGGTAGCAGACAGACTCCTCGTAGTTCAGGATCACTTGGACCACAATGATCCTGCCGCGTCTTCCAATGGCCTTGTAGGAAGCCAAGTCCAGCTCAATAAAGGCCGTGCAGGTGCCATTTCTGGTCGGAGATCTGTGTGCCACTCGGACAGACTTGTCTCCAGGAAGCTTGCTGAGATCATCAGTGGAAAGTAAGGCCTTGACAATGTCCTCATCCGCGGTTTCCGCCTCCACGTTGAAGAATGAGAAATTTACCACAGCCTGTTTTAAATAGTTACTGTTATCAAGTGTGTAAACAAGATAGCAGATAAGAAGAAGATAGTTTTCTGAGAAACACAGAATATTATTCTTAGAATTAAAAGTGGAAAAAACCCACTTTTTTTATTTTTTAGATATAATTAAATGCATATCTATAAATATAATTTATATTTCCTCTTTCTTCCATTCTGTTAATTGTAGCACATTTCTTTTGAATGAAAAAGGCTTCTTTAAATTGTCTCTTAAAATAATTTTTCTCATAATCTAGTATCTTTGTTTCTTTTAGGTTAAAATTATTATGCCCTCTGATTTTTCTATGTTCTACAAGTGCAGAATTCTCAATTTTATCCCATTTCAGAGCATATTCAGGGTTTTTCATTCTTTCTTTTAAAGTTCTGGATGTTTGTCCTACATAACATTGGTCACATTTTTCACATTTCACTTCATAAATTAAACCTGCTCTATTTGGTATGTGAGTGTTCTTATGGTTGTTGATATATTGAGAGATGGGGTTACATGGTTTCCATGCAATGTTTATTTTTTCATACTTTTTGAATATATTGGTAAAATTTCTTGCAAACTTTTGGTTTATAAATGGCAATGTGATAAATTTGGTTTCTTTGTTTCTGCACTTTATATTTTGAATTAAAGTATTATTCTCATATTTTTGGTTCATGTCTTCTATTATTCTATTTATCAATTTGATTGGAAAATCTTCATTGACTAGTTCTTTTTTGATGTTGTTAATTTCTATATTTCTTTTAGTTGTATCATAAAAAAAAATAAGTGTAAAAGTTCTATATATAAGAGCTTTTACTAATCCTACTTTTTGGCTGAAATGGTGCTGTGAGCTATAGTTCTAATAAGTTCCTGTATGTGTTGGTTTTTTGTATATAGAGGTTGTAATATTGTATATGTCCAGGAAATTTATTGATTTGTTGTTTTCTACTTCCATAGAGTAATTGATATCAGGACAGATTGTTGAAAGTATCCAATATTCTTTGTTCATTTCCCTGATTAATAATTAAAATAGATTCGTCCATATATCTTCTAAAATAGTAAATATCACTTTTAAGTGAATTCAGAGCCTTAATTTCTAATTGGCCTATAGTGATGCAAGCTGCATTTGGGGATATTGGACTTCCCATTGTTGCACCTTTCATTTGAAGGTATATTTGATCATTATAAATAAAATATGTCGTTTTTAAACAAAATTCTACTGCAATTAAAAATTCAGATTTTGGCAAATTATTTATTTTTGATTCTTTTATCACAAGGTTTAATGTATCCATAATTGTGGGTATAGGGATTGAAGAGAGTAAACATGGATTCAACATCTAAAGATATAATTCTTTGATTTCCATTTAGCTTCATGTCAATAATATCTTCTTTGAATTCATAGGAGCTAACAATTTCATTTTCATTAAAATATTGGTAGATTTTTAATTATTGTGCTAACCATTTTGCCAAGGCATATGTTGGTGAAGGTCTATATAAGGTTTACTATTTGAATTATTTATTTTTAATTGAAAACTTTATTACATACTCTCTTTAAACACAAGGTAATAAGATCAAATCTAAATAAATAGTGTGTGAAGTTTCAGTAACAGCATTCTTCGGTAACATTCAGTACTTTTGTCTGAAGATGGTAACAACGCTGTTATCGACACGTCCACACTATTTATTTATTTGGATTTGGTCTTATTACCTTGTGTTTATAATCTATAATCTAAATTGTGCCTTATCACATACTCTCTTTATAATTTCTTTTAAAAAAAAATAGGCACTTCGGCCAGTTAGAGTTATTTTCTCAAACTTTAACTGGCCAAAGGGTCATTTTTTAAAAAAGAACTATGTCAGCCAGGCAACCTCTATATCTTCAAGTTACATTATAACACCCAACATTTTCTAATAGAACAACAAGGAATAATAGTTATTTGCCTCCTAAAAGTTTGGTTAAACTCAAAAAGTTAATTTTTTTTTTTCAAAAAAACTCAAGGTAATAAGATCAAATCCAAATATATATGTAGTGTGTGATGTTTCAATAACAGTGCTGTTACCATCTTCAGACAAAAGTACTGAATGTTACTGAAACGTCACATCTATTTATTTGGATTTTGGTCTTATTACCTTGTGTTTATAATCTACTAGCCGAATGACCCGGGCAACGCCCGTGTTTTACCCGATTGAATGTTTTTATTCAAATATTATTTGTGACAATTATAAATTGGAGCCGTGGATGTCACTCTTGTGAAACGTCCCGCTCCAAACTTTACATGTACATTAGGTCAGCTGGTATTACCCCTCATTTTCACCGCTAGAGGCGCGAGCGAATTGACTTTTTGTAAATATACATAATTATAAAGATAGAAGCTTCTATAGAAGATAATGATCATAATGATGATGCGCGCGCATCCGTGACAGCGATGAGGAATTGAGGAAAGACGATCGTGACCATATATTAATAATAAAATAATAATAATCTATATATATAAAATTGAATGTCTGTCTGTCTGTTTGTCTGTACTCTATAGATTCAAAAACCATACATCCAATCGCTGTGAAATTTTGGGATATAATTAGGTATATCACCGGGAAGGTTTTTGAAAAATAATTTCCTGAATATCTTGAATATCCTTAGAGTTATTTGCAGATTTGTAGATTTAACTCGCAAGCAGCGCCCCCATTGTGACGATGATAACAAGTTTTCTTATCACTAAGTTTGTTATCTTAAATATTATTTATCAAAAGTAAGATTATCTCAGGATGACACGGCAATGTAACACGGGAAAAAATGTTCACTAGATAAAACTATGATTTTCTAATGTAGAAAATTAGGAAAGACAAAATTCAGGATGACACGGCACACAGGGACCGGGAAAAAATGTTCACTTTATCGAGAGATTCAAATTTACGAGTTTCAAATTATCAAAATATATCTTTTTTTTTTTTAATAAGTTTTTAGAGAATTGTTTTAACAAATGTTCGCTAGACAAACCTTTACTCGGGTAAAACCCCGGGCGAAGCCGAGTACGTTTTATAAGTTTATAGAGAATTGTTATAACAAATGTTTGTTAGACAAACATTCACTCGGGTAAAACCCGTGCGAAGCCGGGCACATCCGCTAGTAATATAATAATTATTATTATTATCATTAGATAATGATATAATGATCATAATGATGATGCGCGCGCATCAGTGACATGAGGAATTGAGGAAAGACGGTCGTGACTATATATGTTGATAATCCAAATTGTGTCTTATCATTTTTCAGTAACTTTTTGCACACTAGGGAGAAAGAAAATAGAGGTAACCTGGGCTCCTGGAGTATAAATCACCAACTACCCGGGCTGTACAGTGTAGAAGTCTAGTCATGGAGAGGACTGCGGTGAACCAGGTAGTTCCAGACTGAGTCAGGAAGTAGAGGCAGGACTGAAGTCTTGTACTCCAAGCAGTGTCTGTAGCCTGTGTAGCATAAAACCTGGATAGAAGAATAAGAGGTGGTCTACATTTGACTCTTCCCGGCAGTGAGGACATGTTGGATCTAGATCTCTATGCCAGAGCGCTAGGTCTGCAAGAACATGACTGTGACCAGCAAGGATGGTAGTGGTGGCCATTCCAAGACGTATCTTGGACAGAAATGTCCTAAGACGAATAGGAGAGGTGGCAAATCTTTTTAGTCTCCTCAAGGTAATAAGACCAAATCCAAATAAATAAATGGTGTGTGACGTTTTGGTAGCGGCCTTGTTACCGAAACGTCACACACTATTTATTTATTTGGATTTGGTCTTATTACCTTGTGTTTATAATCTATAATCCAAATTGTGCTTTATCATTTTTAGTCTCCTGTTTGTAAATGCTTGGGAGTAGACTAAGGTTCATGCTTCCATTGCAGATGAGTGGACACGGCTGGGGGCAAGGGTTTGGGAAAGGATGGAGTAGGACAGGTTAGAGATTGCTGCAGTCTTTGCTGCCTGATCATTGCCTGCAAATCCACTGTAGCTCTTTACCCAACAAACTGTAGTGCTTGGTCTAGGGCTAGAATTATCTCCGCAATTAGGGCCGTTTGGGCTGGACCAGGAGTACATATAGCGGCCAATGCAGATCTGCAGTCAGACGCAATAGTGACTCCTGGGTTGGCTGGCATACTTTCCGCGAGGCGAGTTGCCCAAATAATGGCAAGCAGTTCGGCTTGGAAAGCAGAGCAATCTGGATGTAGTCTGAGGAGTATTGGTTGGTCTTGAGAGGGAAGGATAATTGCGGCACCAACTCCTGCCTCGGATTTCGATCCATCAGTATGAATAACAGGGGAAGTGACTTTGTCATATTCTAGACTGAAAGTAATTGAGCGTGGGAAAAGGTGGGTATGGCAGAGCAGCTGGACCAGGCCAAACTGGCCCTCCTTAGCCGCCTTGAGATAGGTCATTCTCGCTTTGATTATGATATCAAGTGGAGGGCTACCAGTTAGAGAAATGACTGAGATAGTAGGAGTGCAGGAGCCACCTCGTAATATGCAACACACAAAGAGGTACTGCAGACTCCGGAGCTGTCAGATGCCTTCTCTAGAGGAAGTGCGACTGCCCCAGACAGAGGCCCCATAGAGGAAGGCCGGGACCACCACAGCACTTAACACAACACTAAAATGGCCACATTTATCCAAATTATGTTGTGGGGGCCGAGAGACTTCCTTCCAGCCTGCTGGGATGACAGACCATGGCAAACATACAAGTGGGGCCTGGAAATAGGACTGCTCAGCAGATCGGCGGAAGTCAATGAGAACCCAATAGACATTCTAGGGTGTTGTCCTTTTGTCTTCCTCTAAAAATGTAGCTAATAAGTAATACCAATAAAACACTAACTTTGAAATACTTTCTGGGCCATCGCTAGACTAATAAATCGACACACAACAACTCCTTGCATTGCTGTTAATTTTTTCACATTAAATCTTCTTCAGTTAAGTTTCCATATTTAATGTTGCATTGTTTTATAAAGTTTTCAAATAAAGAGCGAAGCTTTTAATTATTTTATCAAAATACAGTAGAACTCCTCAAATTCGGAAAGCTTGGGGCGCAAGGTATTCCGAATTTGAGGATTTTCCAAATTTGAGAGAGTTAGATTTGTGAATATTTATGTGGCATAAATAGGCATTTAGATGACTGAGACAAAGATTTTGAAGCATATGAACAATTTTAGGTTGAATATTATATGTACATTACATAATTTTAATTACGATTTTTAATCAAATGTTCCTTGACTTTTATGAGTTTTGAGCATGAAACCGATGAAAAATAGTAAAATATTTTATTATGTATGTAATGCAATTGATGGCCAAGTAAGTTATGGCTTGGCAAAGAAGTTGCTGATTGTTGTCTGTTTCTTTGGCTTGTTTAACAAAGCTTCTTCTTCTCTCATAAGCATAGTTCGAAGACTATTGATGGTGTTGTAGCTTGCAAGCATTTCTGGTCCAGTGCACTTTTCCAAATATTTTAATGCAACATCCAAACTTTTCAACGCTTCGCATCTGGGAACATCCGGCTCCAAACTGTCTTCAGAAGTTGAGGGACTATCATCAGAACTGCTGATTTCCATTTTTTCACTCAAAACAGCTTCAACTATATCATCATTGCTAAGAACAACTTTTTTATTTTTCAAATTATGTCTGGCTCTGTATCGTGACAACCATCCACCACTAGCTTTAAAAGTGGGATTATTCAATTTTGATGCAAAATGACTGGCAGCTGTTTGGAGTTCAATACCACGAATAGGAACCCCTGATAATCTCTGACTTTCGTACCAGATGTTAACTGCTTTATCAACATTTTCGTATAACGGATTTTTTACTTGAGAAAACTTTTTGACATCTTTTTCGGTAGAATCAACAAACTTTGTAAGTTTAAGCTCAGACTTTTTTATATCATAAACAGTTGTCTTAGAAATTTTATACTTTTGCATTATCGTTGTATAGCTTAATCCTTTTTTAATGTCACTAAGAACATCTAACTTTTCACCAAGCTTAAGAATTCGGTACTTGCCTCGTTTTTGCCGCTCCTCTTTGGATGCCATTTTGTTGAAGAACAAACTTGTAAATGCAAAAAATTGAGAGTTGAATAAAAGAATTTGAAACTTACAATGTCTGAAAATGTTTGATAATTTGAACTTTAGGTGAATCAACTTTGCAATAAAAAATGCGTGAATGGCTTATGACGTAATAATGCTGCCTTCTTATTGGACAATATCCTAAACTAAGCACAAAGGTCAAATGAAACTGTTGATTTATTTAAGCTTTTAAAAAAGGGGATAAACCCCTAATTAGCGATTATAAATAATCGGTAAAAGTAAATTAATTAAACACTTAAATTAAAAATAAATTACTAATAAAAATTAAATTAAATAAAATAAAAGCAAAGCAAAAGTAAAAGTAAATAAAATAAAATAAAATAATGTTGAAATATCAACAAAATAAAAGCATGTGAAAATTGATTTTTTGTATGTAAAAAAAAAATATTACAATACTTTCCGAATTTGGGAGTTTCCGAATTTCAGAATTTCCGAATTTGAGGAGTTCTACTGTATCGAACTTTTCTTTTTTAAGTAGTTGCCTCGATAGATATTGGTATAATCGGCCTTATCAGTGGTGATCGGACATTTGTACATTAACTATTTCATTTTAAGATATATATTTTTCTTTATATAAAATAACCCATTTCTAAAAATTCTTGAATGTTCCATGTAGTTCTTATTCTTGATAAAATTTTAAAATTGGCCTATAACAATTTCTAATTATTTTGAAATTTGTTGATCGCAAACGCCAAATGTATTTATTAAAACATTTTATTAATTAAAAAAGTTATATAAACCTTCATTCATAATTTAATTTAATAAATCATAGAATAAAGATCGAATTTCACAGTGAATAACTTATCATTTGAGAAATAGAAAGCAAAACGAGATGTTTTGAAATGACAAAGAGGGTGTAATTCTTTGTTCAAAAAGCGCTCGTTAATTGCTTCGCAGAATTTTTTTTAAAAACAAAATATATTTTATATAATAATTTCAAATTTATTATTTTTTAAACATAAAACGTTAATTTGTATTTTTTAACTAGCGGATGTACCCGGCTACGCCCGGGTTTTACCTGAGTAAAGGTTTGTCTAACGAATCTCTCGATAAAGTGAACACTTCCCCCCCCCCCCCCCCGTCCCTTGAAAAATACTCGATAAGTTGAATAAAATCAATATTTATTGGTTCCCTCGGTAATTGGAAGTTAAAGGAATAGTGTCTTGTCTTGGAATTGTATCATTATTCTTGTCTCAAATAAATTTGCGTGTCATCCTGAATTTTGTCTTTCCTAATTTTCTACATTACAAAATCATCATATCATCATGATAATATTTAGAGCAGATTGTTGAATTATAACAGATAAATTAGAATATTTATCTTGATTATTTTAAAGTTTATTTTAAAGTTATTTCAAAAAATTTTATTTTCTAGAAACCTTCCCAGTACTATACTAAATAACTTCCCAAAGTTTCATGGCGTTCCAATGAGTGGTTTGGTCAGGCATAAAGGACAGACACACACACATACATTCATTTTTATATATATAGATGGTCTCTCAGGAGAGACTAAAATTAGATTTTTAGTGGTCGCTCTGGTCGTTCACGGGAGATTCGCAATAGTAGGCTTACAAGGGAAATTCATTTGTGCCTTACAATGTGGTCGCTCATGGGATGAGTCACTCATGAGATACTCTACTGTACACCATTTCCCGAACCTACACATACGCATATACAAGTTGTAAACCACTCTATACAAAGCGCAAAGAAAAAAGACTTGAGCCTATGAATATTGGCGAAATCAAATCAATTATTGAAGTGATGCCAAATAAAAAAAAAGAACCAGAAATTGATTAAATTTACAACGAAGCAATGGGAAGCCTCGCGTGGGAAAATATAATCTCATTTAAAAAGCAGTGCCATATTAAGCTATAGTGTCGTTTGACGTTGAGTCGCCTATCTTCTAAGTGTTGGAATTAATGTAACTGTTTGGAAAAATTAATTGATTGCTTTATCCATTTAAATTTATTTAATATAATATACTCACATGTTTTATAAATATATATTCTTTTATATATTTAAATATTATGTATGAAGCATTTGCGCGCCATCTGTTATGAAAATTCGAAACTATTTTAGACGCTATGATTACTTTTAAAATTAACAATTTCTACTGCCCTTACTGCAATATTGAAAAAATTCTAAATGTGTATAAAGAGGGAGAGAAATAGAGGCAACCTGAGTTCCTGAAACGCAAATTGCCAACTTCCTGGGCTGACAGCCACATTCTAGAAGAAAGTTCTAGTCATGGGGATGGCAGATTGTAGTGGTGAACCAGGTAGTTCCAGGCCGGCAGTGAGTCTGGAAGGAGAGCCAGGACTGAAGTCGTGTACTCCAAGAAGTGTTTGTAGCCTGTGTAATTGAAAACATGGACAGAAGAGAAGGTGATATACTCTTTTTGGTTCTTCCCGGCAGGGAGGACCTGTCAGAGCGCGAGATCTGCAAGAACATAACCAGAAAGGCTGGCAATGATGGCCATTCTAAGATGAATCTTGGACAGAAATGTCCTAAGAGGAATTAGAGTGGACGATAATCTTCTGAGTCGTCTGTTTGGGTAGTCTTAGAGTAGACTAAGGTCCAAGCCTCCATTGAAGATGAGTGGGAACGGCTGCCAGTTAGGCTTTAGGGAAGGATAGAGTAGGACGGAACCAGGTTAGTGGCTGATGCAGTCTTTGCTGCCTGGTCAGTCAATTCATTGCCTGCGAATCCTCTGTGGCCATTGACCCAAAAAATACTGACTGGTAATGCTTGGTCTAGCGTCATAATTTCATCCACTATTAGAGCTGATTGGGCTGGACCAGAGTACATATAGCCTGCAATCATACGCAATATTAATTCCTGGGTTGACTGGCAAGCTTTCCGCGAGACGAGTTGCCCAAAGAATGGCTAGTAGTTCGGCTTGGAAAATCTGAGCAATCGGGATGGAGCCTGAGTAGTATTGGTTAGCCTTGTTATGGAAGGACAATTGCAGCTCCAACACAGACTTCGATTTTTATCCACCAGTATGTAATACAGGAGAAGTGACCCATAATCTAGATTAAGAGATATTGAGCTTCGGAAAGAAGGTATAAAAGGGCAGCTGAACCAGACCGATTTTCAAAAAATGAACTTCAGTAACCACTTTGAATTTATTCATTCGAGATTTTATTATGATGTCAAGCAGAGGAATACCAGTTAGGGAAATGGTTGAGATAGTGGGAGGTCAGGTGCCATCTCGCACTATGCGGCGCGCGAAGAGGTACTGCAGACTCAGGAGCTGTCAGATGCCTTCTCTAAAAGAAGCGCGACTGCCCCAAGCAGAAACCCCATAGAGGAAGGTCGGAACCATCACTGCTTTGAATATGTGGTTTCCAGCCACAAATGACTAGCCAAATTTTCCCTAAATGGCATTAGTGAGATGGGGAATTATGCAGCAGGTTAAGAGTACAAATTTCTTAATATGGGAGACGAATTTTGCGGTTTGATCAAATTCGACCCCAAATATGGTGATATGCTGCCTATGATGATAAATTGGGTGAGTTATTTAAACCAGAATATGGGTTGGGGAGAATTCTATTTCACTGGAAGATGCAAGCTTGTGTCTTCCCGGGGATTTCCATACCATTATCAGCACACAGAGCAGTTATCCTATCAAGAAAATCGTTAGTAAACCTGACAGGAAAACGACCATGAATCTGGATTAGTAGGATGAAGTTTTCGTCAAAATCCAACAGAAAATTTTCCCTAAATTTAAAGAGTAAGAATAGCGCACGGGATCGACCACATTCCAAAGGAAGGGGTTTAACAAAGGGCCCTGAGGTGATCCCAGTTGGAATAAAATTAAGGCTCTGTATGACCACGCGGAGTAAGAAGCTCCTCTGTCTTTAAGCAAACTTTGCATAAGGCAAACCAAAGAGTCTGGGCTTACTAGGCGATCTAGGTTTTGAACAATAGCTGGTCTTGATATTGTATCGAAAGGCTTGCTGATGTCTAAGCTTGTTGCCAGAGTATTCCTCCAGTGTTACTGCCTCATTTTGGCCAGGGAATCTTCTGCCGAACGCCCATGGACAGGTCAAATTGGTTGTCAGAAAAACAGCCGTGTCGATTTGCCAGCCATTGGAGTCTGGGAGGCCAAAATGCATCTTTCAAACATTTTTGTAAAGTTGTTTAAAATATTAATTGGTCTGTATTAGAATACTAGAGCTGATTTGGGGCTGTGCTAGAAGCGTTAGGGGTTTGAATTAGGTAACCGATTTTCCAGGGTCGAGGAAATCTAGTTTTGAGACACTTGAAAAATATTTTGGCAAGTAATTAATGCAATGGGGTTCCACCTAGAACCAAGCCTAGAGTGCTAAGCCCATCTGGACCTGGAATATTTATGCTGCCACAATGGTAGATGGCTCTGGAGCTTTCCCACAGTTGGAAGTTTTGTTTATTGTGAAGTAATATGGAGGATCAATATATACGTGGAAGGAAATATTCTAGGACTGTGCAGATTGTCTCTTCCCCCCCCCCCCCCCCCCCCACCAAAAAAAGTGGATATTTTTGTTCTTTCTTGGAAGTAACTCTTGTTCCTTTTCCAAAATCACTTTACTAGGTACCGCTCAAAAAGAGCAACCTAGTTTATGATATTTACAACAATGAATAATATATGAAGGTTATTCACATATTAAAACAAAAATTCCAATGCGGGATTCAATCCCGGTTCATGGCTGTCGGGAATCGAGGGTTTTATCCACTCGTCCACCGACTCTTGAAGTAGTTTCTCATTGAAGACTAGGATACTATTGTAAAGATAGAGACTGTCTGGCCGGCCTTCATATTTCTTGAAAATAAAGATACTTCGGCCAGTAAATCTTTTTATTACCTCGACGTTACGACAAAAAGTTTTTGTCCTCGTCAGGAGCAAACAAAAATTAAAATATTTGGCAAGGCGTTAAAATTATTCTAAGGCTCCAAGGGCGTTCTCACGCGATATCTAGGAGCCTTAGAATAATTTTTAACGCCTTGCCAAATGTTTTAATTTTTGTTTGCTCCTGACGAGGACAAAAACTTTTTGTCGTAACGTCGAGGTAATAAAAAGATTTACTGGCCGAAGTATCTTTATTTTCAAGAAATAAGATCATGTAATTTTTTTTTTTAATTCACAAAAGTGGTGGCTTCAACAACTGGGCCGTGGATCACAGTAACCGTCAACTCCCATTGATTGGGAATCCTCACTTCCAATCTACACAATTATCAGCAGTCTCATTTGAACAAAGGTTTGTTCTCATTCCTGAGAGTTCTGCGAAATTTTTAAATTATTCATATAATTTTGATCTTTGTCGTTTAGATTATTCATCAAATTCGCAGGACAACAAGAAAAAAAAATCGAAATGTTAAAATTATATCTTAACTTTTAATAACCAAGTTTTTATGATACATTATCCCGGTATTAACAGCGGTATGGTAGATTAAACTGGCGAAACCGCTGGGAGGGTTCACTACTGATGAACCAGGCACTCCCATTAATTTTTTTTTATCGCAGTAAGGGCAGTAGAGAAAATTGTTTATTTTAAAAAGAATCATACGCGTCTATAATAGTTTAGAATTCTCACAACTAAGTTGTCTTTGAAACATCATCTATTTGATTTAGTCTTGTTGTACAGTGGATCTGTCAAATTATTCGACAAACATAAACATTTTGAAGGCTTTCAGTTAGCAGGGTAGTACAGTAGAACCTCCCTGTAAAGGACACCTAAATACAGAGCCAAAGTGTCCTTTAGGGAGAGGTGTCCTCTTACCGGAGAGTTTCTAAATTGTAAAAATGGTAATTTTGCAAATGAAAACTGTTCTTTGTGGAGAGGTGTCCGCTAAAGGAAGGTTCTAATGTATTTGATCAGCGAACTGATACCCCACGCCTTCTAATAGGACGAATGTGGAAAGTTTTGCACACAAAGGTAATGCATGGAACTCTTTGACACTGTTATGGAGACGTTTCAACAGCGTGTTAAGTTCTGGTCTGGTGATCTCTTCTTATACCTCTGTTTCAACAAACGATATCTTCAACATCGTCCTTTTTATAATACAATATAATATAATGCGGCTTGTGATTGTAAAACGACATTTGAAATACTATCCCGCATGTGTTTCTTTTCAGCGAAAATTCAAATTTTATTTCAAGGAGAAATAACGATTATTTCTAACCTTATGGATGAGGTATGAAAGGGTGATTTGTGAAGAGTAATGACAAACGGAAAAATAAAAGCGGAACATTGTGGGTTCGATTCCCATCCCTGGACACTTTTATTTTTCCATTTTTCATTACTCTTCACAAATCACCCTTTCATACCTCATCCATAAGGTTAGAAATAATCGTTATTTCTCCTTGAAATAAAATTTAATTTTCGTTGAAAAGAAACACATGCGGGATAGTATTTCAAATGTCGTTTTACCATCCTTTTTGTGGAAAACGAGTATAAATGTGATATTGTACTGGGATATGGTTCATAAATTAAGAAAATAAAAAAGGCATCTCCTTATCGTCTTGATTAATCAATGAGTATAGGAGCTCCATCTATTATTTCTTCCTGTGGTGAATCTGTATAAGACAGGTGGTCCTAATAAAGCTTTGTGTGTGTGAGATTAATCAAGGTTGGGTATTTGCCAATTCTGGAATAATTAAAAATCAACGAATAGTTGATATTTATTCCTATAGATGGCGCAAGCCATCAGCAACTTTAGGTTTCACGATAAGGAAATGCCTTTTTTTATTAATCGTCTTTTTGTTAAGCTTTTTTTCTGTGTACATGTTTCAGTGTGTTAAGCCTTTAGTAGTTTTTGGGTGTAACCTTCTGAAATAGTAACCTTGTCATATCTTTCTTTAATGGCCTAAATGTAATGTATGGATACAGAAAAGAATCAGGCCATAGTTTTGAGGTTCATTTTTTATTAATTATTTCATGGAATAAACAGTGATTTATTTGTTTTCCCGGTCACTTCACTTTGTTTTCTTTGTTCATCAAGATAGAGGGAGACATAAATATAAACGGGGTTAAACCAACTAGAGCATGCAAGGTTGCAGCAACTGTACAACTCATCAAAGGCCGTAGAAAAATAGAGCTTGAGTATGTAGGAAGCAACTGATCTGTTTGTATCTCCAATGAACAGAACAACTGGTGCTGCTGAGAAAATAAGAGAAACCAAGTGCTATACAATTGCCGATTGGTTGCAGATGGTGTTTAGAAGTCAACTAAGTGGAATGAGATCGGTGACTGACTTAAATAGGTGATAAATTTATTTATCAAAAGCTGTGTAGTGACCTGCGGAGGACTAGACATCTACGAGATTATTTATTTACACTGAGAGATAGGGGAGTAGAGACAGACAGACAGAGAGGAGAAGAAGAAGAGAGACTAACTGAAGGCACGCTCACACACGCAGCTGGTACAAAATAACATTGAGTATGGCACGCTAACTCTAGACTGGAGTCAAGCTCAAAGGTATGGGCTCCCATTTGTGCAGTGGAAGGACAAACGAAAAAAAGTTGCATATGCATATTGGAGGATGGGTGGGAGGGGGGTATCTAGGGGGTCTTCACCCACACCAACAGGCGGGGGTGGACCACGCTGCCAATCTCACAGTTGACAGTCCGGGTCTTGCCATTGAGAACAAAGATGGCCTCATTGGCTGCGGTAGCCATGAAGGGAGCAAAGGGAGCCCCAGCTGGTGCAGTCAGGGGACGGTTGGGGTTTCCCCACTGAGGGGAGGCCAGAGGTCGGCCAACTCCAGTGATCATCTCCACCTTCCCATCAGCAAGGCTCACCACCAGCGTGTCTTCTCTCGCGGCTGAGCTGGCATACAGGTCATAGCCATGGGTGGTTCTGGAGGGGAAGAATGCCACAGCACTGATCTGCAGAGTGGTCTTAACGTCAAACAGGAAGCGGAGGCCTGCACGCAAAGATTTTATATTATCCTAACCAATTAAAGCACATTCAGACAAAAGTAAATTATCTTTTCTAAGGTCTAAAAGAGAATCAATGGATGACAACATAAATACACAGGTACTCCTGGAAGTTATCATACAAGTATATTGAAGCTGGATTAGATTTTTTTACAAAGATGTTCACTCCTAGATATGGGTATCGAGGTGTGGTAGGTTAAAAGGTTACTAAGGGATCTGATTTTCTTTTAAAAAATAGACATTTCGTTTAGTTAAAGTTTTATTTTCTATAAAACTCTAACTGGCCGAAATGTCTAAAAGAAATATGGAGAGGCCAGGTAACCTCTATATTCAACATAAGGGATCTGAGTAACGAGAGGCGGTAAGTTAGAGCGGTGGTCACTCAAGAAGATGGTGGCTTATTAGAGGTTTTACTAAATATCTTTAATAAAATTAATTTTGATAATTAAAAATATTTAAAAAAGTTTGGGCTATATTTTGTTGAAATAATTTTATACAGACCACTCCATTGCAATTGTTTATTTTTCTGAAACTCGTTAAATCTATAGAAAGATGTTGGTAAGATTGGAAGATTGGTAAGGTTGGTAAGATATCTAGAAAGATAAATATTAAAAATGGTATTTTTTAAAATGAAAACTGTCCTTTATAGAGAGGTGACCTCTTACCGGAGAGTTGCTAAATAGTAAAAATGGTAATTTTGCGAATGAAAACTGTCCTTAGTTGAGAGGTGTCCGCTAGCGGGGTGGAGGTTCTAGTGTATTAACAAGTTGAGTAAGTGTTTACAAAAGGTGAATATGGACGTACCATGTTCAGTGACTTCCTGCGCCACGATGGCCACGCTGCGGTTGGCTGTACGGTCCAGAGTGACCACATGTTGGGAGTCCGGGGAAACATGGGGTCGGCCGTAGAGTCCGGTCTGGTGCTGCAGCACCGTGTCTGTGAGGTAGTCCAACACCAGTTGTCCCGTGGGACGTTCGGTCACAGGCTCCCGGCATTCCAGAACCACGTAGCCTCCTGATATCACACATAGGTTCACTGTAGTACATAGTTAGGCTACTCAATCTAACACGTATTCTTCGTAGATTGCGAAATACATGGTGTCGCTGGAGACCCGCTGGTGATTCTCCACCAAACTCTGCAGCACTGGCAGAGGGGCCATGTTATTTATACATAGAATCATGTATATATATATAATTATCTTTTTTTTTTAATAGTACACACACACACACAGACTGTGTGTATTTTGCATGTATTGACAAGATATCAATAAAATTAATTTAATTGTCAAACACGCTGTAAAACCTGCTCGACCACTCAGGAAACAGAGATGAAATAATTATACCTCACAGTTACCACTCAGAACATAGGCAAACAAACGTACTAACTGGCCAGGATATCAAATAGACTTAGACGAAAACAACACTTCTTCCCTACCAAAAATCATAAGAAGCTGTAACGCTTTTATTTACTTGATTGAAGGAAGCTTTCGGGAAAGCCCTTCTTCAACTAACTAATATGTATATGAAGAAGGGATTTGTCGAAAGCTTCCTTTAATCAAGTAAATAAAAGAGTTACAGTGTCTTTTGATTTTATTATGTAATTTGTCGAAATACGCAATCCTCTGTAATATAAGGTTGTCCTAAAAGTTCATGTTTTTCTTAAAACATTGTTTTTCTTATTACTTGGCGAATAATATTATTACTGCAAATGCATAATAATGCATAATACAATTACCTTAGACATATTAAAAATACATTATACATAACGGCGAATAATATTTGTATTTCTTTTTTTTTTGCAAGTGTTTACGAACGTTTGGGACAATCTTGTAATGAATACTTCTTGCTTAAGACAGGTGTTTCACTGTATCTATAATAATCTCACCACTATTTTATAAACAAAGAAAGAAACTCACTGCATAGTTAATCATGTGTTAGCATGAAATATAGATGAGAACTCCGACTAGAGTTTGGGGAGCAGAATCAATATGGAAGAACAATAGCTTCTCAAGGGTTGTGTTAATCATATGTGTTGGTTCCAAGACCATTCGATCTTTGTCCAGGGGAGTGTTACCCAAATGTGTAGAGTCCAGATATCATTCCATAATTTTCAATGGGGAAGTGATAATTAAGAAAAGAAAAAAAAGGCATCTCCTTATCGTGCAACTTAAAGTTGCTGATGGCTTTCGCCATCTATCAGAATAAATATCAACTATTCATTGCTTTTTCATTATTCCAGAATTGGCCAAATAACCTTGATTAATCAAGAAAAGCTAACCACGTACGCGTTTTGAGCTGTTGGCCCTCGTCAGCGTGGTGCAAGCTGTACCTCAACGACCAAAAAACTGGTCATTCAGACCTCCTGAAAAATCATGAAACGGGTAGTTAAGGCCAGAATTGCGTGAGACCGCGACACAATGTGAAAAAGTGTTTCTCCTGATTCAACAACAATGGGATCGTACCAAGAGATGCAAAGTCAGCAGAGCGAGGGGCGCAGTTGTAGGGGGTCAGGTCCACAGTACGGGTGTACTTCATGGCTCTCAGGTCCAGCTTGTACATGCCGCGCTGGTTGGTGTGTACGACATAGCCATACTTCCAGCCATGGCCCAGGTCTTGCACCGGCGGTACAAACAGGCCACTCACCTGCACCAATATTGGGGCTTTTTGTAACTATGGTAAGTAATAAATATGTATTTCAGTTGATAAATACACAAAACATGGACAAAACTTGAGGAAATTGTACCTTTTAGCATGTATATCGGGTTTTAGACAATAACTCTGAAAGATACACTCATGGACAAAACTTGAGGAAGTTGTACCTTTTAACATGTATATCGGGATTCAGACAATAACTCTTAAAGATACACTCATGGACAAAACTTGAGGAAGTTATACCTTTTAGCATGTATATCGGGTTTCAGACAATAACTCTGAAAGATACACTCATGGACAAAACTTGAGGGAATTGTACCTTTTAGCATGCATATCGGGTTTCAGACAATAACTCTGAAAGATACACTCATGGACAAAACTTGAGGGAATTGTACCTTTTAGCATTTATATCGGGATTCAGACAATAACTCTGAAAGATACACTCATGGACAAAACTTGAGGAAATTGTACCTTTCAGCATGTATATCAGGATTCAGACAATAACTTTGAAAGATATTTGATACACAGTGACCTTTATTGACATACGAGATTACCAAGTGTAAAAAATTGCCTCTGTCTACTTAAAAAATAGCTTGGCGACTTTAAAGACTTTCCACTTCCTTAAGTTTTGTCCATGAGTGTAGTACATCAAAAACATTTTTTTTACCACACAGAATATCTCAGACAGCAGAAGCCCACTAGTGGGAATGGTAACAAACACATGGCAAGATTACCAGGTCAAAGTGTCCGTCCACTGGTTCAGGATGCACAGTGTGGTGTTTGCGCTTCTGTCCAGCCTCCCGGATGATTTGCACAGTGCGGGATCCAGTGTGGTCGGTGCGGGATCGCCAGCAGACCACCCAGACCTGGTCCAGGTGTGGCACGTAGTGGAGCTCCACTGGATACTTGTCCGTTACCACCACCTGTCACGGCCAGGTTAGCTACCTCTGTGACACGGTATGTCTTGTGAGCGACCACAGAATGGACGGTAGCTCTGTTTGATCATGTATTACCGTGGGATCACATGGGGCATACTACAGCCTGAGATAGATATCAGATTAGCTATATAAGGTGTCTATACTGTATGTCTGGCTATATAAGGTGTCTATACTGTATGTCTGGCTATATAAGGTGTCTATACTGTATGTCTGGCTATACATTTCAAAACTCTTTATTCAGACATTAACTACATAGCATTGTTTACATAGTAGTATTTAAGTAAGAAAATATCCATAGCTATATACATATAGTAAAGTCAGTTTTACATGAGTCAAAGTTTCAGTTCAGCAAGTAATGTTGAATATAGAGACATAGAGATATTTACTCCATACATTAGACATGAGCCTCTAAAAGTGAGTCCATTTTGTAGTCATAGTTAAAATCTATACTTATCCAGGATTTGTACATTACATATTTGCCGATGGTAAAAATGTGTCTCTTATCCGTTGTTACATGACCAAAACGAATTTCCCTCGATCAAAGACAAAAACGTGAATCACTACTCTATCAGATATGTTTTAATTTTACATAAAAACGTGCTAACAGCTGGCTATACATTCTAAATGCCTTGCTATACAGTTTATACCAGGGGTTGGCAAACATTTGAGTCAGAAGAGTCAAAAATTTGAAAGAACCACACATATTTTTCTTGCCAACAATAAATAGTACTCACATAAATAATATTTACGTATGGAACTATATAAAGAACCGCAGCTTCACATCCAAAGAGTCGCATGTAGCTCGCGAGCCGCCGCAGTTTGCTGATCCCTGGTATATACTGTATGTCTGGCTATGTACAGCGGTGAACTACACCTCTGTAGATATCAAGGACTTACATCCACCACCACCATCTGTACACGAGACACCACCAGGACACGGTCCCGTGTAGGCTGGGAGACATAGACGTAGCGGTCAGCCACGTTGACGGCCCGTCCCCACACACACGGGCGGCCGCGGTCCCCACAGACATACTCCTGGGTCCCCGGGATCACGTCCGTACTCTGGACCTGGTGACGCAGTCTGCAGCTGCCGGGCTCGTACACCGAGATCCCCCAGTCGTGGAAGGCAAACAGCCGCAGTTCACCATCGCCGCTTCTCACACCATCTGGAACAACAACTCTTGTCTTTCTTTCCAGGTTAATTGGCAATTTAGAACATGGACTTCTAACCCCCATGGCAGACTTCCAGTGGCAAGGGACCCGAGGCAGCAAAGATGTCTCGCAGTTAACAACAACTCTGTAGCGACCACTGACGTCAGTATGCTCCAATAGTGGGAGAGAGATTTGTGTCATCTACTTGTCCCTAGGTATCTATCTAGTGTCCTCTTGTTGGACCCTTCGTCTTTCTGTGGATTCTAATGTTGGATGATTTCGATGGAATGGTTCATTCCATAGCTCGGCCATCATGGAATACCATTGTCCCATAAGTAAGAAAACTTTGCCATGATATGACTTGTCCTAGTATACAAGGTTGTCCCAAAAATTCGTAAACACTTCCAAAAAATTGAAATACCAATATTATTCGCATTTATGTGTAATGTATTTGTATTAGGTATAAGGTAATTGTATTTTGTATTATAATGTATTCGCCGTAATCCTATTGTAATGTGGACGACAAGGCCAAGATACCAGAGTAAAGTTGGGGAAAGAGGGGTGGACTCTAGCGGCCCCCGCTGCCATGTGGCAGGCGCCAAAAACAGCATTCCTGCGTGGGGGAGGACAGAGTCTGGTGACATCTGTGGCGAGGAGAAGACGTGGCGACTTGCCTCCGGGTGTGTGGATGATCCTACAAGGCGGTGCCAGGAGAGCCTGACATCGGAACGACCTACAAGGCGGTGTGGGCCAAGCTGTATACTCATTGTATACCTTCTGTTAAGTGAGATACAATAAAGCGCTAACTTTAGCTGCAATCCCTTCAAACTCACATGTATATCTTTGTGGCATCCTGAGTAGACAAAGTACACGAATAGTGTCTGGGTACGTCGTAATAATATTATTTGCCAAGTAATAAGAAAAATAACGTTTTTAAGAAAAACACGAAATTTTGGGACAAGCTTATATATAAGCACCCCTATATTTGTGAGCAAAGTTGAAATTAGATGAATTGCCGATTAAAGCTACTTTTGTTTGAAATTGGCGATTTCCTTCTACTAGATGAATTGTCATTAGACGGATAGAATCCACTTTGCTTTAGTGTCAATAGTTGAGTGACAGTTTATAAATGTGTCTCTAATTGTCCTACCACACCCTCCTAATAAAGAAAAAAAAGTCGGTGGATGAGAGAGTAACACGCTTGATTCCCGACAGTCATGAACCGGGATTGAATCCCGCGTTAAAATTTGTTTAATATGTGGATAACCTTCACATATATTATTCACTGTTTCAATTATCATGAACTAGGTTGCTCTTGCTGAGCGGTACCTATTAATGTGATTTTGAACCAGGCAGGACCCTCCTAATAAAGGACTTCAATATGATGCATTAGCGCGCCATCTGTTAAGAAAAATTTCAACTATTTTTGACGCGTATGATGTTGTTTGTTGTTGTTTCTTATCCCCTTGTGTAAAGATTACACAAATTCTATGAGTTCATGCTCCTCGAGCTGTTTTATGATAAGCAGCGGCCTCTCCTAAAGGTCCTGTTGTTGTTGTTCCTTATCCCCTTGTGTAAAGATTACATAAATTCCATGAGTTCATGCTCCTCGAGCTGATATATGATAAAAAGCGGCCTCTCCCAAAGGTCCTGTTGTTGTTGTTTCTTATCCCTTTGTGTAAAGATTACACAAATTCCATGAGTTCATGCTCCTCGAGCTGTTTTATGATAAGCAGCGGCCTCTCCCAAAGGTCCTGTTGTTGTTGTTTCTTATCCCCTTGTGTAAAGATTACACAAATTCTATGAGTTCATGCTCCTCGAGCTGTTTTATGATAAGCAGCGGCCTCTCCCAAAGGTCCTGTTTGTTGTTGTTGTTTCTTATCCCCTTGTGTAAAGATTACACAAATTCCATGAGTTCATGCTCCTCGAGCTGATATATGATAAAAAGCGGCCTCTCCCAAAGGTCCTGTTGTTGTTGTTTCTTATCCCCTTGTGTAAAGATTACACAAATTCCATGAGTTCATGCTCCTCGAGCTGATATATGATAAGCAGCGGCCTCTCCCAAAGGTCCTGTTGTTGTTGTTTCTTATCCCCTTGTGTAAAGATTACACAAATTCCATGAGTTCATGCTCCTCGAGCTGATATATGATAAGCAGCGGCCTCTCCCAAAGGTCCTGTTGTTGTTGTTTCTTATCCCCTTGTGTAAAGATTACACAAATTCCATGAGTTCATGCTCCTCGAGCTGTTTTATGATAAGCAGCGGCCTCTCCCAAAGGTCCTGTTTGTTGTTGTTTCTTATCCCCTTGTGTAAAGATTACACAAATTCCATGAGTTCATGCTCCTCGAGCTGTTTTATGATAAGCAGCGGCCTCTCCCAAAGGTCCTGTTTAGTACATCTAATGCAAGCCAAAATGTGTTCTGGAGCTGCAGGTGCCAAGCTACATTTTGGGAAAGTGGGGTATACGTGTATGATTCTTTTAAAAATAAATTAATTTTCTACTGTCCTTACTGCAATGATAAAATAGTGGAAGGGCCTGGCTAATCAGTGGTGAACTCTCCCAGCGGTTTTGCCAGTTTAATCTACCATACTACTGTAATATTACATTTTTCTGTTTTCCTTTTATAGTGATACTGAAGCTAGATCCTTGGGGAATGGATATTTTAAATAAACTATGGACATCAACTTTGAGGACTATAAATAGTGAGATGTGTGCATGAGGTTTAACTGAGGGGCATGGCGTTTCGCGGGAGCACTCACTAGGGGTGGGGTGGTCCTGTACCACGAGGGAACTGATGGCCCGGGTCGAGCCGGCCATGTTGGAAGCCACGCACATGTAGGCCCCTGTGTCACTGTAGGTGATCTTCCCCACCAACAGCGACGTCCCGTTCCCTGCACATCCCACATTTGATTGAAGACTGAGATTTATCAATTAAAATACTAAAGTCACAAAAATAGCAAAACAATAAACAAGAAGATTGAGAAACATTCTTTTTATCATTATTATTATCCTTATCCGGAAGATAGAGGTCTTCCGGATTTTTCTAAGTGTTATATAGGAGACATTTTCCGTTTAAGTAATTAAATTAAGTTTCCAGAAATCTATACAAAGCCTAGTAGAGTATCCTATAATATCGGGTTTCTTTTATACTAATAGTTTAGGTGGTGGTGTCTTGTCCATACAAATTTCATAGAAAAATTATTATCCCTAGTACACGTAGTATAGGCCATGATAATCATGGTTGGTAGAAATTGGCGACCGCTTTTACTGTAAATGCACCACATGTCTACACATGTGAAAAACAGTTCGAATTTTGCACTACAAATGTGCCAGAGCTCCGTTTGATTATTTGCACTCGCTGGTGGAGTTGGACTTTTGCAAGAATCGGGGGTCATTAGGGCATTTTTTTTTAATTAGAAAAAACTTCTCAATTCGGGAATCGAACCCGGGTCGTAGCGGTCGAAAACCAACGGTTTAGATCATCCTACTACCGACCTCCAATTTGATATTATTTTCTATTTTAAACTCTCTGTAACGAATATTTTACTGGCAATGTGTTTCTTTTCAATAATATCATGAAATATTATCTCTACAGACCTTACTGCAATGATATAAGTTATTGAATGAGAGGGATTGGCTCTTTAGTAGTGAACCTCTCAGCTGTAACAAATAAATTTACTGGAAATGTGTTTCTTTTCAATAATATCATGAAATATTATCTCTACAGACCTTACTGCAATGATATAAGTTATTGAATGAGAGGGATTGGCTCTTTAGTAGTGAACCTCTCAGCTGTAACAAATAAATTTACTGGAAATGTGTTTCTTTTCAATAATATCATGAAATATTATCTCTACAGACCTTACTGCAATGATATAAGTTATTGAATGAGAGGGCTTGGCTCATCAGTAGTGAACCCTCTCACTATTGAACATTCATCCAATAACTCATATCATTGCAGTAAGGTCTGTAGAGATAATATTTGATGATATTATTGAAAAGAAACACATTTCCAGTAAATTTATTTGTTACAGCTGAGAGGTTCACTACTAAAGAGCCAATCCCTCTCATTCAATAACTTATATCATTGCAGTAAGGTCTGTAGAGATAATATTTGATGATATTATTGAAAAAAGAAACACATTGCCAGTAAAATATTCTGAAGTTAGAGGTTGCCTAGCCGGCATTCATATTTCTGTGAAACATAGACCCTTCGGCCAGTTAGAGTTTTATTTTTATTATTGTTATTTTATTTTTACCACCTTACCAAATTCTTTATTGACGTGACAACGTCTTAAATTAGGTTGCGGCTGGGAGTCACTTATGAAAAAGTGTAACGCCCGGTAACGTTACGATGAGTCACCGAACGAGAGTGCTGCGCGCGCAGCGCTAGAGAATTAGGCGCATTGAATCGGCGCATGCTTGTCTCTGTCTTTGTCTTTCTCGAACGTTTTTGGCGTTGGAAAAACAAGAAAGCGTCATAATACAAGTTCACACGTGTGGTTAAAGTATCGTCAGCTGTGTCTGTAGTGAAAATGTGGAGTGCTTAGATTCATCATTTACAACAACTACAACAATAAAGGTAAATAATTGTACACTGATATTTCATTATCGTAAACTATGATTGATTGATTAATTGTTAGATTGACACAAAAGTTGAGAAACTGAGTTTATAGGTTATGTCATACTATTGATAAATGTTGATAGTGTTAAGTAAATTATTAGTTTAAAATTAATTAATTAATTAATTATTATTTTACAAATTTTAAATAGTTTCAAATTTATTTAGCAAAAATTTGAACATTCGATCTGAATAAATGTTTTGATTTTCGAATTGATTATTTAAAATTACAAATATTAAGAAAAAGTGGCAGATATAAGAAAACTTTATTTAAACTGTGTTGAGCAAGAATTTTAACATCTAATATAAGTAAATGTTTTAATTTTCAACTTCATCATTTACAATTACAAATTTTATTTAATTTCAAATTTATTTAGCAAAAATTTGAACCTTCGATCTGAATAAGTGTTTTGATTTTCAAATTGATTCTTTAAAATTAAAAATTCATCCATTCAATTTCAAATGTTCAACAGGAATCACCACTCTCAAAACAATGGAAACGGTGCCTTCAACTTCCAGTACTTCAATGGAGACGGAGGATATCGTGCCGTCAACGTCTGCAGTACCTTTCGTTGTTCCACACACCACCTCTACCGCCAGAACGAATGCTCAGCGACAACGTGAGTACAGACTACGAAAAGCATTGACCAGAACTCCTGAACAAGTAAGAGCCTTTGCAAAAGCGGCTGCGGAGAGGCAACGCAGGTTCAAGCTACGTAAATCTGCTAACATAGCCCTCACCAGCGGTACGTCAGAGTCACCTGCTTCAACGTCTTGTTCTGTGGTGGAGAGAACAAGCGTTCCTGTCGTGGCGGAGAGAACGAGCGTTCCCCTAACTAACGCTCAACGGCAACGTGCATTCCGACAACGTAGAGCAGCATCTTCTCGGACTGATGTACAACCGACTACTTCTTCAAGCCAAACAGCAATACAACTGGAACAATCCACCTGGTATACCAAATGGTCATCGTCAATACGGAGATTTCAATCTACTTTCCTGGACAACGATTTTGGCCATGCTTGCTCGGTTTGTGACAGATTGTGGTTCAAGAATGACCTTAAAACCATCACTGCACTACAACTGAAGGTAATCTCGGATTGGTACGTTAAGGAAAATCGGCAGCTACGCAAGGAGGATTATACAAAGTCTTGCAACACCTGTAGACAATCACTGAATAAGCGTAAGCTTCCTACTCTCGCAAAGGTCAACGGCTTCTCATATCCTGACATACCTCCAGGTCTACCGCCTCTGGATCCTATCAGTGAACGTTTGGTCTCACCGCGCCTTCCATTTATGCAAGTGCGTCGACTGCGTCATGATTTCTCTTATGGAATTATTGGACAAGTGATAAAAGTCCCAGTCAACGTACAAGACATGGTAAAATGCTTGCCTCGCCATCTAGAAGAGGACGATGTTATCAACGTTAACATCAAAAGGAATCTTGCACACAGAACAAATTACATCAGCGGGTACATGTCTAAGCGTACGGTCAAAGAATGGTTAGATGTACTTCAAAATTCAAGTCTATATCGTTTGTACGATATCAAAATAGATTTGTCAAGACTGCAGCCTGCATTGCCATCAGATGAAGGCCTTCAAGATGATCCTGCTAATCGGATCGAAGCAATCTCCGCCGAATATACGCCCGAGTCTGAAGTTCTTGCTGCGAGACAGCACACACTACTGTGGAATGAAGAGGATTGTCTTGACATCGCACCAGGACATCGAGCAACGCCTCTTAACATCATTTATGACCGTCATGCAGAAGAACTATCATTTCCTGCGATATACTTCGGAGAGCCCCGCCGTTTCAACATGAATATTTCAGTGACACCGTACATGATGGCGACCAGTGAAATACGACGGAGTGACAGGCGTGGAGCCACGCCTCAAAAAGTCTTATACGATGCAATGAAGATTCTACGTCTGCGAATGGTCGATGGGATTTACAGCACATTCCGAAGTGTTTCGATCACAGAGAGCGTAACTCGACGCATGTTAGAGGATCCGGAGTTTCTCAAAGAATTCGTTGTGCAGAATCTCGCCTTTATGAAGTCGGTGCCAAACTCTGCCCAGTACTGGGCCTCTCGTAAACGAAATCTCTTCGCTATGCTCCGTCAACTTGGTAAACCGACCATCTTTCTCACTCTTAGTGCAAACGAAGTACGCTGGTTAGTATTGCTGAATTTACTGCTCAAGTTGAGCAACAAATATCCTGGCAAAGTCGCCGAAGATCTCAACACATCAGAGCGGTGCAACTTGGTGAGTGACGATCCAATTACATGTTGCATATATTTCCACAAACTCGTTGGTACATTGATGAAAATGCTGAAATCAAAACAGTCATACAATCCGTTTGGCCAGTACTACGTGGAGGATTATTTCCTTCGCATTGAGTTTCAACATAGAGGAAGTCCGCACGCTCACATTTTACTGTGGTTACACGATGATCCACATGAGACTGTGTCAGAAAATATGCCGAAGACCATCGAGCTCGTGGAGAAGCTGAGTTCCGTCGCCAAAGAAGATGTGCCCAACGATACCATCTACGCCAATCAAATCCACAAGCACACTTTCACCTGCACGAAGCGAGGCGAAACGACTTGTAGATTTGGGATCCCGTACTGGCCAATGCTCACTACCCGTGTATTGATCCCAATGCCTCAAATTGATGGACGCCGCATAGCATTCCGAAAAAAGGCCAAGGAGCTACGCAACTGTCTCAGCGAACGTACATACGCTAGCATGGACGACCTTCTTAGGGAGCATAGTTTGACATTCGATGCATATCTTGACGTAGTGCGTTCAACTTTGCGCAGGCCATCTATGTTGTTCAAACGCAACTTCGACCAACTTATGACGAACACATTCAACCCTTACCTCGCTGGTGAAATCAAATCCAACATCGATATCCAGTTTTTCTTGGATGAATACAGCTGCGCACAGTATGTCGTGGAATATGTGAACAAATCAGCTCGTGGAATGGGTAACTTGAACGCGGCTGGTGGAGTGGCGATCTATCGTAAATTATCATCGACATCTACGGCGGAAGTGTTCCAAGTTGCGATTACAGACGTAACTCGTGTCATTAAAACCAAGGGTGACATGTGCATGACTGAAGTTACTTGCTTCGCCGCTAATACTAGCTTCAAGTTTATACTCGGTGCTGTATATATTCATCCAGGAGCTAGTATGCAGGATATTGGAATGTTACTATGGCAAGGACTCGGTCCGTACATTCACAACAGCCAGTACGTGCCACCGTTCGTGCAAATTGATTCTAGTATACCGATTCTTCTGTGTGGTGATTTTAACAAAAACGTAAAGCCTGACAACTCGTTTCTTAATTTCATGAAAAATACGTATAATCTTGATTGCGTATCAAACGTTTCTAAGTCAACTACGTTAAAAGGAACAACTATCGACTTGACTTTCGCAAGACACATTACAGCAGAAACACTTCCTTTCATTTCATATTTCTCCTATCATCGTCCTATCCTCAACAAAATCACTCAAATAGGAATTAGTTAAGTTTAAGTTTACATGTACAATGTTTTAGTAAACAAAATATATTTCTATAGTTAAAATTTGTGCAATTCTTATTTTCATTCAATTCCTTGTTCCTATTGTGCAATTTAATTATATTCATATCAATAAATATTCTACCGTTGTCACGTAAAATCTTCGCCCGTAAAACCGACTTTACAGGCAACCATTGTTTTTTTATTTATTTCTCCTGACGAAGACAAAATATTTTTGTCGAAACGTTGAGAAAATAAAAAACTCTAACTGGGCCGAAGTTTCTATTTTTCACAGAAAAGTAAATTATTTGTTATGAATAGATATTGTTATTGTTGGATGGCAATTGAATTTATAAATTTAAACTATATTCTAATGTTCTATAAAATATATGCTATTCCCTGAGCTCACCCCAAATCATCCAAATACAGAAATCGTCTCTGAATAGCGGCGGTGGGAACCAGATAGACATCTAATAAAGATAACTACAGCTAACTATGTATTCCTTGCTTCCTTAGTTATGTCCTAGTGCCCTATATTTCTTTATTTGTTTGTTTGTCCTTTTATTAGAGATATATATTTTTATAATATTTTGTCTCCATTTGTATAATAATTAATATAAAATATTTTTTAGATTTATAGAATTTTATAAAATTATATAAAACAGTATCCGATTATATTTAACCCGTGTTCTATTGACGAATCATTATACCATGTTTTCTCCTATAGAAGGACGTCCGTGTCTGAAAGCTAGAGAATAAAAATGTTTTGAAAAGACACTTTTCCCTGGAGGAATGATTGGTTTTGCTCACTATATTCTAATGTGTAAATAAGTTATTTTACCGATGACGGTGTACTTGTGAGCCTGAAGGCGCAGCTCCTCGTCGTTCTTCAGCCAGGCTACCTGAGGCGGGGGTACTCCCACCACGTGACATTCCATCTGGGCAAACTCCCCGGGGGCTCGGGACTGCAGCCTGGGGGCCACGTCCACCTCAGGCAGGGTGTGCACGTGCAGGATGTGGGTCTGGATCACATCGCGGTTGTGCTGGGCGTGGCACGTGTAGTTGCCCGCGTGCACCAGCTGCACGTTGGTGAGGTACAAGGAGCCGTCCACGAACACCTACACACACGTGTAGATTAAAACTATTGTGTTTACACCAGGTTGCTTCTTAATATGATATTTACTCATGTTTTTTCTCACACCTATTTGTTTAATTATTTTATTTTATTTCAACTTAGAGCGTTATGTCCCCCTAGGGATACTTGCACTATAAAGCTAAACAAAACATTGAAAAGAAAGAAAGATATTTGAAATATGTACAGAATTAGTATACAAGTTAGTTAGATGAGAAAAAATATCAACACAATTGAAATATGTACAAAGGGTTGGTATGAAAATTTAGTTAAATGAAATCAAATTGTAAAGTATTGTGTGTATTCGAGAAAAACAATTTACGGATTGAAGAAAGTTTTAAGGAATATTTTATAATGAAAATATACAAGAGGTTAGAGAATTATTCAGTTAAAACTATACTAAACAGAGTTAATTTCAAAATAAAAGCGTTCCAAAGGAATTTGGACATTTTTCCTTTTTATTTTATGTGCTTAATTAAAAAGGCATTTACAGTAGAACCACCCTATAAAGGACAAACCTAATTGCAGAGCCAAAGTGTCCTTTAGAGAGGTGTCTTCTTACCAGAGGGATGCTAAATAGTAAAAATGGTAATTTTGCAAATGAAAACTGTCCTTTGTAGAGAGGTGTCTGCTAGCGGGGTGTCTTCTAAAGGGAGGTTCTATTGTATTGGATCAAAATATAATTTATTTTATCAATATTTAAGTTGGCTGAACGTCAACCTTTTTCAAGGTGTTATAACATATTAATATGTGTCAATAAAAAACTCAGCGCCACAACATCAATAAAATTAAGTTTTAAAATATATTTTTTGCCTATATTCAATGGGGAGAAAAAATATATAGGCAAATATATTTTGAAACTTATATGTTGATAAAAGACCGGAATGAAGGGGCTGTGTTGTACTACCGTTTGTGGTTCGTTGTCTTAGTACTGGTACCCTCACTACTAATCCTTCATATAAGACCTCAATCCAGATTTTTAAAAAATATATAGCCATAATTTTTTGAAACATTTTTTAAAATTTTGCCTGAAAGTTTTTTTACTTTTATTTTTTACAAAAAGAAAATCTATTTTTTCCCAGCACCTGTTGAATTATTCCCGTTTTTTTTTTACTCTTCTTATCTAATCAACACCTGTCTCTCTCTTAACCTCCCTGTCCTGGGGAATCTAATCTTTTTTGAACAACCTTGGTGGTGTTCAGTACCTTGTACTTTGCTACAGTGTATTGTCTGCTTGTTATATTCTTTTTTGGGCTCAAAAATCATACATTTTGGTTAGTGGTTCGTAAAACCATATTCTCTCTCTCATTGGCTGGGAAAATAATGGACAATCTCTTGAAGAACGATAAAGTTTCTGAAGCTATAGCCAGTGTCCAGAAGCTCGGAGAGAGGAGGTGAGAGAGGATCTCCTCCAGGCGCTTACGCATAATGGAAAAATGGACAAGCTCATTGCCGATTCAAATATCGAGCAGAGAAAGGCCATTGCCAACTTGGCCACGAGGCTTATGGCTTTTACAGGAGATACCAGCAATACCCTGTATAAGAAACTCTCGCGGCGCCATGAACTCTGCTCGGCGACCCTAATGAACTTCCGCTTTGCAACCCTGAACACGCGCGACACCTGCCCACTCTGTGGGGGAGAACTCTCGGGGTCCACCGTGGCTGAGTTTTTCCCGCGGTTGGCGTCCCCAATGAAGCCTTGCATAGATTTCATTATGTATATTCATCCTTTTATTTTTCATATTTACTTATTATTATTTCTCTTTAGTTTTCATTTATCACCATAATTTTTTATGAATGATGTAATAAAAGTAGATTCAATCTCAATCTCTCTACCAGAGCAGAACTTGGTGGTAGTTACCTTGATGTCATCCTCGGACAGCACGGCGAGGTCCATGTCATTGCGACGCCAGACTATGGGAGGAGGTGGGGTGCCGGTGACGTCACAGCGGACCTCTACGTTGTCTCCCACACGTGCAGTCACGTGATTCAACTCCAGGGCCTTGTCCAAGGACACCACAGAGACACCTGCAATGCATAAGAGTTAGTGGATAGGGTATTTAGTGTTACATACAATGTATTGGTCTGGGACGATTTTTTTATTTTATAGGATTGTTTACAAAGCACACACACAAAGCCTTTATTAAGACACCAGTCTTATACAGATTCTCCTCTCTCATTGCCGGTTTACAACGATATCCTCACAATGATCAATCGCCATCATGTAGTGGAGGAGAAAACGATGAATCCAAGTTCCTTTCCCTTCTTACTGATTTGTAAAAGTTTTATAGGGACAGAGCAACCATTCGACTTGATAATAGATATATGAAAAAACAATAGAAAAATAATAAAAGGGTCAGGTGTTGATATTAAAAATAATGAAGGCATTTGGGTTGGCCAAATATCAGGGAGCAGGTTAAATCAATGTTTAGTTGATTTCTGTTCCACTAGATGGCGCTCTGCCATCTAAAAAGCACATGTGCTCTTGGTCAGAATATGCCTCATTATTTTTAATATATACATTTAAACCTGTCTATAGCGCCCCCTCTTGGGGCTCACCAAAATAGGATGCTATAGAGAAGGGGTGCTATAGACAGGTCACTTTTAATGTAAATCGCATCGTACTACGTATTTTAAATCGGGTGCTATAGAGAGGGAGAGGCGCTATTTAGAGGGGGCGTTATAGACAGGTTTAACTGTATATATATGCGTTGTATGCGCATAAAGTAAAATGGTCGCCTGTTTTCCAGGTACTGGAAAAGGCTTGTGTTATCGAGCGACAAACATTGCCTCGGTCCCGTAAGAAAACACTTAAGACAAACTGTAATGTACTTCAAAATAAGAATATTGTTACAGAAATCTACACAACACAATATATATCTTAGAAGTATTTCTACTAATAGTTATTTCACACATACGTGCAACCAGTCTTGAACACTCTCACATTTTCAAGAGAAACTTGTCCTGCGATATAAGTTATATTCCCACTATAGAGACACAACATTTACCACCGAAGAATATTTCTTAAGTGAAATCCCTTTTCCTGTCATCAGATTAATCGCGCAATTTAGAACCCTTTCAATTTTTTTCAGAGAACACCATCTGATTTTAATGAAGGGTGAAGACCTGAAATGCACTTTCTGTGGATCAGGAATTGTGCTGCTCTGTCTGAGGAAAGACGAAAACTAAATGATAAAACGGGGCAACTTTGTCCTTCATTTCCGGCACTAATTAATGAAATAAGCGGTGGCGATATTCCACAGGATTATATCCAGGAAAAAGGCCACACAGTGTTCCCCCCATCCCCTGTGAACTGGCGAATCCTGTATAGGGCGAGAGGCCCTAAATAAAGGCTTTGTTGTTGTCCTCCAATATTCATTAAATTTCTGTCTTATCACCAATCTGTTGGACGGGAAGGTCTGATTGAAGAACAGACAGAATTGAAATCCTAGAACTGGCCGATATATTGAGCCAGGTAAAAAATAAAGAGTTTATAAGGTTATACTGATTGTTACATTATTTGCCATATTGTAGTGTGTAATGCTTTATAGTGGGTGGGCTCTGTAACGTCCTCGTGTTTTTTTAACTTGACGTTAATCAGCAAGAAGTATCTGGAAGTTTAAAAAGAAAAGTCTTTATTTCTTTTAGGCTAACATCAGACATAACATGTGGATATATATTACAATAAGTCAACTCCACAGAGTACCATCAGTGATGTGCTCACTGATAATTTACTATACATCCTGTAGGCATGCCAGCTGCTGTTGCAGGCTCTCGGCTTTAAAATAGCCTGGCTGTTAGATCAAAGTTCCATTGTGGTGTCGCTGGAGACCCGCTGGTGGTTCTCCACCAAACTCTGCAGCGGTGGCAGAGGCGCCATATTCATTGTATATAGTGTCATACATATATGTATGTTATATTAAAATATATTTCATGGATTCAAATATTATGTTTAAATCTACCACCAGATGTCGGGACTTTCCCTATATAAAACCGATTGTTGTTGTTTCTCGTTGGCCGGATCAAAACTTTTGTACATTAGGTAAATAAGCTTTTAATTTTTTTTTATTCTTACGCCTTAAACCAGGCAGTACTTTTACCAAATTATGTATTTTATACATTCCTTAGCTCAATTAAAGAAACCTCTGATCAAGACTATTATTATTATTGCCACGACTGCATCACCAATACCATTTAGTACCAAAAAGAACCAGCAAATAACTCCATAGCATAATCCTCAAGATAATCTAAATACAAGCAGAAAATCTCTTTTCTTTATATAAGATATATATATATATAATTATCTTCTTTAAATAGTACAGACTGTGCACTTTTGCATGTATTGACAAGATGAATTATCATTGTCAATTGCACCTTTCAGCCCGTGTAATTTGGGAATTCCACGAGATCCACCAAATCTTCCCATTTTCTCTATGTTCGAGCATGTGACCATATCATTCTTCATCGCAAGCCTTGGACCATCCCATAAGATGGCCTCTGCCTGGAATGCTCCTGTTCCTTCATACTTCCACAATCTACCATATCAACATTTTTTTATTCTCAAAAATTATTTTAAAACACTCTAATTGTTCTTAAAATTAAGATACTTCGTCAGTTAATCTTTTTATTGAAAAGATTTACACTGGCCGAAGTATCTTTAATTCTAAGAACTATGAATGTCGGTCAGGTAACCTCTATCTCCATGACTCTAATAGTATTTTGATGCATTAGCGCGCCATCTGTTATCAAAATTTGAAACTATTATAGACGTGTATGATTCTTTTTAAAAATAAACAATTTCTACTGTATGATGAGCCAGGCACTCCCATTAATTTTTCCATTGCAGTAAGACAGTAGAAATTGTTTATTTGTAAAAAGAATCATAAGCGTCTATAATAGTTTCGAATTTTGACTTTAATAGTGTTTTGATTTTTTTTAATTTTTTCATTTCTTTTTGTTGTTCATAAATTAGAGAGGAAACTTTGATTACTTTGGGATAGGTTCAGAAGTATTGGACGTGTAGAGACGACTTTATAAAATAAGTCTTTGTAAGAGCAGCTTGGTTGAACGCTGGAGAGCTGGCGTCCAAACGCTGGCGTCTGAACGCAGGCGATTGCCACAAGGCAGTCAATGGATTATGGTATGTGAGGTGGGGTGACTGGGATTGACATACTTTACCTTCTATAATTTTCTTATATTTTATCCGCCCTGCAGTTCCTCTTTTTATTTTTTAACTTTACAGTATGTAGTTATTTGTTTATTTTTGTTGTTTAATGTCATCACGATATTTTAAAATATATCTATGTAGTAATTTATATCAATGTACACAACATTTTGATATGCATAATGATTATAAATAGTATAACAGCCCCACAATGTATATAAACTTCAATGCGCAAGCTTGCCGTGTTCGTGTAATCTCAAATAAGACAATAAAGTTTTATTGAGAGTCAGCCTCACCCAAGTCAGGGCGAGATCCAGTTTAGTCAAGATTACGTCATTTCCTTCCGTGGAACTTCCACAAGTCGTTAGTGAGTTTTACGACCAGCAGTGGACAACAACAGATCATATCCCCCACTTGTGCAAATCACACCCTCCTGGAACTTGCCGCGTCTTCGGCCGTTGGCCTCTCTTAGCTGCCATCCAACCTGTCTCGTTCTTTGTATTACCTATAGACGCTTGAATCCACTTGGCCCAATGACTGATAATGCTTGTGGGGTACGACATACATATATTTAAACTTTATATATATACCATCTTCTTTAGGTGTGTATATATTTTTGCGTGTACATTGATAATTTGTTTGGTAATCCAATAAATATCTAAAACAGTGTAATATAGAAAGCTTAATTCCCCTTTAATACCTTAAGCCAGCACTATTGCAGCTGCCATAGACGAATAATTTTGTGGTTCGCTTTTCTTGCCAATATTAGCGTCCCACTTTGGACGTGTAGCGATATTCAAGAAAAATCTTAAAATAAATTGAAGAAGCCTTCATCTTTGAATTCTAACAATGTCCTACCCCTAGATGTAGGGAAGGCTAGACAAGAGAAGACACCACTTACTGTATAACTTACTGAAGGCCAAGTAGAACTCTGCGATGGCCAGACGTCCATCTCTATCCGTGTCGTCGAAGAGCAGCATGTCGGCCAGGATGCAGGATTGGGACAGCTGACCCAGGTGGTCGCGTTCTGCTGCCTGCCACAGCTCCTCCGCCTCGAGCAGCCCGTTGCTGTTGGCATCGTAGTGGGAGAACATGATGCTCACCAAGTACTCCTTCCCTGCTGGCCATCAACCCGCATTAAATCCTCCTGTTCCAGAATAACTTTATTAGGTACCGCTCATAAAATAGCAACCTATCTTATGTTATTTACAATGAAAAATATTGTAACATGGATGAAAAGGCCAAGATATCAAAGTTGGGGAAAGAGGGGTGGACTCCAGTTTCCCCCGCTGCCATGTGGCAGGCGCCAAAAACAACATTCCTGTGTGGAGGAGGACAGAGTCTGGTGACATCTGTGGCGAGGAGAAGACGTGGCGACTTGCCTCCGGGTGTGTGGATGATCCTAAAAGACGTTGCCAGGGGAGACTAACATCGGAGCGACCTACAAGCCGGTGTAGTCCAGGCAGGACGCGTATAGTGTGGAAACGGAACGTTTCACAAGAGTGACATCCACACGGCGCCAAAAATTCTTATAATGGGGAAGTTGAAGGCAAGTCCCACTCATTGTATTCCTTCTGTTAAGTGAGACATAATAAAGCGCTAACTTTAGCTGGAATTCCTTCGAACTCACATGTGTATCTTTGTGGCATCCTGAGTAGACAAATAACACAAACAATGTCTGGGTACGACGTAACAATATGAACAGGTTCTTAACAGAAAAAAAGTGTACAACGCGGGATTCGATCCCAGTTCATGGCTGTCGGGAATCGAAGGTTTTAACCACTCGTATACCGACTTCTTTATCACCATTCTAAACAATATCTTTGAAGAAGAAAAAACACAGGTCGGGGAGAAGATCTTTATAAAATGTCATAAATATCATTGAATAGCTTCTAACAAATATTTTGGGTTGAGCTCTGCGCTCCCTGGGTTATAAATATCTCTCTTTGCATGGCTGTAAAAATAATATAATGCATAATACAATATAATGCGGCTTATGATTGTAGAACAACATTTAAAAATTATCCCGCATGTGTTTCTTTTGAACGAAAAATCAAAATTCATTTAAAGGAGAAATAACGATTATTTCTAACCTTAGGAATGAAGTATGAAAGGATGAATTGTAAATAGTAATGATAAACATATATTTAAAATAATAATAATAATACGTTTTCTTCTAACCAACGGTGTTGAATGAATTCTGATTGCTGGATCCCTGATAACACTTACAACGTCCTTTAACAGGTGTATTGTATTCGCGTAACAGCCCGTTGAAGGACTTCATAGTCCGAAAGCTCGCAGACTTTTAAATAAAGAAACGCGTCGCGTCTACCTCTGGTCTCTTCCAACACAAAACCCGACTTACAGTACACATGTGGGTATTTTATTTCAATTTAAAGCGCTATGTCCCCCTAGGGACACTTACGCTGTCATATATGTATGCTTTACATTTGTCTATACATATATATATACAATAATTTTAGGCCGTGAATTGAATAGTCATATGATATTAACAATGAGAATGAGAGAAAAAAAGAACTGTGTACAAAAGAAAGAAGTGTCTGGCAATATGTACAATAAGCATAATATAAATCATCAGTTTCTTAAAAGATATTTGCTGCTATATAATTTAAAATATATCTACAATGAATTTAATATACATTTATTTACTGGAAATAAAAATACTTGGATCTGTTACTATTAACTTATTGTCGATTCTATAGTCTTGAAAAACAGGACAATCTAGTAAAAGATGTATTGAGGTTTGTTCCTCAATGGGAGATAGGACAAGGTAGAGCACTGACCTGATTTCTTACTGTCCATCAGCTTGGCGTTGTTGTACAGTAGCAGGTTCTCCTTCATGAAATCATACTCCTGTTGGGAGCATTCCCTCTGGGCATCTGTCGTCACGTCAGGGGCTGGCAGGTTAGGGGACCATTGGGGGGCCTCCGTGGTCTCCTGTATGTCTCCTACACCACCTCGATCACGTTACTGGGGGTACAGTAGCAACGTCTTGGGGAATAATTCTATTCTGGGGGCATGAACCATATGGGATTTATAAGGATGAAGGTGACAGAAAATATGAAAATACAATTTGAGACCAGGATTATGAAATTTTAAAACATTAAGAAAAGTGAAATAATGCTGCCCATGACTTGTACAGAACAGGAGGGACAAGCACCAATTCTGTCCTCCCAATAGAACAACAGTCTTTGATTTCTAGACTTAAGTCTGGTCATCTCTGAACAATGACTTTCCAGAATGGTTGCAGGGTTTTCCCACTATGTAGTAAATGTAATTTTATAAATTATAGTATGTATATACACCAATACCTCGCTCTGCATCGTTTCATTTAGCGTTTTTTTCGAAGTTGCGTCGCTGCTTAATTTTTACTGTGCGTCGTTAGGTTTTCGAAGTTGCGTTGTTTTGGATTCGAGTCTTCAATTTTTTTAAATTATTTTTTCCCTAAAATATGTCAACACCTTTGTTTTTGATTGCGCCTTCACATATTTTCACTTTGCGTCGTGTTTTTTTTTTTGGAACGTAACCCCGACGCAAAGTGAGGTATGGGTGTATATCAATTATAAAATGGGTTAAAAACACAGCTGATATTAGGTAAATTTTATAATGTACATATAACTTGCTATAGCATAGTTAAGTTTCATTTTGTATCAATTTTTCTTGTAGAAGGGCGTTATCCCGAAAGATCGAAAAACGTTAATTAAAAAAGATACTCATCCTTGGATGCTTACTTTATTATCTAAAATTGCTAGCAAAGGATTATATTCTAAATTCTAAACCAAGTGTCAACCTGCAACCCCAAACCACATCATTGACTGTATTGACTCATCCATTGATGAGCTCTACTCATCCCCAGCAAACACCATCAACAAGCTCTACAAGCTTGATACCCTGATATGATTGAGTGGAGATAAGAAAGAAGAAGAAGATTCATCCATTGATGAGCTCTACTCATCCTCAGCAGACACCATCAACAAGCACTACAAGCTTGATACCCTGATATGATTGAGTGGAGATAAGAAAGAAGAAGAAGACTCATCCATTGATGAGCTCTACTCATCCCCAGCAGACACCATCAACAAGCTCTACAAGCTTGATACCCTGATATGATTGAGTGGAGATAAGAAAGAAGAAAAAGACTCATCCATTGATGAGCTCTACTCATCCCCAGCAGACACCATCAACAAGCTCTACAATCTTGATACCCTGATATGATTGAGTGGAGATAAGAAAGAAGAAGAGGACTCATCCATTGGTGAGCTCTACTCATTCCCGACAGACACCATCAACAAGCTTTACAAGCTTGATACCCTGATATGATTGAGTGGAGATAAGAAAGAAGAAGAAGACTCATCCATTGATGAGCTCTACTCATCCCCGACAGACACCATCAACAAGCTCTACAAGCTTGATACCCTGATATGATTGAGTGGAGATAAGAAAGAAGAAGAGGACTCATCCATTGATGAGCTCTACTCATCCCCGACAGACACCATCAACAAGCTCTACAAGCTTGATACCCTAATATGATTGAGTGGAGTGATATGTTTCTATTATAGGTTGAATATTAATAGTAAAAGTTATTTTATAAGAAATTGCACTTTATATATATTTAGATATATTTAAAGATAAATGAACACCATTTTTATGCTGCTATAATTATTTTATTCTTTTTACAATTCTTATTATTATTATTATTCTGTACATAACCCGGACTCCTGGAGCGTACGAAAGTCGCCAACTGTCCGGGTTTGTCTTCTGACTTATTGTCTATTTGTTGCAGTTGACATCCAACTGATTAGATGTCGCCAGGCTGTTTTATTTTTGTGGAGGTTCTTCAATGCTTCTTGGTTGAATGTGCTGGTGTTAAGTAGAGTTGCAGTCTGAAATCTCTGAAGATGGTAGGATGGGCAACTGAATAGGAGGTGGTCGACTGTTTGATTTTCTTGGTGACAGTGTTGGCATAGAGGGTCGTTGTTTTTGGAGGTTCTGGCGATGTCGGCTTGAACGAAGCCGTGTCCTGTCAGAATTGTAGAGGTGATGTTGCAATATTTTAGTTTTGGGAGAATTGAGATTAGAAGACTAGGAGATGCAGCTACTCTTCTGAGGTTTCTTGCAGCATGGTCTGTGGTGTAGAGGTCGGTCCATAGTTAGAGGGCGAACTGTTTGCTTTGAGAGCGGACATATTTCCTAGGAAGGGTTGCGAAGTGTAAAGGCAATTTGGATTGGGCTGCGGCTTTGGCGACTTCATCAGCCTGTTCATTTCCAACGATGCCGCAATGACTCCGGACCCAGCAGAGTTGAACATTGTCCAGAGTATTGAGGTTTCTGATTATCTCTGCAGTAAGTGGGGTTCTAGGGATATCGGGGTGACAGATGGCATGTAGAGCTGCCTGGCAGTCGGAAGCAATGACAAAGTCTTGTCGCGGCATGATCCTAATAGATCTGGTGGCATAAAGAATGGCCAAAAGTTCCGCCTGGAAGGAGGTACAGCTGTTGTGGAGTTTAAGTTTCAGTGGTGAATAGGGAGGTGGGAGCACCACTGCTGCGCCAACCCCATTGGTTGACCGAGAGCCATCTGTATAAACAATAGTGGCCCGTTCTGGCAGTGACTTGGAGAATTGGAGAGGTCTTCTAAGAGGTGGGTAGGGTACCGAGGAGGGACTGGAACGTGACTCAAAAGGGCCTTCTTTTAGCGCTTCCAAGTATGCTAGATGGGATTTGATAGATATATCCAGTGGAGGACAACCTGTGAGGGAGATTGCTGGGATAGTTGGAGTACACGGGCCTCCTCTGATTAAAGCTTTAGCATATTTGTAATGGAGGCCACGTAGCTTCCGGATGCCATTGGTGTCGAACACCCGCTTGCCCCAAACCCCAGAGCCATAGAGGATGGCTGGGAGGATCACCATGTTATGTATTTTTCGGCCCGCGCTGAAGGTTAATCCGAACTGCCCCTGAATCGTGCTGGTTAGTCGAGGGAGAATCCACCTGCACCTCTTGAGGATGTTGTCCAGGTGACCTACGAAGTTTCTTTTGGAATCAAAGGTAACACCGAGGATTTTTATAGTGTTATCAATTAGAATAGGTTGGTTTTGGAAATGTATGCCGTGATAGCCTGGACGCTTGGCTTTCCAATGGAAGAGGCAGGCTTGGGTTTTCCTTGGGTTGAATGTTAGCCCCTGAGTCTTGCCCCAATGAAAGAGCTGTTTTAGGAATTGATTGATCTCTCGTGTTGGGAATCTGCGGAGGAAGTGAATCAGTACCGTGAAATCGTCTGCGAAACTGATGATTTCACTGTTGTTTGGCCTTGGAAGGAGATGGATTTTCTTAGCCACTATGTTGAAGTAGAAGGGGCTCAGTGCTGCACCTTGGGGGACCCCAAGTAGAGTAGTAGAGGTAAGGGTGGCGTTCCAAGCGTTGTAAATTACCTGCCTTCCTCGGAGGAAGCTCGCGGACAGTTGAATCAACTCTTCTGGGCAGTTAAGGTCGCGGAGGCCTTGAATGATGGTGTGTCTTTGAACGGTGTCGAAGGCATGGCAGATGTCCAGACCAATAGCCAAGGTCTTCCTCCAGTGCTGCAGGCCTTCACTGATGTTGTTGTTAATGGAATCAAGCGCCATTTCAGCTGAGCGCCCTGGAAGGAAGCCAAACTGCTGGGGTGAGAACCAGCCTTGGTAATCCGCTATCCATTGCAGGCGCGCCAGTATACACCGTTCAAGGACTTTGGCCAAGGTATTGAGCAGCGTGATGGGACGGTATTTCTCCAGTTGGTTGGAGGAAGAAGAGTTTTGTTAGGGTATGAGAACTAATAGACCGGATTTCCAGGGTGTTGGGAAGTGTCCGAGACGTAAGCATTTGGTGAAAATTTGTGACAGTGTTTTATGCAGCGTTGACCCACCAAGAAGAAGGCATCTGATACCTAGCCTTTCGGGACCAGGGGATTTCCTCCGACCGCATCGATGGATCGCGCGAAGGACTTCAGACACTGTAAAGGCTGGTTCTTGGTTGTAGGATTGGAGCCAATCAATTGATGGGGTTGGCGCTGTCCAGTCTGTTGGAAAATAGTGCTGAAGTACTTCATGGCAGGTTTCCTCTGGGGTGAGTGGAGTGCCGTCGTTGTGTTTGAGCAGAGGTGGCCCAAGAGAACCTCTTCGGCCTTTGGAGATATATCGGTGGATGGAGCTCCATGCGGCCGAGGAGACCTCTTGGCACAGTGTTATCCAGGAGAGATGCTTTTCTCGCCTTATAGCCGCCTTGAGTTTGTTGTGGCAGGCTCTATAAAGACCTTTAAAGAAGCTCCTGATATAAAAGGAGGTGCTTTGATAGCAACGTCGTAAAGCAACAACTAAATTGCGGAGTTTTGAAAGCTCCTTGTTCCACCATGGTCTTGAAGGCCTTGGAGATTTTGATTTCTTTCTCATGGAGACATTGCAGGCCTCCTGAAGACAGGTAGTGAGGAGAGTAACCACCTCATCAATGTCGCCTGGAGTGAATGCAGTCTGGAGACGTGATGATGATAAAAATGTTCGATTGGTTTCGAATCAAAACAGAGTAAAGTAATAATATATCACTGATATGTTATCTTTAAACAAAACAGATCATGAAGATAAGAAAGAAGAAGAAGAGAAGGGTGAAAAATAGTGCCAAAATGGAATTGTACTTGAATCAGGTGGATAAATTAAGGAAAGGGGCATTTCCTGATCATGCAAATAAAAGTTGCTAATGACTTGCGCCATCTGTCGGAATAAATATCCACTAATCGTTGATTTTTAATTATTCTAAAATTGTCAAACATTATTTCTTGAGTAATCAAGATAACCACGTTCACGTTTCAGGCTGTGGGCCCTCGTTAGCGTCGTTCAAGCTGAAGTTGACTGATCAAAAAGCCTGATTAAAAATCAACGATTAGTTGATATTATTCCGACAGATGACGCAAGCCATCAGCAGCATCGATCAGGAGATACCTTTTCTTTATTAAGAAGAGTGTTATAAAAAAAGGCTTTTTTACTGCGCATCTCCTAAATACACCACTGGCCACTCAAATTGCAACACAAAGAAAGACAAGAGATATCACAACAAAATTTATTTTGTAGATAACATGTTGGCCAAGTATCAAATGATTAAATTTATAGACTTCTGCGAGGTGTGGTTCCTGACAGAATCAGTAGCCAGAGTAGCCGCCATTATTAGAGATCACCGCTACCACACGGCATTGATTCAAAGATACTTTGGACGTGTTCTTGGGGTACAGCAGACCAAGCAGCTTCCACACGTTGCCAAAGTTGATCTGGTGTGGCAGCTGGGAGGGTAATCTGGGTCAATCGTTGAGCAACCATGGACCACATGTTTTCTATCGGCAAAGTTCCGGAGAGCGAGCCGGCCAGGGAAGCAATCCAATCTGGCGATTGACGAAGAACCTTTGGACAATGCGTGCCACGTGTGATCATGCATTATCCTGTTGAAATATGGCTGTGGACAAGGCCTGAAGGTAAGAAGTATAACTGGCTCCAACACCTCGGAGATGTAGCGTTGGCTGTTTAAAGTATCGGCAATGCGTACTAGAGGAGTGCGAGAGTGATATCCAATACCGCCCCATACCATAATACCCGGTGCAGGACCAGTGTGGTGGTGCATAACGCAGATGTTCAGCATCTTCTCTCCACGGTGTCTACTGACACGAATCCGACCATCGTGGTGTTGCATTCTGCCGTCCACATCCTCCTTTCATCACACCATTGGCGGCGGAGACGTCTGTGGTTCTGCGTCAAGGGTAGACGAAGCAATTGACGTCTTGCGGACAGACCACTCTGCTTTAAACGGCGTCGAATGGTACGCGCAGACACTGAATGATGCTTTACAGACTGAATGTTCTGTGATACGGTTCGTGATGTGACTGAGCGATCTGTCATTGCCATGCGCATAATTTGCCTGTCAGCACGTGAAGTGGTGCACTGAGATGGATGTGATTGAACACGTCGGTCCGTCGTACTTTCCTGTATTCAACGATCACATATCCGCATTACAGTTGTTTGGTTTCGTCCAACACGACTACCAATTTCCCTGAAAGATAATACACAATCTCGGTAGGCCACTATCCTTCCTCTCTCGAACTCGGATACTTGATCAAAAGATGATCGCTGTTTTCTACAAGGCATAATTGATCATTTTTTTAAACACAAGAAAAACACAATTGCCGAACTTGAAATCGTCGAAATCTCCAAGCCTTAAATAGTGCTTTGAAGTGGAGCCATAGGCGCGCGTGATGTGCGTCTGCGCTGAAATTCTAATAATTTGCATGTATCACCTCCGCTAATGCATGTTGTAAATTTCATGTTATTTGCACGTTTCTTTCAGGGTGTTGCATTTACGGTGGCCAGCAGTTTATTAATTTCAATATTAATTTATAATTTTGCTACTATGTACTGGTATTTTAGAAATTTTAATTTGTTCTTTCCTTACATAAATTGCTCAGTCATGCTGAAGCTGTCTTTCTTAATTTTATACGTAACAATATGATTAAAAGAATACAGTAGAACCTCCCTGTAAAGGACACCTAGTTACAGAGCCAAAGTATCCTTTAGGGAGAGGTGTCCTCTTACCGGAGAGTTGCTTAATAGTAAAAAATGGTAATTTTGACAATGAAAACTGTCCTTTATAGAGAGGTGTCCTCTAGCGCGAGTGTTCTCTCATGAAGGTTCTGCTGTATCTGTAAATATCATTAATATTTTCCCTTTCTTCCATTCTGTTAATTGTAGCACATTTCTTTTGAAGGAAAGTGTTTCTAATCAATAATCCAAATTGTTCCTTAACAGACTGGATAAAAGAAACCACCAGGGATTGTGAAGAACACACAGTCAGGTGCCCATTTAAAGGAATTCATTGAGCGATGACAACAATGTACCAGCTCATATTTCCCAACACATGTACATCTCCTGTGGCTTCATTCCTCAACAATACAAACTAATTAAGGCATTTATTATAGTCATATTATAGTTCTGGATCGAAGTCAATGCCCAACAATGGCCGCAGCCTTGCAGAAAATTGACATGGACACAGAACAGCACCTTTACACACCCAAGATAGTGGACATTGCGATTTCTGTGATAGAGATGTATGGAGACATCTAAGGCTCTTCATTGGACATTACAACAACAATACAGTTTACCTCTATACAGCAGCTTTACACACCCAAGATAGAGGACATTGCTGTGATAGAGATGTATGGAGACTTCTGAGGCTCTTCATTGGACATGACAACAACATTATAGTCATATGCAAAAACATGATACTTCTCCCTTTATAAATGCATAAAGCCCGCGCACAATTTACCTTTTTTGACAATTAACATAATTTTATTAACACAAGGTAATAAGGGCAAATCCAAATGAATAAATAGTGTGTGACGTTTTGGTAACATCTTTGTTACAATCATCATACAGTACTTTTGTCTGAAGATGGTAACAAGGCTGTTACCGAAAAATCAAGACCCTATTCATTTACACCAATACCTCGCTTTGCGTCGTTTCGTTTTGCGTTTTTTTTCGAAGTTGCGTTGCTGCTTAATTTTTACTGATTTTCACTGTGCGTCGTTAGATTTTCGAAGTTGCGTTGTTTTGGATTCGAGTCTTTAATTATTTTTTTTATTATTTTTTTCCCTAAAATATGGCAACACCTTTGTTTTTGATTGCGCCTTCACATATTTTCACTTTGCGTCGTTTCAATTTGCGTCCTGTTTTTTTGGAACGTAACCCCGACGCAAAGCGAGGTATGGGTGTATTTGTATTTGAACTTATTACCTTGTGTTTATAATCTATAATCCAAATTGTGCCTTATCATCATTTTATTGACATCTTATCAATATATGTAAAAGTGCACAGTCAGTACTATTTAAAAATGATTCTATATACAGTTACGAGCGTCATGCGTCATCTCTGTCACCGTTTGCTTTTTTTTTTTTTGGAATGGCGCTCTCCTATTGGGTGGCTACGATCACGCCACCACTACGTGAGACACTTTGTTTTTGACTTTGCCCCCCCACTCGCTTTTTGGTTTTTGTAACTATTGTGTTGGAGCGGGTCGCTCCTTAAATAAATGCATATATTAGTTAATAACTAAATGGAATCCTCTCTTTCTTTTTCCCAGTAAGAGACGCCTACGGAAGCCAACAGTACATAGACAGATAAAGCACATAGGCTATAGTTATTAACTAATATATGCATTTATTTAAGGCGCCAATTTATAATTGTAACAAATAGTATTTGAATAAAAACATTCAATCGGGTAAAACACGGGCGTTGCCCGGGTCATTCGGCTAGTAATTATATATACAGTAGAACCTCCATGAGAGGACACTCGTGATATAGGACACCTCTCTACAAAGGACAGTTTTCATTGTTAAAATTACCATTTTTACTATTAAGTAGCTCTCCAGTAAGAGGATACCTCTCCCTAAAGGAAACTCTGGCTTTGCAACTAGATGTCCTTTACTGGGAGGTTCTACTATATACATGATACTATGTACAAGGTACATGGCGCCTCTACCACCGCTGCAGAGTTTGGTGGAGAATCACCAGCGGGTCTCCAGCGACACCACGTATTTTGCGATCTACTGAAGAATACGTAGATTGCGTGTTTCGCTGCTGAGGAGATGGTGATGGCATGGTCCTCGGAAACAACTTTACTTTATACCATCCTTCCATAAAATATTCAATGTATTTTGACCAAAATCAAGCCGATCACTTCACCAGCTGATACACTTCTTTAGCATAGTCTACTACTTTTAGTAAAAATTTGAAAAAAAAAAAATCTGGAAAATCTGATTAGAACTTCCTTTTTATTAATATTAGTTTTATAAACAATACCATTGAATTTCTTGATTTATTTTTACCTCTCTTATAGGATATGTTTTCTTTCTGAAAACCTTTTTTTTCTTTTCTCTGTGTAAATTTTTATTCCATCTGTCATTTCTCTCCCATTTTCCACTCCTGGACCAGGGGAATCTCACCTTTGTTGGAACATTGGTGGCTTTCTGTGTCACGGTAAACTGTCTTCTTGATGCGGCCATTGTGGTGTGTATATATTAGTCCAGCGATGGCTCAGAAAAGTATTTCCAAGTTAGTGTTTATTGATATTATATTCTCATTATCAAAAAGGAAAACATTCACTGCAGGATTTGTGGAAATATGATATCTGATGAAATCTCCCACTATATTGTGGCGAAGAAATATTTTATTATTTAATTTAATATTATTCAATGAAAATATATTCAACAGATTATAAAATATATATTAATCTGTATTTGTGAAATCATCTTTAAAATATTTCTTTGCTTGCTTGCTTAAGATTCTCTAGCTGTAAAATAGTTTTTGGGCTGACCTGTTAATAATTGTCGACTCGTCGCTGTGACGTCATCAATAAATACTTTTACATCTTAGGATATTTCAAGGCTTGATTTCTACGCTACAACTGGTGGAGAGACTGGACCGATACCCATTAAGAAATAAAAGAAAAATTGATTCTGTTGAACCAGAAGAAACTTCTATGAATGTAAAGAAGGAAGGTACTCAGGTAAGCAACTGCGTTGCTCAACATCTACCAAGGAACCCTTCCATTTTCTCCGGGGAGGATGGTGAAGATCTCCAAAAATGGTTAAAAGGGTATGCACGTGTGGCAAAGTACAACCATTGGGACGAAACCCTTTGTCTTACTAAAGTTTATTTTTATCTGTCTGGAACTGCTCTCAAATGGTTTGAGAACAACGAATAAAGCATACAGACTTGGAAGGAATTCACATCTCAATTAGAGAATGTGTTCGGAAAAAAAGAAAATTCAAAATTGCAAGCGGAGAAGAAACTTAAAACACGGGCGCAATTAAAAGGCGAAAGTACCGAATTTTACATCCAGGATGTCCTGTGCTTGTGCAAAGAGGCTGATCTTCAAATGAGCGAGGAAGATAAAATCTCGCACCTCATGAAGGGGATAGCTGAGGAGCTTTATCAAGCACTCCTACCGAGGGATGTACAGAGCACCGAGCAATTCATTACAGAATGTCGCCGTGTTGAAGCGCTCCGTTGTAGGCGAGTTACCCCAACCAAGTACGAGCGTCTACCAAATGTAGCCTCTCTCTGTGACCAGGATGACGGAGAAGATCTGTCATCGCTGATCCGAAAAATTGTTCGTGAAGAGATAAAACAAGTATTGGACTCTCCTCATGAGGAGCCTAAAATCGCTGTCATTGAAGATTTAGTGAGGGAAGAGATTGCAAAGACCTTGGCACCTAGATCAAAACCTACAATAAGTCCCCCTCAAGCAACAAAAGAGGTAGTGAGCAAATTTTTAGAACAGATGTGTAAATAAATCCCTTTTCAAACAAAGACTCACGTGCACATGGGGAAAGGGAGAAAAAAATTACTGTATTATTTTGTTGTTGTATGACGAATCCATACAAGGATATGGGCCCTAATAAAAGCCTTTTTGTTGTTGTTTATTAGTATTATGCCTTAGCTACATTATATAGAGGAAGACAAAAGGACAACACCCTAGAATGCCTATTGGGTTCTCATTGACTTCTGCCGATCTGCCTCAGCGGTGGTCATCTCCTATTTCCAGGCCTCGCTTGTACGAGTATGTTTCCCGTGGTCTGTCATCCCATGGAAGGAAGTCTCTCGGCCCCCACAGGCTATTTAAGAGGACTAGAAAAGGCCATACTTATTTGGTCATTTGTCGGAAGAAAGGCATGACATAGTCTACCGAATTCTTATCATGGGAATGTACCCACATATAGAGAAAAGAACTCAAATTTTTTTCAAATCTCCGGGACATTAATTAAACATTTAAAAAAGGTTTCTGAAGATGAGTTACTACAGGAGAACCTATATAATGAATAAAACTTCGCCTGATGCCTCAAACTATTACTAGGTTTTCGGTACATTTATTTTATTTTTTTAACAAATAAGAATTATTGTAACAAGGTTGGGTTTTCTGAATTTGTCACAAATATAGGGTTGGGCAATCTAACATATCCAAATTAACTTGCTCTGTGATCAGATGATCTTGTGGTGTCATATAGGAATACCATCCTCCTAAATAACTATCATAGATGAGGATGGAAAAAATTCACTCAAAATAAAAACAACATTAAAAAAGTCGGTGGACGAGTGGGTAACACCCTCGATTCCCGACAGTCATGAACCGGGATTGAATCCTGCATTAAAATTTTGTTTAATATGTGAATAACCTTCACTTATTATTCATTGTTTCAATTATCATGAACTAGGTTGCTCTTGTTGAGCGGTACCTAATAAAGTAATTTTGAACCGAACCGACTCAAAAAAAAATATATATATATATTATTATTTTAAACTCAAATGTTGGTGTCAGTGGCTTGCTTCTTCACATCACCAAACTTCAAATCAATTACTTTGACGCTATATTTATTTATAGTGGTCTAAATATAGTTAAACGTTGCTTTACAATATATTTAATATAATATTATTTGAAGAAAAAAAGGTTAGCAATGAGTGATATTATATAACAACTTTATAACCTTGTGTTTATAATCTATAATCCAAATTGTGCATTATCAACTTTATAAACTCAACAATGACCTCACCTACAATGATAAACCACCTTGGTCAATTCAACAATGACCTCACCTACAATGGAAAACCACCTTGGTCAACTCAACAATGACCTCACCTACAATGGGAAACCAGTTTGGTCAACTCAACAATGATCTCACCTACAATGGGAAACCACCTTGGTCAACTCAACAATGACCTGACCTACAATGGAAAACCACCTTGGTCAACTCAAAAATGACCTCACCTACAATGGGAAACCACCTTGGTCAACTCAACAATGACCTCACCTACAATGGGAAACCACCTTGATCAACCCAACAATGACCTCACCTACAATGGGAAACCACCTTGATCAACCCAACAATGACCTCACCTACAATGGGAAACCACCTTGGTCAACTCAACAATGACCTCACCTACAATGGGAAACCACCTTGATCAACCCAACAATGACCTCACCTACAATGGGAAACCACCTTGATCAACCCAACAATGACCTCACCTACAATGGGAAACCACCTTGGTCAACTCAACACTGACCTAACCTACAATGGGAAACCAGTTTGGTCAACTCAACAATGATCTCACCTACAATGGGAAACCACCTTGGTCAAACCAACAATGAACACACCCACAATGGGAAACCACCTTGGTCAACCCAACAATGAACACACCCACAATGGGAAACCACCTTGGTCAACTCAACAATGACCTCACCTACAATGGGAAACCACCTTGGTCAACTCAACAATGACCTCACCTACAATGGGAAACCACCTTGGTCAACCCAACAATGAACACACCCACAATGGGAAACCACCTTGGTCAACTCAACAATGTCTCACCTACAATGGGACCCACCTTGGTCAACTCAACAATCAACTCACCTACAATGGGAAACCACCTTGATCAACTCAACAATTGACTCACCTACAATGGGAAACCACCTTGGTCAACTCAACAGTGACCTCACCTACAATGGGAAACCACCTTGGTCAACTCAACAATGACCTCACCTACAATGGGAAACCACCTTGGTCAACTCAACAATGACCTCACCTACAATGGGAAACCACCTTGATCAACCCAACAATGACCTCTCACCTACAATGGGAAACCACCTTGATCAACCCAACAATGAACACACCCACAATGGGAAACCACCTTGGTCAACCCAACAATGAACACACCCACAATGGGAAACCACCTTGGTCAACTCAACAATCACCTGACCTACAATGGGAAACCACCTTGATCAACCCAACAATGAACACACCTACAATGGGAAACCACCTTGATCAACCCAACAATGACCTCACCTACAATGGGAAACCACCTTGATCAACCCAACAATGACCTCACCTACAATGGGAAACCACCTTGGTCAACTCAACACTGACCTAACCTACAATGGGAAACCAGTTTGATCAACCCAACAATGAACACACCCACAATGGGAAACCACCTTGGTCAACCCAACAATGAACACACCCACAATGGGAAACCACCTTGGTCAACCCAACAATGAACACACCCACAATGGGAAACCAGTTTGGTCAACTCAACAATGACCTCACCTACAATGGGAAACCACCTTGGTCAACTCAACAATGATCTCACCTACAATGGGAAACCACCTTGGTCAACTCAACAATGATCTCACCTACAATGGGAAACCACCTTGGTCAACTCAACAATGACCTCACCTACAATGGGAAACCACCTTGATCAACCCAACAATGACCTCTCACCTACAATGGGAAACCACCTTGGTCAACTCAACAATGATCTCACCTACAATGGGAAACCACCTTGGTCAACTCAACAATGACCTCACCTACAATGGGAAACCACCTTGATCAACCCAACAATGACCTCTCACCTACAATGGGAAACCACCTTGGTCAACTCAACAATGTCTCACCTACAATGGGAAACCACCTTGGTCAAACCAACAATGAACACACCCACAATGGGAAACCACCTTGATCAACCCAACAATGACCTCTCACCTACAATGGGAAACCACCTTGGTCAACTCAACAATGATCTCACCTACAATGGGAAACCACCTTGGTCAACTCAACAATGACCTCACCTACAATGGGAAACCACCTTGATCAACCCAACAATGACCTCTCACCTACAATGGGAAACCACCTTGGTCAACTCAACAATGTCTCACCTACAATGGGAAACCACCTTGGTCAAACCAACAATGAACACACCCACAATGGGAAACCACCTTAATCAACCCAACAATGAACACACCTACAATGGGAAACCACCTTGGTCAACTCAACAATGAACACACCTACAATGGGAAACCACCTTGGTCAACTCAACAATGACCTCACCTACAATGGGAAACCACCTTGATCAACCCAACAATGAACACACCTACAATGGGAAACCACCTTGGTCAACTCAACAATGAACACACCTACAATGGGAAACCACCTTGATCAACCCAACAATGAACACACCTACAATGGGAAACCACCTTGATCAACTCAACAATCACCTGACCTACAATGGGAAACCACCTTGGTCAACTCAACAATGACCTGACCTACAATGGGAAACCACCTTGGTCAACCCAACAATGAACACACCCACAATGGGAAACCACCTTGGTCAACTCAACAATCACCTGACCTACAATGGGAAACTACCTTGGTCAACTCAACAATGACCTCACCTACAATGGGAAACCACCTTGGTCAACTCAACAATGACCTCACCTACAATGGGAAACCACCTTGGTCAACCCAACAATGAACACACCCACAATGGGAAACCACCTTGGTCAACTCAACACTGACCTAACCTACAATGGGAAACCACCTTGGTCAACTCAACAATGACCTCACCTACAATGGGAAACCACCTTGGTCAACCCAACAATGAACACACCTACAATGGGAAACCACCTTGATCAACTCAACAATCACCTGACCTACAATGGGAAACCACCTTGGTCAACTCAACAATGACCTCACCTACAATGGGAAACCACCTTGGTCAACCCAACAATGAACACACCCACAATGGGAAACCACCTTGATCAACTCAACAATCACCTGACCTACAATGGGAAACCACCTTGGTCAACTCAACAATGAACACACCTACAATGGGAAACCACCTTGATCAACTCAACAATCACCTGACCTACAATGGGAAACCACCTTGGTCAACTCAACAATGACCTCACCTACAATGGGAAACCACCTTGATCAACTCAACAATCACCTGACCTACAATGGGAAACCACCTTGGTCAACTCAACAATGACCTCACCTACAATGGGAAACCACCTTGGTCAACCCAACAATGAACACACCTACAATGGGAAACCACCTTGGTCAACTCAACAATCACCTGACCTACAATGGGAAACCACCTTGATCAACCCAACAATGACCTCACCTACAATGGGAAACCACCTTGATCAACTCAACAATGGACTCACCTACAATGGGAAACCACCTTGATCAACCCAACAATGACCTCTCACCTACAATGGGAAACCACCTTGATCAACCCAACAATGACCTCTCACCTACAATGGGAAACCACCTTGATCAACCCAACAATGACCTCTCACCCACAATGGGAAACCACCTTGGTCAACTCAACAATGACCTCACCTACAATGGGAAACCACCTTGGTCAAACCAACAATGAACACACGCACAATGGGAAACCACCTTGATCAACCCAACAATGAACACACCTACAATGGGAAACCACCTTGGTCAACTCAACAATGACCTCACCTACAATGGGAAACCACCTTGGTCAAACCAACAATGAACACACCCACAATGGGAAACCACCTTGATCAACCCAACAATGAACACACCTACAATGGGAAACCACCTTGGTCAACTCAACAATGACCTCACCTACAATGGGAAACCACCTTGGTCAAACCAACAATGAACACACCCACAATGGGAAACCACCTTGATCAACCCAACAATGAACACACCTACAATGGGAAACCACCTTGGTCAACTCAACAATGACCTCACCTACAATGGGAAACCACCTTGGTCAAACCAACAATGAACACACCCACAATGGGAAACCACCTTGATCAACCCAACAATGAACACACCTACAATGGGAAACCACCTTGGTCAACTCAACAATGACCTCACCTACAATGGGAAACCACCTTGGTCAAACCAACAATGAACACACCCACAATGGGAAACCACCTTGATCAACCCAACAATGAACACACCTACAATGGGAAACCACCTTGGTCAACCCAACAATGAACACACCCACAATGGGAAACCAGTTTGGTCAACTCAACAATCACCTGACCTACAATGGGAAACCACCTTGGTCAACTCAACAATGATCTCACCTACAATGGGAAACCACCTTGGTCAACTCAACAATGACCTCACCTACAATGGGAAACCACCTTGGTCAACTCAACAATGACCTCACCTACAATGGGAAACCACCTTGGTCAACTCAACAATGACCTCACCTACAATGGGAAACCACCTTGGTCAACTCAACAATGACCTCACCTACAATGGGAAACCACCTTGATCAACTCAACAATGAACACACCCACAATGGGAAACCACCTTGGTCAACTAAACAATGACCTCACCTACAATGGGAAACCACCTTGATCAACCCAACAATTAACACACCTACAATGGGAAACCACCTTGGTCAACTCAACAATGACCTCACCTACAATGGGAAACCACCTTGGTCAACCCAACAATGAACACACCCACAATGGGAAACCACCTTGGTCAACTCAACAATGACCTCACCTACAATGGGAAACCACCTTGATCAACCCAACAATGAACACACCTACAATGAGAAACCACCTTGGTCAAACCAACAATGAACACACCCACAATGGGAAACCACCTTGGTCAACCCAACAATGAACACACCCACAATGGGAAACCACCTTGGTCAACTCAACAATGTCTCACCTACAATGGGACCCACCTTGGTCAACTCAACAATCAACTCACCTACAATGGGAAACCACCTTGATCAACTCAACAATTGACTCGCCTACAATGGGAAACCACCTTGGTCAACTCAACAATGGACTCACCTACAATGGGAAACCACCTTGGTCAACTCAACAATGGACTCACCTACAATGGGAAACCACCTTGGTCAACTCAACAATGACCTCTCACCTACAATGGGAAACCAGTTTGGTCAACTCAACAATGACCACACCTACAATGGGAAACCACCTTGATCAACCCAACAATGAACACACCTACAATGGGAAACCACCTTGGTCAACTCAACAATGGACTCACCTACAATGGGAAACCAGTTTGGTCAACTCAACAATGACCACACCTACAATGGGAAACCACCTCGGTCAACTCAAAAATGACCTCACCTACAATGAGAAACCACCTTGGTCAACTCAACAATGACCTGACCTACAATGGGAAACCACCTTGGTCAACTCAACAATGACCTCACCTAAAATGGGAAACCACCTTGGTCAACTCAACAATGACCTGACCTACAATGGGAAACCTGGAGTATCAATTTTTTTCAGAGCATTTTTTGATGGGGGGCCCCCGAAATTACTTTTGTCAACACCAGTGTTCACTGGTCCTAAATCGAACTTGGGTAAAGGTACCGTAAGTTACCAGAAATGTAACTACAAACACTCCTTAAAAAAAAAAAAAACCTCATCTCTACAAAGGACATCTCTTATTTCCAAAATTTTTATTTTCACTATTAACAGTACTATGATAAGAGGACATTTCTCTCTAAAGGACACTTCGACTCGGCAATTGGACATTCTTTCATAAATTTGTAATGCATAAACACAAGAAACAATAAATTTGATAAAATTCGCTTTCACTAACATTATGGAAAATATAATCAGGATAGACTTTTATATTCTATACCAGTGGTTTCCACATTTCAGGCAATAATCAACAGTCTTTGATTTCCAGACTTAAGTCTGGTTATCTATGGGCAATGACTTTCTAGAATGGTTGCAGGGTTTTCCTACTATGTACTAAGTGTCAGCCTGCAACCCCAAGACATATTATTGACTGTATTGACTCATCCATTGATGAGCTCTACTCTTCCCCGGCAGACACCATCAACAAGCTTTACAAGCTTGATACCCTAATATGATTGAGTGAAGAAAGAAGCAGTTTTATGGTAAAAGGACATTTCTCTCTAAAGGACACTTTAGTTATTGTAATATACAAGAGAGAAACAATTTGATAAAATTAGCTTTCATTAAAATCATGGACATTACAATCAGGAAAGAGTGATATTCAGGGGTCGGTGGAAGGCTGGTTAAACCGTTTGGTTTCCGACCACTACGACCAGGGTTCTATTCCCGCATTGGACACTTTTTCTGTTAAAACAAAAAAATGCTCCAATGGCCCCTGATTCTTGCAAAAGTCCAACCCCACCAGCGAGTGCAAGTAACCAAAGGCACATTTGTAAGTGCAAAGTCGAACTGCTTTTCACATGTGTAGACATGTGGCGCGCTTACAGTAAAAGCAGTCGCTAACTACCCACCATGATTATCATGGCTTTGAGATAAGAAAGAAGAAGACTGATATTCTCTGCTAATGGTTCCCACCACATGTTTGGCAGCAGATTTTAGGTCAATAACAAACACAAGGTAACAATACCAAATCCAAATAAATAAAGTCTCACACACTTTAATAAAGAACAATTTGGATTATAGATAACAACACAAGCTAATAAGACCAAATCCAAATAAATAAATAGTGTGTGATGTTTCAGTAACAGTGTTGTTACCATCTTCAGACAAAAGTACTGAATGAGAAATTTTACCACAGCATGTTTTAAATGGTTACTGTTATCAAGTGTGTAACAACCTTGTCAGTACTTTTGTCTGAAGATGGCAACAATGTTGTTACCGAAACATCACACACTATATATTTATTTGGATTTGGTCTTATTACCTTGTTTTATAATCTACTAGCCGAATGACCCGGGCAACGCCCGGGTTTTACCCTATTAAATGTACCCTGTTTCGCCCGTGGTCTCTGTTTTTTGGAATTTTTCCTGATATAATTTTGTATCTGATAATCAAACTAAACCCAGTATTCTTTTACCTATGTATGGAAATTTTGGTTTGAATTAGTGAACTACTGCGAATTTGTAGACGAATGACCCGGGCAACGCCCGGGTTTACACGATTAAATGTATATTACATATGGAAGATGGACGTAGTTCCCGGAGGGCACCTGCGAGGTCACTCTGCCCCCGCGCAACTGTCCAACCGGGAGCGCCCCGCGCCGTCAAAATCGTCACGCGTTCTAGAGGGCGCTGCTTGTGAGCTCAACCGGCCGTCAGCCGGGAGATCTCATTTACTCGCGGCGGGGGGGAGCAGGGGGCAGGGAAGTCACGTGCTGCGCCGGCAGCCGTCGCCGCTTGAGTGTTCTAGAGGGCGCTGCTCGTGAGCTAAGTTGAATAATTTGAATATATAGTTTTAATAAATGATTTATATATATTTTAAAATAGCCTATCATCATCCTCGTTATTTTTTACCTATGTATGGAAATTTTGGTTTGAATTAGTGAACTACTGCGAATTTGTATAGGAGTCATACAGACAAACAAACCAACAAACAGACAAACAAACATACAAACATTCATTTTTATATATATAGATAATCCAAATTGTGCCTTATCTAATCCAAATAATTTATTAGTGTGTGATGTTTCAGCAACAACATTGTCACCATCATCAGGCAAAAGAATAAAATCTTTTGTCTGATGATGGTGACAATGTTGTTACCGAAACATCACACACTAATAAATTATTTGGATTAGGTCCTTTTTTCTTTTATTGTCTCACACACACATTCGGTCTTATTTTACCTTATGTTTTACCTATAATCCAAATTGTGCCTTATCAGGTCAATAACAAATTCGAAATAGGCTTGTTAAGGTACAATTTGGATTATATATTAGATTCAAAAGGTAATAAAATAGAACCTCCATGAGAGGACACTCCTGCTAGAGACACCTCTCTATAATACAATATAATACACTGCGGCCTGTGATTGTAAAACAACACTTGAAGTTACACCGCATGAGTTTCTTTTCAATTAAAAATCAAAATTTATTTCAAGGTGAAATATTGACTATTTCTAACCTTTTTGGATGAGGTATGAAAGGGTGAATTATGAATTCCGATCATCATTACTCTTCATAATTCACCCTTTCATACCTCATCCAAAAAGGTTAGAAATAGTCAATATTTCACCTTGAAATAAATTTTGATTTTTCATTGAAAAGAAACTCATGCGGTGTAACTTCAAGTGTTGTTTTACACCTCTCTATAAAGGACAGATTATGACCAAAATTACCATTTTTACTATTTAGAAACTTTCCAGTAAGAGGACACTTCTCCTTAAAGGATGCTTTGGCTCTACAATCAATTGTCCTTTATAGAGAGGATCTACTGTAGGACCAAATTATTGAAAGGTTTGAGATTTCAAAAATTTGGTCTTGTTACCTTTTGATTCAAAATAGACTTATAGATAACTGAAAGCACATTTACCTCTGAATGCCAGCCAGGTTTTAGCATTTAGGGTCCTATACAAGGGTTATCAAGCAATTTAGATAGTTTAGGGGGTCGGTGGAAGGATGGTCTAAACCGTTGGTTTTCGACCACTAGCACCCGGGTTCGATTCCCGTATTGGGCACTTTTTTCACTCCAATGGCCCCCGATTCTTGCAAAAGTCCAACCCCATCAGCAAGTGCAAGTAATTAAACGGGGCTTTGATACACTTGTAAGTGCAAAGTCGAACTGCTTTTCACATGTGTAGACATGTGGTGCACTTACAGTTAAAGCAGTCGCCTACTTCTACCCACCATGATTACCATGGCCTGTACCACGTGTACTAGGGATAAGCAAAAAAAAATTTAGATAGTTTGCCTCAACGTTCTCACAACCAGGGAAATCAATGTGATGATGAGAAAATAGTATAGTTGTTGCATCTCTCCAATTTTTATGTTTTTTTTTCAATCAAATATTTTTATCATATTAGAAGTTATCTTAAGAAGGCTCTGCTTTTGCGGGGTCGGTGGAAGGATGGTCTAAACCGTTGGTTTTCAACTGCTACGAACCAGGATCGAATCCCATATTGGATATTTTCTTCTGATTTGAAAAAAATGCTCCAATGGCCACCGATTCTTGCAAAAGTCTAACCCCACAAGCGAGTGCAAGTAACCAAACGGGGCTCTGGCACATTTGTAAGTGCAAAGTTGAACTGCTTTTCACATGTGTAGACGTGTGGTGCACTTAGAGTAAAAGCAGTCGCCTACTTCTACCCACCATGATTATCATGACCTGTACTACGTGTACTTGGGATATGCAAAAAAAAAAAGCTGTTTTAAACAGGAATTTGGCAAAAACACTGTATTCCTAATAGATGGTAATCCCTTATGTGTGCGTGCGCTCAAATAAATTAACATTTATTTCTTGTGTGTATGAACATCAAAGGGCTTATGCACCCAAAAGCTTTAGTTCATGAAAAAACCTAATAAAAATGATAAAAGCACAATTTTGATTATCTATATATATATAAAAATCAATGTTTGTATGTTTGTTTGTATGTCCGGTATACAAATTGGCAGTAGCTCACTAATTCAAACCAAAATTTCCATACATAGGTAAAAAAATACGGGGAAGATGATAGGCTATTTTAAAAAATATATAAATCAATTATTAAAACTATATATTCAAATTATTCTACTTAGCTCACGAACAGCGCCCTCTATCAAGGATTAGATTAAATTATGCTGATGCAAACAAATAGATAATGCTAATAACAAACAGTTATATAAAAAATCTTATCTAAATATATATCACTCGGGTAGATATGCACACGGGTCAATCCCGGGGCGAAGCCCGGGTCACCCGTCTAGTAAATTATAAACACAAGATAATAAGACCAAATCTTTTTTTTTTTTCTTATCCCTAGTACACGTGGTACAGGCCATGATAATCATGTTGGGTAGAGGTAGGCGACTGCTTTTACTGTAAGTGCACCACATGTCTACACATGTGAAAAGCATACAAATCTATGTTCCAATGGCCCCCGATTCTTGCAAAAATCCAACCCTACCAGCAAGTGCAAGTAACCAAACGGGGCTCTGGCACATTTGTAAGTGCAAAGTCTAAGCATGTGGTGCACTTACAGTAAAAGCAGTCGCCTACTTCTACCCACCATGAATATCATGGCCTGTACCACCTGTACTAGGGATAAGCACAAAAAAAAAATCTAAATAAATTATGTGTGACGTTTCGGTTGCGTTGTTACCATCTTCAGAAAAGTATTCAGTACTTGTGTCTGAAAATGGTAACAACGCTGTTAACCCTTAAGCGGTCGCAATGGGTAAAAATTACCCAGAAGGAACTTTTCGAAAATATTTCTATATTAAAAAATATATATATTTAAAATATATTCTCAGTACCTTTCTAAATCTATCTAAAGATTATTATAATAAACCTATAATTTTAATTTTATGACATATATTCATTTTCATGGTAAACGGTTTGCGGATTTCGACAAATTAGAAGGAAGAATCATATATCGCCGCAACTCTTTTTATTATTATAGCGGTTAAGGAAGCTTTCGGGCAAGCCCTTCTTCAGCTAATTTAATTGTACAAACAAAGAGAGATTATATATCGTTTTTAAAATAAATCAAAATAAACGAAAAGAAATTTACCACGCCCCTATCGCCCTCGTTTCAATAGCACCGCGTGGCCACGTTATGTCTGATCCTAACTTCAAATGTAATATGGTACAAAAATATCTTAAAAGAAAGTTACCTAATTGAATAAATATAAAGAATCAACTATAAACAGTTCTAATATATTCATTTTATTAGCATGTTTGGGTCAATTTTACCCAGTGCGACCTTTTGAGTTCTCGTCATTGGGTAATTTTTACCCAGCGCGACCTTTTAACGCTTTTGGTTTGCGTAATTAAGTTTCGAGTTACTTTCTGGCTTCTTGTTGTTTGGTTTTGCTGCCCCAAGTGCAATAATACAATCTATTCTCTCTTCCAACAATAAGGTAGGATTTATATTTTATTTCCTCTTTTTACATTATTTTACATAAAATGCTTTCAAATGCTGATTTTCTCCGTGATGATAATAATATTCCAAATCCCGATGATGAGGAATCAGAAACTGATGATCATATAGAAGAGAGGAATTGGAGTACAGACACTGAACAGTATACATTATCAGAAGAAGAAAACAATGAGGACCCAAGCTTCAATTACTATATAGGAAAGGACCAAAAGACTAAATGGAAGAAAGCTCTTCCCCCAAAAAATGTTCGAACTCGCAGTGAAAATATTATCACCCATCTACCAGGGGTAAAGGGTGAAGCAAAAAATGCTAAATCGATATTAGATTGTTGGAATCTCTTTATAGATGACAATATACTTGAATGCATAGTTACAAATACTAACATTTACATTAGGAATATTCAGCAGAACTATAGCAGAGAAAGAGATGCTAATTTGACAAACCTACATGAAATTAAAGCTTTATTGGGAATTATTTACTTTCTTGGGGTCATGAAAGCGAATAAATTGAATACAGATGATGCATGGGCAAGAGATAGTACTGGATTTGAATTGTGTAGAATAGCTATGTCTGAAAACAGATTCCAATTTCTTCTCAGAGTAATTCGTTTTGATGACAAAGCTACAAGAAATGAAAGACTTCGTCAAGATAAATTAGCAGCTGTGAGATTGATTCTTGATACTTTTGTAAAAAATTGCCAAAAGCATTATTCTCCTTCGGAATATATAACGGTGGATGAAAAGCTTGACGCTTTCAGAGGGAAATGCAATTTCAGGCAGTATATTCCGAGTAAACACAATAAATATGGAATAAAATTATTTGCTCTCGTGGATTCAAAAATGTTTTATACTTGTAACTTGGAGATTTATTCAGGAAAAAACCCTGAAGGTCCTTACAATGTCAGCAACAGTCCAAGTGACGTTGTGGAACGATTGTGTGAGCCAATCAAGGGAACTGGCCGCAATGTAACAATGGATAGCTGGTTCACCAGTTATTCTTTAGCTCTAAAACTTTTACAACAATTTAGACTAACAATTGTTGGTACCTTAAAAAGAAATAAAAAGGAAATCCCCTCAGAGTTTGTCATCAGCAGAGGTAGAAATGTACACACTAGTGTTTTTGGCTTTCAAAGTGAAATGACACTTCTTTCATACAAGCCTAAAGAGAATAAAGTTGTACTTGTGCTTTCAACTCTGCACCACGATGCAAATATAGATGATTCAACGGGAGAATTGAAAAAGCCAGAGATGATAATGTTTTATAATATGACAAAGGGTGGTGTAGATATGATGGACGAAATGACAGCTACATATAACTGTGCTAGAAATTCAAGAAGATGGCCCATGGTTATTTTTTATTCACTTTTAAATATTGGGGCAATAAATTCCCAGATAATTCATTTTGCAAATGGCAACGCATCAAAGGTTAAATCAAGATGTCATTTTTCGAAAACCTTATCCTTAGATCTTATTGAAGAGATGGTCAAAGTTCGCACAGTAAGCGGAAGAATGCCATGTGAAATAAAGAAAAAGGCATCCGATATTTTTAATTTGTTAGAGCCTGGTCCATCTAAAAAGCCAAAAATAGGAGAAAGACATCGATGCAAGAAATGCCAGAAAGAAAAAAAGGACAGAAAAACTATTCAACATTGCCAGTACTGTTTTGCTTTTTTGTGTAAGGAACACTCTGTAATAATTTGTCAAGAATGTCATAAAGGATGAAACAAGTCCTAATTTCTATGAAAGGAAGTGATAACTTTCATACAAATTTATATTTTATAACCTATCTTCAATATATATTTTTATTTTCATAAAATAGTCAAATATATCATAAATATTTGATATTTTGATTTGTTATTAATAAAATAAATAAAATATGATTTTTATATCTCAGGATTTTATGTAAAGTTATTTAATAGACAAATCATTATTCTAACATAGAAAACAATAAAAATATTCAAAAGAATATTTGATTTATTTAGGTTTTTAAAAGTGGGTAAATTTTACCCACCGCGACCTTTCAAGGTATAAAAGAGGGCGCGACCGCTGCCGGGTTAAAGAAACATCACACACTATTTATTTATTTGGATTTGGTCTTATTACCTTGTGCTTATAATTTATAATCCAAATTGTGCCTTATCATTAAGCGTTAACACTTTGCATCCTGGTCAATTTTTTTTTTTTAAATCTAAAAACCTGCAAATATTTATATATGCAAACTCTACTGTCCTACAATCTTATATCCAAATATAAATAGTTAAACCTGTATATAGCCCCCTCTAAATAGCGCCTTCCTCTCTATAGCGCCTGATTTTAAACATTAAAATGTAAACATTTTACATTAAAAGTGACCTGTCTATAGCATTCCCTCTCTAGAGCACCCTATTTTGGTGAGTCCCAAGAGGGGGTGCTATAGACAGGTTTAACTGTATATAGATGGAAATTTGATCAATATATAGATGACATCTATAAAAGCATAGGACACCTCTCCCATCAAAATTTACATCTATATTTTGATCATAGATAATGGCCCAGTCACTATGCTAGCTAAACACCTTTTTGGCAGATTGTGAAGATTCCATTAGATCCCGTGTGGATCTCATGGAATAAAGTCTGCCCTAGGCTGATGATGGCCATTAGCCTGAAACCATGGTCTCTAAATGGACGCTTCTCAGTTTGCCAAAGCTGGTGTTTTGTCACCGACCTGAGGCTGCTAGTTTGAGGCGACGGTCAATAGATGGCGTCTAGTTTTGACGGGAGAGGCACCCTATGCTTTTATAGAAAAAATATATACACCAATACCTCGCTTTGCGTCGATTTGTTTTGCATTTTTTTCGAAGTTGCGTCGCTGCTTAATTTTTACTGATTTTCACTGTGCGTCATTAGATTTTCGAAGTTGCGTTGTTTTGGATTTGAGTCTTTAATTTTTTTTTTTCCCTAAAATATGGCAACACCTTTGTTTTTGATTGCGCCTTCACATATTTTCACTTTGCGTCATTTCAATTTGCGTTGTGTTTTTTTGGCCCGATGCAAAGCGAGGTATGGGTGTATAGAGATAAAAATTTTGCCGGGAGGATTTTGATCAATAAAAGCAAAGGTCACTTCTCCCGTCAAAACTAGACGCCATCAATTAACCGTCGCTGAAACCTCGCTGCCTCAGGTCGGTGACAAAGCCACATTACCAGCTTTGGCAAATTGAGAAGCACCCCTCAGGTGACAATGGTTTCAGGCTAATGGCCTCTTTAACCCTGATGGACACTTCTCAATTTTTCAATGCTGGTGTTGTGGCTTTGTCACCGACCTAAGGCCAATAGATGGTGGCAATAAATGGTGTCTAGTTTTGATGTCCATTTTGATGGGGGAGACAACCTTTGCTTTTATAGTTTACTTAAACACCATAATCACTATTCCACCCTTCAGTCTAGCATATATAAACAGAATTGTCAGTATTAGAGCTCTAAATTGGCGAAACCACTAGGAGGGTTCACCACTGATGAGCCAACCCCTATAAATATTTTTCATCGCAGTAAAGACAGTAGGAAGATTATTTTATTTCAAAAATAAAAATTAGTGGTTATAATATAGTTTTATTTCTTATAATAATAACATATTTACAACTTCACTGGTCCCAAGCCCGGATGAAAAAGGAGGGGGAGCAGTAACAAGCTCAATAAAAAACCTGGGCTCAACTGGCCTGGCTGATAGTACCCTGTAAGGGCTCCTAATCCAGGGATACAGGATGAGCAGCGTTTGTACTCCATGTTAGGAACAGTTGTACATGGCGTCTGTTCCTCATGTCAGAGGCGGCCATTTCTGTTGGAGTCAAGTCAGCCTGCCACTGAGTAGTGCTCCCAGTCTTAATGATAGGCACACGTATTCTACTTCACCCAGTCATGATGATTGTCAACTCTACAAGCTCGATACCTTATGTTTGAGTGAGGATAAGAAAGCCATATTTACAAAGGTCCCAAATTTGTGCCATGGTAGGTGATGGTTTGAGCAGACAGATTGGATGATAAATCTACTTCCTGAAAAGACCCAGTAAAAAGTTGTAATACAGTAGAACCTCCCTTTAGCAGACACCTCTCTACAAAGGACAGTTGTTATTTGCAAAATTAACATTTTAAAAATTTAGAAACTCTCCAGCAAGAGGACACCTCTTCCTAAAGGACACTTAGGCTCTGCAATTAGGTGTTGTCCTTTACAGAGAGGTTATCCTGTAAAAGTAAAGAGTTGGGGAAAGAGGAAAACATGACATCATATTAACTGGCAAATAAACACAAGGTAATAAGACCAAATCCGAATAAATAAATAGTGTGTGACGTTTCGGTAACAGCATTGTTGCCATCTTCAGACAAAGGTACTTTTGTAAACGTCTTATTACCTTGTGTTTATAATCTATAATCTAAATTGTGCCTTATCATAACTGGAAAATTCTTCTATCTGACACAAGGAAAAGAGCATTTTACATTAGCAGGGATGGATAAAAGTGGGTCTGGGCACAGCAAAGCATCTTATTTCCCAGAGGTAGGCAGGTTTCTCTGCCTCAATCCTGAACATATCCCTTTCTATTCTGTGTAACGGACGGTGCAGCATTAATGAGAATAGTTTTTTTTTTGTTTATCCCTAGTACACATGGTACAGGCCATGATAATCATGGTGGGTAGAAGTAGGCGACTGCTTTTACTGTAAGTGCACCACATGTCTACACATGTGAAAAGCAGTTCAACCTTTGCACTTATAAATGTGCCAGAGACCCTTTTGGTTACTTGTACTCGCTGGTGAGGTTGGACTTTTACAAGAATCAGGGGCCATTGAAGCATTTTTTTTTAAATAAGAAACAAGTGGCCAATGTGGGAATCGAACCATAACATAGCAGTCAAAAACCAATGGTTTAGACCATCCTTCCACCGACCGATTTCTCATTAGTAAGAAGAGTAGATGATAAGATACAATTTGGATTATAGATTATAAACACAAAGTAATAAGACCAAATCCAAATAAATAAATAGTGTGTGACATTTCAGTAACAGTATTGTTACCATCTTTAGACAAATGACAAAATAGATACTATTTGTCTGAAGATGGTAACAACACTGTTACTGAAACGTTACACACTATTTATTTTGTCTTTTTACTTTGTGAGGAGAGTAGATTTCATACAGAGTAATTGGGTGTGTTTCCTGTTGATGGTACACTTTTCTGGTTAACATTTAGCTGAGGGGTCAGTGGAAGGATGGTCGAAACCGTTGGCTTTTGACTGCTACGACCCGGGTTCGATTCCCGCATTGTTTCTTATTTTAAAAAAAAATGCTCCAATGGCCCCCGATTCTTGCAAAAGACCAATCCCACCAACGAGTTCAAGTAACCAAATGGGGCTCTGGAACATATGTAAATGCAAAAGTCAAACTGCTTTTCACATGTGTAGACATATGGTGTACTTACAGTAAAAGAATTTGCTAACTACCCACCATGATTATCATGGCATGTACCACCTGTACTTGGGATAATAATTAAAATATATATATATTTAGCTGGGCTTAGTAGGACAGCTTTCATGTCTAGGGTACCAGGAGTACAAGACTCCAGCTTAAGTTAGATTGTGGAATAATTGCAATGGAGATTTAAAAGGTATACACCGATAAAATTAATTGCAAAAAGTTTCTTTATTTATTTCTAAATTCAAGTACGATTTTATAGGAAAAATGATTTTTAACTGGATCTTTAATACGCAAAGAAGGAGGTATGAAATTCATTCGTTTGCAGTTAAGATTGAATTTCAAGTTACAACGCCATCTGGCAAGCTGAAGGGATTTGAGAAAGATAATTCTCTTGTGTCTCTCTAAATCTTCAAGAGACAACTCGATCTTAAGTTAGATTGTGGAATAAAAGAAACTTTTTGAAATTAATTTTATCGGTGTATACCTTTTAAACAAGACTCCAGACATACTGTCCTGCATAGGGTCACCTTCCTACCATGCTGAGACAGTTAAACTACAACTGTAAATTGATAAATAGAGCTCCTATCTTCTTCTTTCTTATCTCACAACCATCGTGACTGGGTGAAGTAGAATGTGTCTGCCTTTGTCATTAAGACTGGGAGCACTACTCAGTGACAGGATGACTTAGCTCCAAAAGAAATGGCCGCCTCTGACATGAGGAACAGACGCCATGTGCAGCCGCTCCTAACATGGAGTACAAACGCTGCTCATCCTGTATCCCTGGATTAGGAGCCCTTACAGGGTACTATCAGCCGGGCCAGCTGAGCCCAGGTTTTTTTTAGTGAGCTTGTTACTGCTCCCCCTCCTCCTTTTTCATCTGGGCTTGGGACCGGCAAAGGCGGAGTTCTATTACTAGAGCTCCTATATAAATATTGAGTACACCATACTGACCAGAAAGACGTCTGGGCGACGCATACCTGGACGCCCACCGACACGCTTCGTGGACCAATTAAAGGAACTCACTGGTTTAACAACTCCGCCTTTGCCGGTCCCAAGCCCGGATGAAAAAGGAGGAGGGGGAGCAGTAATAAGCTCACTAAAAAACCTGGGTTTAGCTGGCTCCGCTGATAGTATCCTGTAAGGGTTCCTAATCCAGGGATAGAGGTTGAGCAGCATTTGTACTCCATGTTAGGAGTGGCTGCACATGGTGTCTGTTCCTCATGTCAGAGGCGGCCATTTCTTTTGGAGCTAAGTCGGCCTGCCACTGAGTAGTGCTCCCAGTCTTAATGACAAAGGCAGACGCATTCTACTTCACCCAGTCATGATGATTGTCAAAAATACACCATCAAGGATCACAACTTGATACCCTAATATGCTCGAGTGAAGATAAGAAAGAAGAAGACTGGTTTAACGGTTGCCGAAATGGTACATCGAGCTCAAGACAGATGGCTGGTGTTGCATTGTGTTTGTGATATAATACGTACAGTGGGCCACAACGTTCTATTGCAAATAAAATGATTATAATTATAAACACAAGGTAATACGGCCAAATTCAAATAAATAGTGTGCAACGTTTCGGTAACAGTGTTGTTACCATCTTCAGACAAAAGAGCTAAATGTAGTTGTCTGAAGATGATAAAAAAGCTGTTACCGAAACGTCACACACTATTTATTTATTAGGTCTTATTACCTTGTGTTTATAATTTATAATCCAAATTGTGACTTATATAGATTGTAATAATAATATAAATATTTGACATAGAATCTGCCTTTTGTCTCCTGTGTTTAGTCACTTGAAAACTCACTTTAAATTTGTATTAAGAAATGCATTGCTAGTTGCTTTATGAGGAAGGTCTATACTATTAAATTATTACATTGGCCTCCCATGCTTACCCCTATGTACCTAGCCTGTGGTGCAGTGGACATTGTTGGGAGGTACAGTAAACCCTCTACATGATCAAGTCTTGTTCTGGTAGACTTGATTCTGTAACCAGGAGGGACGCTCCCTCTTTAAATATCCTGAGTTCAACTGACCTGGTTGATGGACCTCAGCAAGGGTCTCTCTCCAGGGATACGGAGGAGCTGCGTCTGTGCTCATGTTAGAGTTGGCAGCAAAGGCTTCCATGTTTAGGAAAAGCCTCAAATTACAGGCAAAGTCAGACTTTCACCAAAGTGTGCCTGGATTATGGTACCATGATCAACAAAAGCTGCACCCCTACATCACAATTCCAGGAGATCATGAACTCATGGAATTTGTGTAATCTTTACACAAGAGGATAAGAAACAATAACAAATTATTACATTAATGCTATCTATATATATAAAATGAAAGGATTTAAAAGCACAAATGTTTCTTTTATACATAATACAAACTACTTCTGTCCTTACTGCGATGAAAATATATATTGGGAGGGCTTGGCTCATCAGTGGTGAACCCTCCCAGCGGTTTCGCCAATTTAATCCACCAGACCGCTTCTCAGAGCTCTAATACTGTATTGGACGATTCTGCTTATATACGCAGCACTGAAGGATAGAATCTCAGAAATGGTTTTTCAAGAAAACCATGGACACAAGGTTATAGGACAGTAGAATTACAATCAAATACTATATATGTCTGATGACCGAACCTCTAAATTGTGATTTATTCCAAAATGTAAACATTCACTTTTTGTTTCAATTGTATAATTGATAAGGCACAATTTGGATTATAGATTATAAACACAAGGTAATAAGACCCAAATAAATAAATAGTGTGTGACATTTCGGTAACAGCGTTGTTACCATCTTCAGACAAAAGTACTGAATGAGAAATTTTACCACAGCATGTTTTTAAATAGTTACTGTTATCAAGTGTGTAAACAAGATAACAGATAAGAAGAAGATATTTATCTGAGAAACACAGAATATTATTCTTAGAATTAAAAGTGGAAATTCTGTGTTTCTGTGTTTTCCAGATAAATATCTTCTTCTTATCTGCTATCTTGTTTACACACTTGATAACAGTAACTATTTATAACATGCTGTGGTAAAATTTCTCATTCAGTACTTTTGTCTGAAGATGGTAACAACGCTGTTACTGAAACGTCACACACTATTTATTTATTTGGTCTTATTACCTTGTGTTTATTATTGTATAAAGGAATTACAATAGAACCTCCCTGTAAAGGACAACACCTAATTACAGAACCAAAGTGTCCTTTAGAGAAAGGTATCCTCTTACCAGAGAGTTGCTAAATTTTATAAAAATGATAAGGCACAATTTGGATTATAGATTATAAACAAAAGGTAATAAGACCAAATCCAAATAAATAAATAGTGTGTGAATTCAGTACTTTTGTCTGAAGATGGTAACAACACTGTTACCGAAACGTCACACACTATTTATTTGGATTACTTTACTTGGATTACCTTGTGTGTAAAAATGGTAATTTTGTAAATGAAAACTGTCCTTTGTGGAGAGGCGTCTGCTAAAGTGAGGTTCTACTGTACTAGATATATTTGTGAAAAAATAGACCAATATATGAGATTATATATATTAAAAGATAAATATGTTATAGATATTATAAGTTTACAAAATAAAATTTTATTATATACATATTTATATTTCTTTAAACTTACTTTAAAAGGAATATAAAAGTTGGGAGAGTCTGCAATGTGTAAGAATTATTAATATAAAATGAATATTTTATTTTCAAATGTAAGCCAAACTGGCTATAATAATGTATCATAGCTATCCAACTTTTGTGTTGAGTCAATCTGTTTTTCAGCTATTATTTTAAATACTTCTGACTTCTTATCAAGAAAAGCTTCAACTTGTTCAATTTTGTTCAAAATTAACTTTTGATATTCTAAATTTTGTTTTAAAAGTTCCCTTTTTATCATCATATTTATAATTTTGGCTTTTAACCCGGGTAATTTTTCTAATAAGTCTTCCTTTTCCGCGTCTGCTTCAAGATGAACCCTGTCTTCTGGTAAAATTAGGGTTGGTGGAAACGTGAACATTTTCATTAAGGTTAACTCCATTTTATCGAGAAGTTTATTCAACTTCTCTAAAATATGGGATTTTAATTCATTAATCTTTGTTGATAGTTCATCTTCCGGAATTTTATGCGAATATTTTTCAATCAATTTCTTTTCAAATTCATTGAATGATTTATCAAATACATCTTCAAAGAAATTAGAAACTTTATCCATTAAAGTATGGGGTGAAAACGGAAAATATTGAAGTTCATATTCAAAACTTTCTAAATACTTTATTACCTCCATATTGGGACCAAAAACGACGCTTTCCCGCTTTTTTGTAAAAAATAAACAAACTGAGTTGTCGAATTGAATAAGAAAGAGAGAGAAAATAGAGAGCAGGAAATTAATATAATGATTTTTTTTTCGATAATTTCTATAAAGTAAAATGAAGTCTTAAAAACTATTTTATGTGGCGCAAAAAGCAGTTTTAACTTTATGTAAAATATACAACTTGTAAATCAAAACTTTTGAGACTTTTAAAATACTTTCACTTTAATAGCTTTTAATAGAAATAAGTTTATTCAAGCAAAACGTTGTGGTACATTACAGAAAGGATTGTATATTTTAAAATTAAACGTCTACAAATAATATACAAGTATACGGCCTCTTATTATTATTTAAAAATGGCATTCATTATATAGTGACCCAAGTTGCATTATATTCTTAAACAAGTATTCTTTTGAAAAAGGTAGGATTTTAAAAAACTAATTATCGAAAAATATATATAATTTTTAAAAGAGAGAGAGCTCACCTTAATTTATAAATTAACTTCGAATCGATAAAATTAGTTTGAAATTAAGATATTTATTATACAAAATATAATGCGGCTTATGATTCTAAAACGACGACGTTTTACAAAATATTTATTAATAAGCAATTAGTCTTTTATTAAGATTTCGTTTATTAAGATAACTATGACAACTATATGCGATCTTCACACTATTTTGGCCGCAGGAGAGAAAAAGGCGTGGACTGTACAGCTGCTGTAGATTACTCCTCCACACCATTCATGTTTCTTCTCATGAAAAGAGAGTTAATAATTTAGCAATGCAATGTTTTCATGCCAAATTAAAACAAATGAGGTTTATTTCATAATTTTATATTTTAAAATAGAAGTTATGCAGAGCTCGAATTTATCGAAGCTCTCCAAAAAAAAAAGTTCATACACATTTTTGAATAATCAGAGGCTCGAGTGACATCCTCAGGGAGATCTATTGACTGTACTCCTGTTAGGACACCTTTATGCCCAATGTATAATAAGTATGCCACCACGATTTACTCAAAGCCCAACCTAACCATGTCCCAACCATCCTCCTCAAAGCTGCAAATCTCTGGTGACCTGGAGGCCTAGATGTAGCTTGAAACCTCCAGCCTTGACAGCACTAAGCCAGAGTATAAGATAGACTCAAATGCCCCATCCTTGTGGTCGAGCCTAATGACCTTGGGTGGCAGACTTGACCCCACCAGCCAGAGTCCACCACGAACTCTAACTAAATGCCCCTTCCCTATGGGCAAGCCACAGACCCATGGTCATGGTGACTAATCACATCATAATCTTCAGGCAGAACACCAGTTCTACCACGAGCCATGAGCCTTCCCCAAGCATACTCCCAAAATACTCATCAAGTCAAATCAGGTTCATTTATTTAGTAAAAAAAAACAAAACATAATTGAGACTAAAGTCAAAATTCTTTTTTTTTTATATTTCAAATTGGTCCCTTACATCGGGGAGGTTGTTTCTATAGTTGGGAGGTAACTTTATGGGTAAAAATTAAAATAATAACTCTAAAAAAATTCGGGGAGCCTATTAAGCGTGGTCACATCTTTGAAACCTAGCAATCAACTGAAGTCAGTTGCCTAACAGCCAATGAGAGAACATCCTACAGGGATATCTATGTAATGGAAGGGATTCTGAAAGTTTCGATACTTAGGTATAATTCCATCATTTTAGTTGTTGTATTAAATAAAAAAAAAACAATGTTTCACTTAAAATGAGAAGTTTTCAAATAAATGTAATATATATTTGAGTTTTTTAAATATATATAGAATATGGGCTGAAGATCTAATACATGCGCTTAAAATATAGTAGATTAATATTTTTAAAGTATTATCCCTAGACACGTCTGTGTGTTTGGTACAGGCCATGATAATCATGAAGGATAGAAGTTGGCGACTGCTCTCACTGTAAGTGCACCACATGTCTATACATGTGAAAAGCAGTTCAGCTTTAATGATAATTCCGAGAATAAAAATAATTCTGTCAGAGATCTTTTTTTTTTTTTGCCAGCGGTTTGCTCATCATCACACGCCAGTAACTACTGTTAATGAACTGTGGCATCGTGTTGAAGCTGGATGGGAAGCTGTACTGTATATGCTATCCAATCTCTGTTTAACTCAATGCCTAGGCGTATAACTGTTGTTATTGCTGCCTGAGGTGGATCTCTTCTTGGTACTGAATTCTCAGGATTCATACCTAAAAATATTCTTGAAAATTTAATCACTTGTTAGTTCCAGTATAACCTATGTAAAGGTCAGTAGTGTATAGTTTTTATAATTTTATAAAATAATGGATAGAGACATAAATAAAACACAGCTTAGTATTTCTAGCTATATCTGAAACACCTCGGTTGCCTGTGAGAGATAGAATGTTCAGCCAAAGTTGTAGTTTAGGAGAGAGAGACTTACTCTTACGGCACGGGCCTTTGTGGCGTACGGCAATGGTCTTGGAGGTGACGCAGGCCTGGCGGTGGAGCTCGCAGTGGTTGATGTAGTCCACGCCATCTGACCCGCACACGGGGCGGTGCCGCTTGCGACATGTGCTCTGACAGGCGCACACAGGTTCTCCCAGCGCGTTCACCTCGCAGTCGCGCCAACGACCGCAGCTGATGGTACGGCACGGATCTGTAGAACACGCATCTCAACAGTCAGCAAGAGTTGAAAATTCACCTTGTCTAAAATTCTACAAAGAGAGAGGCATGTATTGTATTTTATAGAGAAGTATAGTGTATTGTAGAGAAGTCTACAGGCCCCTAAAGAGCAAGAAGATCCCCAATCTACAGGCCCATAAAGAGCATCAACTACATCAACTATATCAACTACATGCCAGCAATATTTTCAAATAATTTTTCTTATTCTTTGAATCCCCTCGGTTTCTTGCCTCAACACGAGGCGGAGATCTGTGATACCCTGATTTAGAGAACCGACTAGAATCGCAGAACTTCCCGTTCCCACAGACCATGGGATTCAAAGTCGAGGTAGAGCCTGATATATAGATGGATCCAAACTCTTCTGTTTCAGCTCCATACAAATGAGGATATCTTCTTCAAAAACTGGCCGTCGCATACAATGACGTTCTGAGTTATTCAGATTGCATTGTGGATGAGAAGTCAAAATTATATTTTTTTGATCGAAGCTTTGAGAACGAAAGAGAGACAAAAATATTCTTGACCTCGTCAAATTTAAAACATCACGCGAAATTGCACACGAAGGCCTATATGCATTCTTAAAGTTTTTCAATATATATATGGTGATTTGTGTGAAGCAGTCGTGGTAGTTATGTGGTGAGTGGCAAAGCACACAGAAAACAGAATCCAGAAGCAAAAAACCGTATGGAGGAATGCAAGGAGGAAAGAGAGAAGGTCCGAGGACCACCTTGGGAAGAACTGTCTCCTGTTCATCACATCCAGCTGCTTTTAAACTCCTTTGAGTAAGATAAATTATCCCTCAGGGGAACGGGGAGTGAAGGCTGACATCTGGTGACCAAGGAGTTGTTTTGACCCAGCTATTTTATCTACCCTTTCCTCACATGCCATTTTATTTATATATTTCTAAATATGATATATATACTTGTATATAATTTCTTCCAGAAGAGATGCACGCACAGGTAACTCTCGATTTAACGAGCGTGGTTGACAGGGTTTCTGATTTAACGGGAAGGAGCCGTCTTTGGGACACAACAACCAAAACTAGCAGCAACAATTATCATTGAACGAATGCACTGGGAGTTTTTATATCCTTCTAAAACATAATATCGTTCTTTATATACCTTTTAATAATAGTAGTTAGTGATATTTAGTAGTGCTAACAATCACTAGAGAGTAAAACTAGACTGGTAAATACGATTCCGTACTAGATAATGGTAATTTAATAGATTTAAAGCTTACGAGGATGCGTTTCTTATAAGAAACGCATCCTCGTACGCTTTAAATCTATTACTTATAATGGTAATTTGTGTGTGTGAAAATGTTCTGTTCACCATATTTATTTCAATATATCTAGTAGTGTAATATCAATAAGCAATCCAGGGTTAAGTTTCTTGTACCATTTTAATTTTTCTAGCTCTGTTGAAGGGTTTGTTAGTCCGAAAGCTAGAAAAATAAAAATGGTGCATGAAACTTAACTTTGGATTGCTTATTGATATTTTTAAATAATAAGTCAGGGGATGAACGTGTATCGCCATGCTGCCAGAATAGCCAGCGAGTTCCAGGACTTCCCCAAAGTACACCTTCCCGGGTGCTGCCCCCTCTAAACCTAGGTAATCTCCTTATCGTGCAACTGAAAGTTGCTGATAGCTTTCGCCATCTATCAGAATAAATATCAACTATTCTCGTTGATTTCTAATTATTCCAGAATTGGCCAAATATCCATTCTTGATTAATCTAGAAAAGCTAACCACGTACACGTTTCGGGCTGTTGGCTATCATCAGCGTGGTGCAAGCTGTACCTCAACGACCAAAAAAAATCAACGAGAATAGTTGATATTTATTTCGATAGATGGCGCAAGCCATCAGCAACTTTCAGTTGCACGATAAGGAGAAGCCTTTTCCATAATTTATGAACCTTATCCCAGTACAATATCACATTTGTTCTATTTTTTCACTAGGTAATCATGTTCCTAAGTGTGTGGTTTCCAGTCAGAAGATGAAGGTGTATCTAGTAGTGTGCTATAGAAACATCTAGTTTAGGGTTAGAGCAATTTATCTTCCACACTGTGGGTAAACGCTTTTTAAGCCACCGTACTCTGTAGAACATGATACTGTAGTTTGGACAAAATATAGAAAATTACTGGCCGATATGTCCAGCTTTCTCACACACAAGTAAACATTAATGTTAGATAAACAAAAACACGGATTTTTCAATTAGGTAAACTAAACAGAGATTATTATCAAATAATGAAATGTAACTTCGATGATTAGAAAATACAAAACAAATGGATGTTTAATTAGTTTAATTTGGAGTGATTCTGTGAGTCTGAAAGCCGAACATAGAAGCCTAATGACACCTAGTTATTTATATGATATTCACTATTTAGAGCTCCCCACTTCCCCTCTATGCCCATTGAAATTCTAACTTTATTGATCGGGTCAATCAGTCATTCGACGCCATGCAGGGTTGTCGAATCAATCTTCCCCTCCTGCTCTGTGTTCAGATCAAAGGCCAGCCTTGCTGAAACTTCCTTTCAATGGAACAACTTCTCATCCGGAAACTAAGGGCTTGCTACTGCGCTATGAATATAGAAATATTGTGGTTACATCAAGATATGGAGAGTTGTGTATTAGAAGGATAAATTTGAAAGAAAAACTAGCAAGAAATAACCGATGATTAATTTCTTAAAGAGAGAGATTGAAAGAGATCGAAATACTTTATTATATAGCTCATATAACATTATATATGGTTATAAATATATGCGATGTATTTAGGTTGATTAAAAAGTAGAAATAGATTTTTGGCTTTATTTATTTAAATGACTTTTATTATATTACACCGGAGTAGATGCAAAATCCAAAATTACAAGTCAACAACAGAATGATAAGTTCTATATTACGATATATACATCACAGAATAATAATCTGTGGATTTAAAATTATTAGAATATAAATATATACGACAGTTCCTTCCCTCCTTAGAATGAATATAAATAAATAAGATCAATTAAGGGTATATATAGAAAATAAATATAAATATATGTTTTGAAAATAGAGCAATCCATAAATAAATATTTAATTGAAAAGGCATATATTGGATCAAAATATCATTTATTTTATTAATATTTCAGTTGGCTGAACGCCAACAATTTAATATGTGTCAACAACAAACTTAACAACAAAGGTTATGTGGCTCTGAGTTTGTTGTTGACACACATTAAATATGTTTTAACACCTTGATAAAGGTTGGCGTTCAGCCAACTGAAATATTGGTAAAATAAATGAATTCTTGATCCAATATATGGCTTTTTGATTAAAATATATGGTTATGTAACATGTTTTGCATTTATTTATGTAAAATATTTGATTATTCTTTGATATTTCTTCATAGTTAGGTAACACTGTACTTTCTTTCTTTTTTAATTTTACATAAGTTTTGTCTATATATTATGGTTAACCTTGTTATAATTAAATTAAATAGTAATACACAACTATTGTGGCTATCTCTTATTTCTAAACAGGAAACGTTACAAAATGAAATACTTGATAAATATACATATATATATCTATAGATGGAAATTTTGCCGGGAGGATTTTAGCCATAGATATGGCCCAGCCACTTTGCCAGCAAAACACCTCTTTGGCAGATTGACAAGATTCTATTAGATCCCGTGTGGATCTCATGGTATAAAGTCCGCCCTAGGCTGACGAGGGCCATTAGCCCGAAACCATGGTCTCTAGGTGGACGCTTTTCAGTTTGCCAAAGCTGGTGTTGTGGCTTTGTCATCGACCCGAGGCCGCTAGTTTGCGGTGACCGTCAATAGATGGCGTCTAGTTTTGACGGGAGAGGCGACCTTTGTCTCTTTAGATATATATACAAGGTTTTCATTGACGGCGTCCATTTCGGGAAAGAGAGAGGCTGAAATTGCTCTATCGCCAAGGTCTTATATACATATAGGATTGATATAACTGATATAACTTCAAGATAGCGTTCAATAAAATCTACCAGCGGAAAAGAAGAAGGGCGCAGCATCCAGTTAGGTCAAATAACAGATCATTGACATTGTCCAAGAAGCTAAGAAAACATAAAGATCGATAAGACCAGTCCTTGATTGAACACAGACACCCAAAAAAGTCTTCCCTCTCTGACGTTATCATTGGCTGCGGGTGTTGAATATGAGCAGTGACAGATTGCCGCGTATATGTTTTAATAGAACACGGGAACTGGCTAATGCTTCGGGCACACCCATCGGTTTCATTAAAAAGCTCACCAATCTGCTTAACAATAATGGACCCCCTGCACTTGTTTCCTGTGATGATCCTGAAACGCTGAGGAGCGCGATTATAAGGCTCTTAAAAACAGCGGCAGACCAATCTATACAAAACGACCTTACAAGAATGGATAAATCTAAGCTATACTCTCACTACAAAGACATTCACATATCTTTCATGACGGAGGGATACCTTTTAGGGGATTTTCCTTTCCCGGTTGTAAGACTACTCGCACAAGTTAGAATACTTTCAAGTTTTTTTAGAGAAAACCACACCAAGATGCTCTGCGGTGAGGACCCGATTTGTACCTTCTGTAATTCAAAACTAAAAAATGAGATCACTCACTATATTTTTGATTACTCTGCTCTGAAAGAAGAAAGAAGAACCCTTATGCTTAAAACTGGGCAACTTTGTGCTTCACTTCCATCAATAATTGACAATATGACCCAGAATAAGTATATTGCTACGGCGTTTTATGGTTTCCACAAGTCCATATCTCAGAAGAAGGCCAAGTGACACTCACTCCTCACTTTCTTACTGCTACTCTTTTTGTGTTGTTTTTCTTGCTTCCCTTTTTCTCTTTCTTGTTTTTTTCTTTTTCTTCTGTATATATCGTTATTTCCTTTGTCTCACTGCTTTGTTCTTATGCATACATCTGGTGAATCCTGTGTAGTGTCAGTGACCCTAAATAAAGGCTTTTTGTTGTTGTTGTTGCAATATCGAGCTTTGCTCGATGCAAAACCTTGAAATTATATGTATGTACCTCTACAGACTTATAAGCTTATGTCCATAGTTCACTAAACACCCCATAATTTGCCTTCCATAGAAAACACAGGGTATATTCCAAACCAATCCAATACAATAGTAGAGCGATCTAGAGATTAATTTGGCGAAACCGCTGAGAGGGTTCACTACTGATGAGCCAAGCCCTCTCATTCAATAACTCATATCTTTGCAATAAGGTCTGTAGAGATAATATTTGATGATATTTAAAAGAAACGCATTGCCAGTAAATTTATTTTTGGGAAAATTTTAACGATAGATGGCAATTAAATTTATAAATTTAATTTTCAATATAACATACATATATATGTGAAAAAATAGTACAAATGTGATATTGTACTGGGATAAGGTGCATAAATTAAGAAAAAGGCATCTCCTTATCGTGCAACTGAAAGTTGCTGATGGCTTGCGCCATCTATCGGAATAAATATCAACTATTCTCGTTGATTTTTAATTATTCCAGGATTGGCTAAATACCCATTCTTGATTAATCAATAAAAGCTAACCACGGACGCGTTTCGGGCTGTTGGCCCTCATCAGCGTGGTGCAAGCTGTACCTCAACGACCAAAAAATTGTTCATTAAGGCATCCTGAAAAATCATGAAACGGGTATTTAAGGCCAGAATTGCGTTAGAACGCTATACAATGTGAAAAAATAGTACAAATGGCGCAAGCCATTATCAACTTTCAGTTGCACGATAAAGAGATGCCTTTTTCTTAATTTATGCACTTTATCCCAGTACAATATTACATTTGTACTATTTTTCACATTGTATAGCGTTCTAACGCAATTCTGGCCTTAACTACCCGTTTCATAATTTTTCAGGATACCTTAATGAACAATTTTTTGGTCGTTAAGGTACAATTTGCACCACGCTGATAAGGGCCAACAGCCCGAAACGCGTCCGTGGTTAGCTTTTCTTGATTAATCAAGAATGGGTATTTGGCCAATTCTGGAATAATTAAAAATCAACGAGAATAGTTGATATTTATTCCGATAGGGATTGCACGATAAGGAGATGCCTTTTTCTTAATACACATATATATACAAGGTCTGTTGTTGGCGCCCAACGAGAGCCTAGTGGGGGAGAAGTCCGTTTAGAAAAAACTAAACGAAGAGAGATCCATTCTAATAAAGGGACATCATTTTTAAGAAGTCTTAGGACCATTTATATTGGTTAGCGATCTCAATATGGGCGAGGATTAATTGGGGTCGTTGTCGCCAGGTGGCGAGGTGGATTGGACGAAATTGGCGCCATTTGGTCCTGATGGTCATTATTCCCAGCCCTACCTAACTGGAGCGATTTCACAGAAGCTCTTCAAAACTTTGTTGTTGTTAGAGGAGATTTTTAAAGTCTCCGCGATAATTTTAAAAACGTCAATATTATTCTTTTTAAGACAACGATAATCTCCCTTATTCGCTGTAGAAGACAAAACACCAGTCGGGAAGAAGAGCTTCTTTTATAAGAGGACGATGGTACAAGCTTTCGGGAAAAACACCTTTCTAAGGGCTCAATTAACAAATGAAATTCTCTCACCACACGTCTATATTTGTATATATACTAGCCGAATGACCCGGGCAACGCCCGTGTTTTACCCGATTGAATGATTTTATTCAAATACTATTTGTTACAATTATAAATTGGCGCCTTAAATAAATGCATATATTAGTTAATAACTATAGCCTATGTGCTTTATCTGTCTATGTACTGTTGGCTTCCGTAGGCGTCTCTTACTGGGAAAAAGAAAGAGAGGATTCCATTTAGTTATTAACTAATGTATGCATTTATTTAAGGAGCGACCCGCTCCAACACAATAGTTACAAAAACGAAAAAGCGAGTGGGGGGGAAGGTGGCGTGATCGTAGCCAACCAATAGGAGGGCGCCATTCCAAAAAAATAAGCAATCGGTGACAGAGATGAAAACTGATTAAGAGATGAAGAACGCATGACACTTGTAACTGTATATTGAATTATATAAAAAAAGAGATTTCTGTTGTATTTTGGAATTAGGTTGATATATTGAATTGTTATTATTTGTTGCTTGATTTTGGTATCCATGAGTATCATCATAATGTTCTGCAGTCGTCGGAAATAATAATCTTAAAAATATAAAGTCTATAAATAGTTTTGATCAGAGATTACTTTTATTGAACTAAAGGAATATATAAAAGAATACAATTTGATAAAAGTAATGCCTGGCTTAAGGCGAGTAGTATAAGGAAAACAAAAATAATATTTACATAATGTACAAAAGTTTTGAGCCGGCCCTTATCATTTTTACTATTTAGTAGCTATACGGTAAGAGGACATCTCTCTTTCTCTAAAGGATACTTTGGCTCTACAATTAGGTATTCTTTACAGGGAGGTTCTACTCTATAAGTAAAATGATACCAAAATTCAATAGTTGAAAATAAAAACCGAAAAAAAAAAGAATATTCAGATTTTTAATAAAATAAAGGAGTTCTTCAATGGACCAATCATCATCCATCCAACCATATCGAACCAATAAGAAAATTATGTTGCCAAAGCCCTTCACACGATTGGCCAATCATAGACAGGAATATTTCATCTCCCGGGAGAAAGACGACGGGAGAAATACCAGTGAATTAAATATTTATATCCATTGAGCTCCTCTCCGAGAAGGCGGAAACAGGGGATAATCACTGGAGACATTTTAAGAAAACAGAGAATGTTTGCTTTTAATTCTTCCGAATGTGGACATTTGGTCTTAGAGTCTTTCTCTTAATGGCTGAAGGGTGTAATCCTATTAGCTGAGGGGGAGCTCACTTTTTATTGAAAGCGTTTGAGATGTTTACCCCGTGGCTGTAGACACCAATTACACAAGTAGAGGTATCTATAAGTTGATACTACCTAGCACACGTGTACTGCTGTTTATATTAACACATAAACGTAGCGAGTTGTACAGTAGAATTTTACAATAATTTGAAATTCTAATTATGTGTATTGGGTCTGGGTTAAAATCTCGACAGCGCTGAAATCCCCACAACTTAAAATCCTGATTTAGGCTGTCAGGTTTTGGGTTGTTGGAATTTCGGGATTCGGTTTGTCGGAGTTTCGTCTTTCGGGATTTGGGTTGTCGGAATTTTGGCTTTCGGGATTTGGGTTGTCGGAATTTTGGCTTTCGGGATTTGGGTTGTCGGAATTTCGGCTTTCGGGATTTGGGTTGTTGGAATTTCGGGATTTGAGATGTCGGAATATCGGCATTCGGGATTTGAGTTGTCGAAATTGCGGCTTTCGGGATTTGGGTTGTCGGAATTTCGGCTTTCGGGATTTGGGTTGTCGGAATTTCGGCTTTCGGGATTTAGGTTGTCGGAATTGCGGCTTTCGGGATTTGGATTTTCGGAATTTTGGCTATAGGGATTCGGGTTTTTAGAATTTCGGTATTTGGTTTGTAGGGATTTCAGCTGCTGGTATTATCTCGGGAACCTATTTCCTTCATTCTACCAGAGTTTTCAATTTAAAAAGCGCGAACTCGTTTAAGTTCATCATTCTGAGATCACAGATTTTCCTGGAAAGTTTCTACATCTCGAAATTTGATGATGAACTTATCATGTTCTTGTGCTAGATGCACATGATAGAAATTGTGATTGAAAATCCCAGGTATTGTAAAATCATCCCTAAAACATTTCGACTCTAAAACTTACCGACACTGTAGGTACTAAAGGACTCTTGGAAGAAATAAAAAAACTGAACATTTTATCAAATATAGGTTGACGCTGAAAATATTGGACATTTATTGCCCATCTATTTTTCAAAATAAAGCAAATTAAAAATTTTGGGAAGAGTTTTTTAAAATCGCTGTAGCAAGGTCAGTTTGGCTTTTCTTTATTTAAAAAAGAAGAAAAGAGGTATTTCGCAATAAATAGTTTCTTTTTCTCAATACAGATGGCGCGCGGATGCAGCGTATGGAAATAAGTTGGCTTTAAAAATGGCTGAAGATGGGAAGCTACTTAGAGCGTCAGCCATCTTGGGAATCTTAATATTAGAGTTAATACCGTTAATTAACACGGAAGATAACTTAAATTCACACGGAATAGAACTTTGATAAACATGGAAAATAACTTATTATGCAGTTAATTGATCAGTTATAATAGATAAACACAGAAATAGCTTTAATGTATACACAGTGCATTTTTTATCATTAAGATAGAGGTTGCCTGACCGGCATTCATAGTTCTTAGAATTAAAAACACTTCGGCCAGTAAATCTTTATTATTCTATCGACGTTTAGACAAAAATATTTTGTCCTCGCCATGAACAAATAAAAATTAGAGCATTTGGCAAGGCGTTAAAATTATTCTAAATTGTTCCTGACGAGAACAAAAGATTTTTTCGAAACATCGAGCAATATAAAATAAGCAAAGCTCTCCTAATATTTTTCATCGCAGTAAGGATAATAGAAGTTTGATTGAGGTGTGTAAGAAGCATTCGCGTTTTAATGTTTTCATTTTCTGTATATAGATGGCGCGTTATTGCTTTGTATTAAATATGTAAATATGGCTGTTTTGTAAATATTGTCAAGAAGATCCATCTAGATGGGACACCTGTCAATCATCCCTGGACCCCGGGAGGGACCACAGGTGTGAGGGGTTCTCGGAAGCTGATCTGCAAATAAGGAAAACGGGAAGGTGGCTGACCACTCTCATTATTATTATCTTTACCTTGGGGTAAGTTGTATTATTATCTGACCCTCTCTCTCCCTATAAATACCTCTTGTAAATAATTTTATTGGAGAACTAAAAGGTAAATACCCACCTTTATAATAAATTAATCATCCCCAAATTTGCCCTTGCTTTATTTATCTCCGCGACAATATTGTTACACCTTGAGATGTAGATGGTTTTTGCTTAGCTGTTTCCATTGTGCTGTAGAATAAACCAGAACGAGTTCTCTTTAAAAATCTGACGCTTTATTTTGGTAAGCTTACAAAGAAAGAGAAGAACCGACGCGCGTGGCTGTACTAAGTTAACAACAGAATAAACAAAACTAATTTGTTTAATAAGTGAAAAAACTAATGATAATAATTACATGAGTCTATGTCGGCTGTGACAATATTAATTAGAATTCAATAAAGATGTTTTAAATTGTCAATGTAATAATTAAAAGTTTAGAATCGATAACTTGAGATGCTTCTTCAATTTCATACACTGAGTTTGTGCAATTTCAAACAAACATTAATGAAGATGTCGAAAAAACAGAGAGAACATACAACAAATATTCACAGAAGAGTTGAGAAATTCAGCGAAGATTTATTCTTATCATCATCTCGTAACAAAACAAAATGGCCGACCACTGAAGACAATGGGAGCAGACGAGAGTCGTGTAGAATTGTCGTTAGGTTGTCAACTGTCATTGGCCCAGTGGGTTTAATTGGAAGTGACAGGCGACAATCTTAAACATTCGATTTTAACGCAGACAGTTCTATTTTAGCATTTTCCCATTTGGATTATGGAAGGATATAGGAAATAGAAAACTGATTTATATATCTTAAGAAAACTATAGGTTAGAGCAGTGATTCTCAACCAATGTGCCGCGGTAATTTTGTGTGCCGTGAAATTCTAAAAATGTGCCGCCGAATTTTAGTCATATGATTATGTTCACGTTTGTATTGGTTTTTCTTTTTTCTTTTTCATTTTTTTTTACTTTTTAAAATAACGAATTTAGCAAAGTGAATGTTAGAGATGTATATTACTTATATTTTGCATAGAAATATTGATACATAATTTGAATTTTCTTGCATTCAAGTTAGCAAAAGTGTGCCGCGAAATTCTAAAATTGTGCCGCCAAATTTTCAAATCTTTAAAATAATGCCGCAACAAAAAAAAGGTTGAGAAACACTGGGTTAGAGAATTAAAATTGCAATGGAATTTAGTTTAAAGAAGAATTATAAGAATTTTGTGACTTATATAAGGTTGTTCCAAAAGTTCGTAAATATATTATAATTATGAAAATACGAATATTATAGACGCGTAAGATTCTTTTTAAAATTAAACAATTTCTACTGCCCTTACTGCAATGGATAAATTAATGGGAGGGCCTAGCTCATGAGTGGTGAACCCTCCCAGCGGTTTAGCCAGTTTAATCTATGGTAGGTTGCACGATCAGGAAATATCTTTTTTTCTTTATATGTATATAACTATTCAGAGATTTTAGCAACGCGCGCGAACCAAATATTTTCTATTCAATAAAATAGTCGTTTGTATCAATATTAAGATGAAGATATCAGGATTCCAGGGATGTGTTTCTTCTAAAACATTTTATCTCATAAATCTTTAGCTCACTTCCATCAATAATTGACAATATGACCCAGAATAAGTATATTGCTACGGCGTTTTATGGTTTCCACAAGTCCATATCTCAGAAGAAGGCCAAGTGACACTCGCTTTCTTACTGCTACTCTTTTTGTGTTGTTTTTCTTGCCTCCCTCTTTCTCTTTCCTTTTTTTTTTCTTCTGTTTATACTGTTGTTTCTTTTGTCTCACTGCTTTGTTCGTATGCATACCTCTGGTGAATCCTGTATAGGGTCAGTGACCCTAAATAAAAGCTTTTTGTTGTTGTTGTTGTATAAATCTTTAGCTTTAGGGAACGAAAGCCCATCTACGGGAATAAACACGCTACAGTAAATCGCCAATAGAACAAGAGAGTTGAAATATAATCAAATAGAGATATCCTCTATGAATACCAAATCCGATAAACCCATGCAGTGGAGGCCTGCGTTAGATTGGTATTCAAATGTTTATAGCATTCTCTGTGTATTTGATTATAATTCCTGTCCTATTGACGATACAAGTATAATAATATTATTTACGAACGGAAAATATGTCCAGGGTAGCCTAGAGGACATGGCATCTGCCTGGTAAGCGGAACACTGTGGGTTCGATTCCCATCCCTGGACACTTTTATTTTTCCGTTTATCATTACTCTTTACAATTCATCCTTTCATACTTCATCCCTAAGGTTAGAAATAATCGTTATTTATCCTTAAAATAAATTTAGATTTTTCGCTCAAAAGAAACACACATGCGGGATAATTTTCAAATATTGTATTTTGTAACTTATCTTTTCCTGTAGGACTTTCGTGACTGAGAGCTAGAGATTTATAAATTTAAATGTTTTGAAAGAAACTTATATCCGAAAAAGCCTGATATTTTTACTTTATGTCGAAGGAAACTGAAAGCATAGAAGAAATGACCCACTACATCTCTAAATGCACTATTGTTAACGAGTAACAGAATAAGATCTTAAAGAACATTACCCAAGTCTACGTGAACCCAGTTAAGCTAATCAGAATAATGTCCGAGAAAAAATATATAGCGATAGAATTGTTGTAAAATTTGTAGCGATGAATTTTCATAAAGCGTTAGAGAACAAGGTAATCTCTAAGAACTAAAATTACAGAACAATTTCCTTCCATAGTTAATTTGTATAGTTATGTTGAATACTTTGATTTCCTTTTCGTTTTCCCTTCTCTCCTTTGTTCATGTTTTTTTTCCATTTCTCCATGAAAATGATGTATGGCGAGTCCTTACAGGACGGAAATGTCCTAATAAAGCAGTTGTTGTTGTATGTTGAAGGACTTTATAGTACGAAAGCTTGCCAAGATTATACCGCATGAATAAAGAAACTCGTCGCTTTGTTTCCTTATTCAAGATGATGTCTGGTGGTTCCTTCTCTTGTAAAGTTTTTTCTATTGATTTGAAAATCAGTGAACATGAGGTTGATAGGTCAACTGTAACAAACATCAAGATTGTATGGCATGAAACAGCTTGGAGATAAAATTAGTTTTCGGAATATAGATTAGGGCCATAATATTGTCGTCATATTAAGTGGAGATGTCAATTTTCTTATTAATATCATTTCTCTATCATTTTAGCCAATACTTTATATAAACAACTGTTTTCATCATACACATAAGTTACATTTTAAGTAATTTGAGTAAATTGACGTGACATATTTTTTCTTTTTTTTTTATTTATTAATAAGCCAGGCGCGATATTGAAATATTTGCGCCTAATACAGTGGAAACAAACAAAACAACAAACAAATTAAAACTTAGAATCAAATATTCACAAATTTACATGTATTATTCGACAGAGTTCATAAAATTTATATAGACAAAGTAGCTGATGTAAGAGAGTTAAATCATTTAGATCAGGGAACAATCTCACTTCTGTATAGTTCGGACAGTCATAGATAAGGCGAAGAGCAGTTTGTTCAGTTTCTCCGCAGGAACAATTTGGTGTTTCTGATAGATCTCTTTTATGTAAGTATTTCTGGAATTTTCCATGTGATGTAGCAAATTGAGTGACTATAGGATTTGGATGGAACTGTGTAGGTATTCCGTTTGGAAAAATAATGCGAATTGTATAATTAGCATTATGAATGGATTGATACACGTGATTCATAACTGTGAGTTTTAATGATATAAATGCTTCCACATGAACGGTCGTTGTTGCTTGTAAATTATGTGGTTGGTGATGGGAAGTAGGTGCTGTGGATGAATTGACCATCTTTCTATTTCTCTGACCTCAGCCTATTGTCCTGCTGGTTTCTCAAACAACACATGTGACATCATAACTAATAGAATACATGGCAGCAGTTTTTGATAGGAAATTGGAAGAATTATTTAGGGGTATACAGTATAACCTCCCTTTAGCGGACACCTCTCTATAAAGGACAGTTTTCATTGTCAAAATTACCATTTTTACTATTTACCAACTCTCCGGTAAGAGGACACCTCTCCCTAAAGGACAGTTTTCATTGTCAAAATTACCATTTTTACTATTTAGCAACTCTCCGGTAAGAGGACACCTCTCCCTGAAGGACAGTTTTCATTGTCAAAATTACCATTTTTACTATTTAGCAACTCTCCGGTAAGAGGACACCTCTCCCTAAAGGACAGTTTTCATTTGCAAAATTACCATTTTTACTATTTAGCAACTCTCCGGTAAGAGGACATCTTCCTTAAGGGACACTTTAGATCTGTAATTAGGTGTCCTTTACAGGGAGGTAGTTCTACTGTATGGGATTCCGGAGTAATGGCTCAGATTGGTTAGGTAACTTATGGAGGGCCTTTGCGACATTACGGATGATGGTGTGCCATTCCATCTAGACCTCGCGGAAACGGTTTGGATTAAAGGAGAAACTCCGGATAAACGGTATCGGGTAACCTAACGCTGTTAGACGGTTGGTGATGATATCCCAGAGGTTAGCAAACTGCAGCGTGCGAGTCACATGCGACTCTTTGACAATTGAAACAAATTTTATTGACTTCTTGTCAATAATTCACATTAAAAATGGAAATAAAACTAAAATATAGATTATCATGCGGGGGATGTGCCCCGGCGAGTAAGCCTTCTTTCCCAGGAGATGAGCGGGTGGTCAGCCCAACCTGTACGAAGTACCGGTAGATGATGGATTTGGCCGACACCAGGATGGCCAGGTTGTCATCTTCGAGGCCAGACCCGAAGATCCAAGCCCGCAAGTCAAGGGTTCTCCCGAGGACACTGAAGGCTTCGATGATGAGGGGCCTGATACGCCTGGATGTGAAACTGCGCTTCTTTATATAGTTCCATACGTAGATATTTATTTGAGTACTATTTATTGTTGACAAGAAAACATTTTGTGGCTCTTTAGAAACTTTGAAATTTTGTAAAATGTAATTTTTGATTCTTCCGACTCAAAAGTTTGCCGATCCCTGTTGCTAGCCCATTCTATCTTATGGTAAGAAACAGATGGTAGAAATACGTTTAGTGAGAGATTTTATTACATAGGGATGATGGGACAAAAATAAGTGTAGTTGGTATAGGAGAGGGTCATGTGATTTTTACAGTAACCTGGGTTAACTAAATAAATAAACATGTGCTTTTTTGGGGGTAAAAACTCTTGTGTGGTAATGGGTTAGATGACTAATAGACACAGGAAGGGCAATCTGCTGCTGAGATTTTTTTTTGCTTATCCCTAATACACGTGGTACAGACCATGATAATCATGGTGAGTAGTTAGCGACTGCTTTTTACTGTAAGTGCACCACATGTCTACACATGTGAAAAGCAGTTCGACTTTGCATTTACAAATGTGCCAGAGCCCCGTTTGATTACTTGCACTCGCCGGTGGGGTTGGGCTTTTGCAAGAATCGGGGGCCATTGGAGCATTTTTTTTATTTAAACTGAAAAAAGTGTTCAATGCGGGAATCGAACCCGGGTCGTAGTGGTCGAAAACCAAACGGTTTAACAAGCCTTCCACCGACCCCCCTGCTGCTGAGATAATGGGACATAATGGAGATTGTTTAAACGACTTGAGGAATAAACAACAACAACAACAGGGCAACCTGCTATTGTCCGCATTCTATAGAGAAAAGGAAATTTCAGGATAGCAGTAATCGAGTGCACCCAGAATGCGCATTACTTAAAGCAAATCGTGAATGTATCATATCCAAAGTATTATGTCAGGGCTGTCCATAGTGTCACTTCACCATGACAACTCTAAGTCACACAAGTCGTGTTCAATGATGACATAATCCGTGATTAAAGTGGAACGTTTGCTACCATATTCCATCGAAATTCCAACTTTCATCTCTATGGCACATTTCCTTCATGAGAGAAACACTTCGGAAATGCCAACAAGTAGAAAATTTCATTTAGGGAGTTTTTCTCTAATGAATGACACAAATATAGAATTCGAAATTTAACAGAAAGAATGGTTAAACTATATAACAAACAGGTTTATAAAATTCAAAAATATTTTCTTACAATGAGTTTCTTTTTATTACAAAACGCTAGCTTTCAAGTGATAATCGCTCTTCAACGGGCTTAATAAAAACATCGACTATATACCTTTCTCAAATCAAGAATGAATGTTCTGAAAAACGAAGCAAATAATACTTTCTTAAGCTTTTTTTCCCCCAAGAAATCCCTAAATACTTTCGTCCAAATTTTTATAATACTCAATTTGTTACAAACCACGGAAATTTCAAAAGTTTTTTTGATAGAATAAAGGCAGTGGAGGATTCAAGTTGCTTTTGTGGTATTGAGGAACAAACCTCAAGACATCTACTGATCGATTGCCCAGCATTTCAAGATTATAGAATGAAGAATGAACTAGTTTTTTGTGAACTTAACGATTTGATTTCCGATAAAAAATCATATTTAAAGTTTAATTCATTTTGTAAATACATTCTAAACTTTCCACTAAATCTGGATCTCTAATGTTTTCATGCGTTGAATAATGTAAATAACTTATGTAAATAAACTTTTCTCCTTGTTTGGCGCAAGTATCCCTTGTGGGATATAGCGCTTTGGAAATAAAATAATTGTAATTGTAATATCTTACAAGAAATATTTACAAATACATACGCGCGCTGCGTGGATATTTATTTACAAATAAAATTTTAAAATGGTTTATAAAATTAGACGTTAGAACTAAGCGCCATATATACGAGACGAAAGAGTCGTCCTTTAATTTTATAGATCCATATGTTCCTGGCAAAATTTTCATCTACGTATATAATGTCTATATTTCGAGGATGTTTTTGCTTAAATTCTATTGGTATTCGCGATTTTCGGGTATAAACCATTGATTATGTTCTACTCAGTCTCATTATAATTGTCGTCTGAAGTTTTAACTTTTCTAAGTTTAATCTTTTATTCAAGTTTCTTCTTTTCTAAAAAACATATATATATATATATATATCGTAATTTAAACAATGAGATATGTATGTAATAAAGTATGACATCTTTTCTAGTCGTCTCAAAGTGACACCAGCTTGCAACCGGACACCCGGGGATCCAGAGAGGGACAAAAAGGTCGTTGGTCCGGATGTTGACAGTTAGTTAGGTTACAGTGGATATTTTCGGACAGGCCCGCCGAGTGCTAGGTCTCACGGCGGCCCTCATGGCCGCCGTTTTAGCTCCTCTCTGCCTCCGCGGCTTCATGCAGGACGCCGAGCTTTCCTCAGTTAATTCTCAACTTTCCCCTGGTCCTGGTGCCACGTGAGACGTACTAGGAGAGCGTCTTTTGATCCCAAACTTTGTCCTTACTGTCCTGTGCGGACTTCCCACTCTGCACGCCTTACCACTCAACCCCGAATGTTTCCAACTCACTTGTTGGCTTACCCGGGTTTACGACATATATATCGTGAAACTGAAATTTTCTGATGGCTTGAGCATTTTTCGGAATAAATATCAACTAATCATTGATTTTTTAAATATTAATCAAGAAAAGCTAACCACGTACTCATTCAAAGATGTTGATCCTAATCAGCGTGGTGCAATCTGTACCTCAACGGCAAAAAAAAAAAAAAACCTTGTTTTTGAGGTATTCAGAAAAATCATGCAATAAGTATTTAAGGTCGGAAGGGTGTGATAACGCCAAAATTCCATGATTTTTCAGGATGCCCTAAAAGCCAGCTTTTTTGGTCGTTGAGGTATAGCTTTCACCAAGCTGATGAGGGCCAACAGCTTGAAACGCTACGTGGTTAGTTTTTCTTGATTAATCAAGAAAGGGTAATTTGCAATTCTGGAATAATTGAAAATAATCGAATAGTTGATATTCATTCCGAAAGATGGCGCAAGCCATCAGCAACCTTTAGTTGCACAATCAGATGTCTTTTTATTAATTTATACATCTGATCCGAGTACAAATTCACTTTTGTACTATTTTTGAGTTATAAGGTTGTCCTAAAAGTTCTTAAACCTATTATGATTTATATTTTGCAAGTGTTTACGAAATTTTGGGACAACCTTGGTAATATTGGTAACCTTGGCTCACCTACTGATTGGCCACCCTTGATATAGAACATCAGAGATTAAATCATTCTTCTATAAGAATTCTGTTATAATTTTACCAAGGTTACCAATAATATCAATGTTGTCCCAAAAGTTCGTGACACTTGCAAAATATAAATCACAATATTTTGAGTTAAAAGGCGATCCATTAATTAAGATTATATAAAAGGGCGTACCTGGATCACTGTGCAATAAATTGATAAAGAGGGAGCAATCTGTCGAAATATTTTAAGAAAAAAATTGTTTTTTTTTTCTTTACAGATCCAGGCACGCCCTTTTATATAATCATAATCATAATATGTTTACGAACTTTAGGGACAACTTTGTATATTTTTTTACCTAGATATCAACAATGGATATGTATATAATAAATTTCTTATCTCTATCTGGTGCCAATGTTAGACGTTGAGATACCAAAAGAACAGAAAACAATCGTTTGATAGATTTATTTCCCCTTGCTTCGATCTGATACGATGGTTGAGACAGCGACCAAAAGATATTAATAGTCGTAGATAAACCTTTTTGTCTTTTTTTCTGTGGTAGAGATTAGATGTTACCACATACAATCTTTTGTTTATAAATTGTCTCAGTGATATTTATTCTTTTTCACTACTCAGATTCTTCAGTGATCAATGAAAATATCAAATATTGACATTTCAGAGTGTAAATTTCAACGCACCTTTTAAATTAAAAAATAATAATTAAATTCGTATGCTGAAAAAAATATATTTACACATTTCTGATTCAAAAGATCAAATACATATAAAATACACACATATAAAAATATACATATACATATAATAAATACATATAAAAATAAAATACATATAAATATTTTTTTTTTGAAAATAGAGAAATCCATAAATAAATCTTTAATTAAAAAGGCTTATATTGGATCAAAATATTGGTAAAATAAATGATATTTTGATCCAATATATGCCTTTTTAATTAAATATAAATATTTGTAACGCAAAAATATATAAAATGAATTAGAATAACATCATTTCTAGTTACACAATATATCTGTTATTATATAGTTTGAAAAATGATGTTTACCGAGTACACTTTGTTTAATACTCGTAAAAAAATTCTTTTCTCTCTCTTGGCCTTTTGAATAAGATGAAAGAGAAGGCCGTGGTGTTGGATCTTAGCAATCAATAGGAAGTACTGCCATCTAAAAAGCCTCATTTGAGAGGTCAGGAAATGGTATTTTTAACATCAACACCTGACTTTTAAAAATATATGTTATATTAAAATATTATTTTATTTAAAATAATATTTCATGGATTCAAATACTCTGCTAAATCGACCGCCAGAGGTCACGCTTCCCCTATAAAAACTCATTGTTGTTGTTTCCCGATGGCCGGCTCTAACCTTTTGTACATTATGTAAATAAGTTTTCCATTTTTTTAATTCTTACGCCTTAAGCCAAGCAGTAATTTTATCAAACTATGTTTTTTTATATATATTCTTTTATCTCAATTAAAGCAATTACTTACCAATACCATTGACCTAATACTAATGTATTCCAAAATATATCAAATATCAAGATCATAATCTCAATCTTAAAAATACCAACAGAATGTATATATTTTGATAATATATATTTTTATATATATTCGCCAAAGGAGATAATTGAGTCGTTTGGGTACAAAAAAAAAAAAAAAACTCAAGTTTACAAAATTTCGAAAAGTTAGTTAAGTCCTGGATAGACACGGTGGTTCCTTTTTTACTCTTGTTATCTTCAATTATTCTTTTTTATCTTATGTTCCGTGCGTTGATGGGAGGCTAGTAAAATGACCTTATTCTAATCAATGTCATCGCTTTACCAGAAGTGTACCATTCTCGAAAGCAGGTAAAACTGGTGGAAAATGGGCCTTTGAATGCTTTTCACATGTGTAGACATGTGGTGTACTTACAGTAAAAGCAGTCGGCAACTTCTACCTACCATAATTATCATGGACTGTACCACGTGTACTATGGATAAGCAAAAAAAAAACTTATGTTCCGATTATGACGCGCAACTGCCGAAGCTCCAGCGTGAACTTGGTATAACCCATTTGTTACAGAAAAAAAATTTTTTGAAACTATAATCCATATCTACTTTTCGCTTTAACTTTCATTGCTTCTCAAGTTTAATTTTCTATCAATATATATATATGTAAAATTTTGAATTAAAAAGGCATATATTGGATCAAAATATTTATTTTACCTAGGTAAAATAAAAGGTAAAATAAATGATATTTTGATCCAATATATGCCTTTTTAATTAAATATTTATTTATGGATTGCTCTATTTTCAAAACAATATGTAAAATTATATATATAATACTACATTAATATATGTAATTATACTCTATAATAAAAAGGCATATATTGGTTTGAATAAAAATATTTATTTGCCAATATTTCGGTTGGCTGAACGCCAACCTTTGTCAAGCCATTACCTCTTTTATATAAACAAACTAAATTCAAATATTTAAGACGAATAATCCTTTCAATATATTATAACACGAATAAAATCATAAAGGATGAGTATATGCCTTTTTATTATCTAATGATTTAAGTATGGATGGGGCTCTAGTTTCGAAACGATATATAGATATACATATAAAATGAAAGGATTTAAAAGCACGAATGTTTCTTTTATACACAATACAAATTTATACTGTTCTTACTGCGATGAAAAAAATATTGGAAGGGCTTGGCTCATCAGTGGTGAACCCTCCCAACGGTTTTGCTAATTTAACCCACCAGACCGTTTCTCAGAGTTCTAATACTGTATTGAACGATTCTGCTTATATACGCAGCACTGAAGGATGGAGTCTCAGAAATGGTTTTCAAGAAAACTATGGACATAAAGCTTATAGAACATTAGAATTACATTTAAATATTTGCATCGAGCAATGCTCTTCCGCAAACAATAAAGACAAGGTCAGTTATACATAAATTTTTCATCGCAGTAAGGACAATAGAAATTTGTATTATGTATAAAAGAAACATTCGTGCTTTTAAATCCTTTCATTTTATATGTATAGATGGCGCGTTATTGCTTTGTGTTAATATAGATGTATATTAAAATTTAAACAGTTTTATTCACAAATATATTTTTATTATCATACGAATATAATTATGACAATTTTTTTAATTTCAAAATATTATTTGTGCAATGGTAATAACATTTTCAAAAATATTTCAAAGATTGTAATGAATACATTTTAAATTCAGACCGTATGGATCTGCCAGAATTACGACTGCAAGAATTGTCCCGGATGTCACATCGGATAAAAACAGAAGATCGCCAGGGAACGCTCTTAAATCTGATTGGACGAGACAAACACGTCTGCTGTATTGATATTACGCGCCTTTTTTTCCCTCCAAGAAAACATCATTATACAAAACTTTTGGGAGATTTTTTCTCTCTATCTTTAAATATTAAATAATAAATACAAAACAAAATATTTAAATAAAAATAATTCCTTGTTTGATTTGAATTTTATAAAATAAAAAATAATAAAAATATTTCCCTTCCCATTATTTTAGAAGAAAAATTACAATGTAATATATTATTTACATAATTTCGTAGATTGGAATCCCATTGATGTTCGTGGTCAAATTAATTAAGAAGAAAATTTACCGAGAAAATGCCTGTCATCTTATCGGATATTAATTTAAAAAATGGCAACTTCGAAAATCGATTTATTGGAAATTCTGCGCGTTAAAAAAAAAAACCAAAAGAATCTGTTAGTAATATAATTTATGAGCAGAAGAACCTGTCAGTATTTCTTTACTTATTGAAAAGGGGTTAGTTTAAATGACTTCTCTATATTTGAAAATGAATATAGGATATTATTTTAAAATATATTCTGTATATATATCGATATAAAATGTTGAGTTGGATAAAATATAACATCAATATTATTATAAATATTTAGAAATGTGTCAAAATTTTAAAGTATATTGTCAGAAAAGAAGGAGTTCGAGGCAGCTAATGGGAGGCCGACGGTGGAGGCTACGGGGATGCATGGCTGGAATGAGGAAAAAACGAAAAAAAGAAAAGAACTTGTAAACAACTTCGAACGGGAAGATTTGCCCTGATTCCCAGATTCTCATAGTGTAAATATATATTTAAATATATAATTTCCTTAATAATATATTCTTTAATATTTTCCTTAATTGATAATTGTGATGTTTCTTCAATTAAATATATAAATATGCTTTACCAAATTAAAAAAAAAAAAAACTTTAATTATATGTATTTTTTAATGCTATAAATACACTTTTGAATATATTCATAACAACAACAACAATTATAGTGCTGCCAAATCCAAACATTCAAAAATAAATTAATTAAACAGAGTACATTATAATATTATTATAAGGCATATTACAATAATAAATATAATGGTCCCTCTCCTGTTTTTGTCGTATATTTTAAAAAGTGGTACAAGCAGCGACAACCCCGCCGACCAAGAATAGAGACTCCCTCTACTGTCGTCACAACACAAAGTGGCGTTGGTGAAATCACAATAATATCAAGTAAAAATGTATATTTTTTTAAAGTATGGCAATTCTCTACTGTGCTCTTACTGTTTAATGAGAATAGAATATATATGTCATTTAATTATTTTACTTATTTACATGGGGGTCGGTAGAAGGATGGTCTAAACCGTTGGTTTTCGACCGCTACGACCCAGGTTCGATTCCCGCATTGGACACTTTTTTATTATAAAAAAAATGCTCCAATGGCTCCTGATTTTTGTAAAAGTCCAATCCTACCATTAGTGCAAGTAACCAAACGTGGCTCTGGTACATTTGTAAGTGCAAAGTCGAACTGCTTTTCGTGGTGCACTTACAGTAAAAGCAGTCGCCCACTTCTACCCATCATGATTATCATGGCCTGTACCACGCGTACTAGGGATAAACTAGAAGAAGAAGACTTATTTACAGGTTTAGTGACTTACAGTTCCAGATGTCCTTTCTTCTAAATTGGGGTTGTCGCTCTGGGCCACGGAACCTCTCTTATACTTGAAAAATGATGATTTATTGCCAAGCTAAGACTACAGTATAAAAAAACACATTTAAAGTAACAAGACTACTTGACTCCTAATTCTGGACTGGACAACTCTACTTTACATCCTATTTATAGCACAAATACGCTAAATTGAAACTATGTAAATTGTGCCGCAACAAATATGCAAAGACACAACAGCGGTGTTTTCCTCATTTATTTTGTTTTGACTATGTGCTTTTCTTTCGTTTTCCCGCTTGATTTCGTTTTTTCTCAGTTGATAGAGCAGTTATTTAATAATGCTCCTCCTGACAATTATGGGGGGCACCTGTTATTTTCTTGATATTCAGCTTGTGGATCCATAGGCCTCTTGAGTGGGATTCATAACTGAGGTAAATATTTGAATTTAATACTGTTTTTATAGATTTTGTTCAATTCTTTTTTTTTCTATTCACTATTGAATGAAGTTAATTTTTTTTTCAATTGTCTCTCGCACTAGGAAGAACAAGCTCTATTTCACCACTCACTGGTTTACCACCCGAAAATTGAGAAAATATCCGATAAAATAAATAAAGCATCCAATACTAAGTTTCTTGTATTCAAAAATTGAAAATTGCGACTGAAAATTTTTGGTGTCCCGATTTGGTCGTAAATGAAGAATCGACTATGTATGAACATATATTGATGACAAATATAACTTAGCACTATAGTGGATGTATTAGCCCACAGTCACGACAGATAAATTTGAGAATATCTACATACCATAAACTGGAATTAACATGATTCTGTCACACGGCTATATCTGAACCAAAATACTCAAAATTCTATACCACAATTGTTTATCATTTCATTAAAATGTTGTTTTATGTCTCTTGATATCTCTTTCAACCTTCATATTACTAATATGTATATATATTTTCAAACTTTTCTTTGCATTTTGTAATATATTACTTTGATTATGTAAATTTCTTTTAATATCATATATATAGTTTTCAAATATGTAAATAATAATGAGAGAATTTCTACAATGTGTAGAATAGAATAGTTCTATGTGTATATAAATATATATCCTACACGTTAAGCTAGTTAGTATTGAAGGTATAATGTCTGTGAAAATGGGAACATCAATAAAAACCATGAAGAAAAAAAAATGTTTTGATATGAAGAACAAAGGATCGTCTTTTTAAATTTAAAATAACCTTTTGTATTTAGATACATAATCTTTTGCATTTAATCATTTCTTTCTTTTATAATGTTGTGCTAAGTATATAAGCCAATAAATATACAGTATTTTATATCGAAATGCTTCAATCGAAATTTAACAAGTATAATACTCCCGTTGAGTCCCAAAGCTTGAGAAATAAAAAGCTGTTCTAGAAACTTACCCCCTGAATGCATTATTGATTTTATTAAACAAAGTACTTAACATTTTTAATACGAATTTAAAGCTGTTTTGAAATAGTATTTTCAACAAAATTCAGCTGTCATTTGTTATTTTTTTTACGATAAATGGCAGTGAACCATCAGTTGCCCTCTTCATTAATCTTGAGCCCTGATTCAGTTTTTATACTTTAAACTTCTTTCAAGCATTTAAAACCCATCAAGTAAAGAACGGTACATTTTAAACTTGAAGTAGCTAAGAGCATGCATACACACGGGAATACAATAGTCGCCATATTATATTAACTTATAAAACACTAAAAATGTGAACATATATTTATTTGACATATTTACAATATTTAAATGTAAGTTTAATTGGATATAAAATTATAACTATATATAATTATTTGCCCAAATTATATATTATTATTTACTTTAAAATCATAAAAATAAAAAGCATGCATATTTTAAATGTTTAAACACAATATAAATACCTACAGATATCTTTTGCATTATTTATTTCTTATATATTTGATTAATCAAATCATAAATATTCATTACTGCGACATATTTTATAAATAAATTATGCATATATCATCATTTATTTAGTATTTCTGTTAAATATTTTTCGTTATAGTTCATTTAATATTTAACAAATTTAATAAAGTATATTTAATATTTAACGCACCATTTAAATATTTTCTCGAATTTTATATTAAAACGCCATAGTCTTCTGATTAATTTATTTGGAGTGTTGTCACACATATGTTGAATAGAATTATACCCACATATTATACATGTGAGGGAAAAATCTACTTATATATTTGCCTTATTCTGTCTGTTTGTTTGTCTGTTTGTCTGAAGCTCACGGATAGAATGCGCGCTCATTGGCTGCAAGGGAACACGTGTCCTCCCTGCCCCCCTCTAGACAACCCTGTTATTCAAAAACCATACATCCAATCGCCATGAAATTCTGGGATATTATTAGGTATATCCCCGGAAAGGTTTTCGAAAAATAATATCTTGAATATCTTGAATATCCTTAGAGTTATTTGCAGAATTGTAGATGTAACTCGCAAGCAGCGCCGCCAGACGGTGATAGGCTTAAGCTTGCTGCTCCACCCCTGTTGACCTTGGGTCGTCGTGTGAGTCACAGCATGATGCAACAAAAAACACTCTCTCTGGGGATTGCGGCGTCAACAACCTGTAAGTTTGTGCCTCTCTCATAAACCTGTCTATACAGACCACCCTGTCTATAGCGACCACTCTAGACAACCCTGTTATCAGCTGTGTGATACATCCACCTGTCTATACAGACCACCCTGTTAATAGCGACCACCCAAGTCAACGTTTTTAGAATATATTCGCACTCGGGTAAACCCCGGGCGTTGCCCGGGCCATTCGTCTAGTGAGAATATATTTTAACCAAAATAGTAAAATTGTTTTTGAGATAGCAATTCAGATTTTTTTTATCTTTCGAAAATATTGTTTAAAACACTTACTCAATCTTTTCTTTATATAAACGTGTAATATACTTGATGGAAATTTATATCTGCTATAAAATCTTTAAACATGAGAAAATACAATTTTAAGTTTTAAAATATTTATTTAGGGTTTTAAAATTTTATTTGAAGTGAAAATGTTATAGAATTTTACAAATGTTTACTCAATAAATATTTGTTTAAATAAACTAATTATTTCTATTGAGACAAAAGATAAATTAATCTTTACATAAGAAGCATTAGCGCGTTATAGGAAATTTGAACTATTTTACAAAGTGCGAATAATTCTTTACAAATACAACAAATTTCTACTGCTCTTACTGGCAATAATAAAAAATAAAGGATGTAAAGACTATATAATGATTTATTTCTTTAGAAAAATGAATTGTTATTTAGTCTTCCATATCTTCTATTTTTTAGCTTTGTTAAGATAAAACTTTAATAAAGTTCGCGAACACTGTTTGTTGTTCTAGACCTGTTTGCTGTATGACAGGACACCAGCGAGACTCGTGGTGTGACCACAGGTCTGGGTGACAGGACACCAGCGAGACTTGTGGTGCGACCACAGGTCTGGGTGACGGGACACCAGCGAGACTCGTGGTGCGACCACAGGTCTGGGTGACGGGACACCAGCGAGACTCGTGGTGTGACCACAGGTCTGGGTGACGGGACACCAGCGAGACTTGTGGTGTGACCACAGGTCTGGTTGACGGGACACCAGCGAGACTTGTGGTGCGACCACAGGTCTGGGTGACAGGACACCAGCGAGACTCGTGGTGCGACCACAGGTCTGGGTGACGGGACACCAGCGAGACTTGTGGTGCGACCACAGGTCTGGGTGACAGGACACCAGCGAGACTTGTGGTGCGACCACAGGTCTGGGTGACGGGACACCAGCGAGACTCGTGGTGCGACCACAGGTCTGGGTGACGGGACACCAGCGAGACTCGTGGTGCGACCACAAGTCTGGGTGACAGGACACCAGCGAGACTTGTGGTGTGACCACAGGTCTGGTTGACGGGACACCAGCGAGACTCGTGGTGCGACCACAGGTCTGGGTGACAGGACACCAGCGAGACTCGGGGTGCGACCACAGGTCTGGGTGACGGGACACCAGCGAGACTCGGGGTGCGACCACAGGTCTGGGTGACAGGACACCAGCGAGACTCGTGGTGCGACCACAGGTCTGGGTGACAGGACACCAGCGAGACTCGGGGTGCGACCACAGGTCTGGGTGACGGGACACCAGCGAGACTCGTGGTGTGACCACAGGTCTGGGTGACGGGACACCAGCGAGACTCGTGGTGCGACCACAGGTCTGGGTGACAGGACACCAGCGAGACTTGTGGTGCGACCACAGGTCTGGTTGACGGGACACCAGCGAGACTCGGGGTGCGACCACAGGTCTGGGTGACAGGACACCAGCGAGACTCGGGGTGCGACCACAGGTCTGGGTGACAGGACACCAGCGAGACTCGTGGTGCGACTACAGGTCTGGGTGACAGGACACCAGCGAGACTCGGGGTGCGACCACAGGTCTGGGTGACGGGACACCAGCGAGACTCGTGGTGCGACCACAGGTCTGGGTGACGGGACACCAGCGAGACTCGTGGTGGGACCACAGGTCTGGGTGACGGGACACCAGCGAGACTCGTGGTGTGACCACAGGTCTGGGTGACGGGACACCAGCGAGACTCGTGGTGTGACCACAGGTCTGGGTGACGGGACACCAGCGAGACTCGTGGTGGGACCACAGGTCTGGGTGACGGGACACCAGCTAGCCTTGTAGTGCGACCACAGGTCTGGGTGACGGGACACCAGCGAGACTCGTGGTGTGGCCACAGGTCTGGGTGACAGTCACGGACCAAGTGACTCATCATCGATCAGGATGATTCAAGCCGTAGAAAATCCTTTCTACCCCGCGGTTCATTGTTAAACTTCTGAGAATAACCCATCTGGAGCCAATATTTCTCCAAACCACTAATATACCCAATTCATCCTTACATACAACTATTTTCAAATAGATTTTTTCATACCTTTATTTTTAAAAACACATTTATTAATAAAATGTAATTCAAACAATTTCCACTGAATGTAATTCCTAAAAATACCGTGGGTAGTTCTGGTGGCGAGTTGACGCGTAGCTAAACCATTTTGTAAAAAATATTTCAACGAAAAGTTATTTATAAAAAATAATCAGTCTATAGCCTTTCTCAGGGTCAAAATGGGTGACAAATAAAATTTGGTGATATTGTTTCCAGATGTTATGAGTTTGTCGATAAACAAAGTCAAATTTTTACTTCAGAATAACAGAGATAAATACAGGTCGCCTTTTTCGTCACAATAGACGATAAAACTAGGTCTCATCTATTAACTGTCTCTGCTAACTTGCGGACTCGGGTGGGTAACTATTTTGGAATCTATTTTGACGGGAGAGGCGATCTTTATGTCTAGATTAATATTGTATATATTATAAAAATAAATAGTTGTTTAGTTTTATAGTTTAGTTTTGTATTAAAATTATCTTTATTATATATCAAATCTACTTGATATAAATTATCATTCTTATCAGTTTACTCTTTAAATTTTAAATATAGAATCACTATTATATTTTTAGTATATAGTTTTTACACTATATATATATATATATATATACAGGGTGTACCAGGTAAATTGGGACTAACTTTGACAGTCCATAAAACAAAAACTACTAGAGATTAAAAACTTGTTTTTTTTTTCATTACGTAGCCATATTCATGTAAAATGCAACAGTACATGTGTGCGCAGTGTAGTGATGAAGAGTAACCGAGAATTTGAAAATCGAGCTGCCATCATCGTTGCTCTGCGCGCCGGAAGGAGCCCCAAAGAGATAGTGGATTTTCTTAAGTTGCCCAAAACCACTATTTATCGTGTCAAGAAGCGGTTTGATGAGGCCGACAGTAACAAAGAGGGGATAGCTACAAGGAAAAAGCACTCGCGTCGATCGGACAGGGTAAGAGGCGAAGAATTTGTCAAAAATGTCAAGGAAAAGATTGATGGAAACCCTGGGAAGAGCATGAGGGCCATAGCCAAGGAAATGGACGTTGGCTCTATGACAATTGTCAGAACTATCCATGAGGACCTTGGTCTCAAGTCTTATGCCCTTCGGAAAGGTCAGTTGCTGACTGAGAATATGAAGAATAACAGAAAAGGAAAGGCTGCTGCCCTCCTCAACAACCTGAAACACGACTCTTTTGGCATGCTAAGGTTCTTCTCTGACGAAAAGAACTTTGACGTGGACCAAAAGGTAAATCCCAGGAATGATCGCTGGATCTGTAAAGACCCCTCAGAGATACCTGTCGTGATGCACACGAAATTTCCTGCCTCCGTAATGGTCCTTGGCGTTATCAGCAGTGAAGGTGATGTCATGCCTCCCCATTTCTTTGAGAAGGGCCTTAGGATGAACGCTGACACCTACATCAATGTTCTGGAGACCGTTGTGAAGCCTTGGATGGACATGGTGGCCGCAGGAAGGAAGTATGTCTTCCAACAGGACTCAGCTCCAGCCCATAAGGCAAAAAAGACACAATCGTGGCTGACACTTAACGTCCCTAGTCACTGGGGTCCTGATATTTGGCCCCCTAATTCTCCAGATTGCAATCCCCTCGACTACTATGTATGGGGCGTTGTTGAGAGAGATGTCAACAAAGCTCCTCATACCACCATCCAGTCTGTCAAGAAAGCAGTTCACACGGTGATGACCCAAATGGACAAGGTCATCGTCGCCAAGGCCTGTGCTTCATTTCGCACTCGCCTCGAGACTGTTGTAGCTAATAATGGAAACTACATTGAATAAATAAAAACTATATCCTTTTATCTACTACTGTGTCAAATTTCATTCGGATATTTTAATTTTTACTTGCAAAAAATTTCAGTTAAAATACCATTGTTGAAATTCCCAATTTACCTGGTACACCCTATATATATATATATATATATATATATATATATATATATATATATATATATATATAAATAAATAAGGCATCTTCTGACCACGAGCACATGTGCTTTTTAGATGGCAGAGCGCCATCTAGTGGAGCAAAACTAAACTAAACGTTTATTTAGCTTGCTCCGTGATATTTGGCCAACCCAATTTTTTGATAAATCAAGAAAAGCCATCCACGAACGCGTTTCGCGCTGTTGGCGCTCGTCAGCGTGGAGAAAGCTGTAACCACTGCGACCAAAAAGATTTTTTGGTCCCAATGGCTTCCCGAAAAATCAAGAAATGGGTATTTATATATATAACGAAGTATTAATTATTCTACACTAGTATTAACAGAGTATCATTTTTTATGTTTATATTTTACTACTCTGTAAACTTCCCTCATTGCCCTCGGAGAGGGCTACGTCGATTGTAAATATCTCTCTTCATTCCTACGATTATTATTACCTTATAACTCCCTTTGAGTGTGAAGATTTACAAGATGTCAATAAAGTTGTTTAATTGTCAAATTGTCACTCATTCCTTATCTTTTGTTCATTATACATAGTTTGTTCTTGCCTGAAATAAATTGTTGTCTCATCCCGAAGTTGGTCTTCCCTAATTTTCCACGTGGCAATATTCTACCGGGAAAACCTTCACCAATATATACGAGGGGCATCCAATAAATAAGTTTCCCTATTTTTTTTCGGCGAACGAAACGTTGTAAAAATTAGTTAGTAGGTAAGAAATGGTCACTAGGATGCGTTGGAAGCTGGTGACCTTTCAAAATCACTCTACTCGTACACGCAAGTCCGTAGGGCTTCAGTTTCCATGGAGCTACCACTGGTGAACGTGTCCACTTGCGAACTCCGTTCTGTAATTCGTTTTTTCACAGCGAAAAATGAAACTGCGGTCAATATTCATTGCAATTTAGTGTCAGTGTATGGTGAAGGATGTATGAGCATCCAAATGGTTCGCCAATGGCGTTCATGGTTCTTGGAAGGACGGCAAAACGTGCATGATGACGAGCGAAGCGACAGGCCCGTTACTGCTACGGACAATGCAGCCGTGGCTGCTGTTCGGAATGTGGTGGAAGCAAATCGCCGCGTCACCATTGACGAAATAATGATTCGACTGCCTCCTGGAATCGAAATTGGATGCTCTTCGATTGGAACAATCATGTCAGATGTTTTGAATTTGAATTGAAAACAGGCGGAGGCGAACCACTGGCTACGAAGATAGGACACGGCTTGGTACAACAGTTTTATCAAAAAATCGCTACAACGGTACCAAAAATGTTTGGACAGAAATGGTGATTATGTAGAGAAGTAGTCTATGAGTTGTATAATGAAAATAAAATAAGTGCATAATTGTAAATAAAGTTGTTTATTTGTTACAAAATAGGGAAACTTATTTATTGGATGCCCCTCGTAGTTGTTCTAATGATTCAGAGAATATTGAATAATAAACTGGTGGAGCGTTTTAACAGATCTCAAACTTCCTTCGAACATCTATGTATCACTGTAAACTTTGAAGTAAAGATAGAGGCTGCCTGGCCGGCATTCATAGTTCTTCAAATGAAAGACACTTCAGCCAGTAAACCTTTTTATTATCTCGACGTTTCGACAAAAATCTTTTTTCCTCGTCAGGAGCGAATAAAAATTAAAACATTTGGCAAGGCGTTAAAATTATTTTAACGCCTTGCCAAATGTTTTAATTTTTGTTCGCTCCTGACGAGGAAAAAATATTTTTGTCAAAACGTCGAGATAATAAAAATATTTATTGATCGAAGTATCTTTCATTTTTTTTTAAGAACTGTAAACCTTTGTGTTACTGATTTCAATTCATTCCGCAGTCAGAAAGAACCTGGACTAAACCAACCCACTCTACACTTCCTATATTCAAACATACAGAAATGTAAAATACAAACCAGATTTTATTTAAAAAAGTCGGTGGATGAGAGGGTAACACGCTCGATTCTCGACAATCATGAACCGGGGATTGAATCCCGCGTTAAAATTTGTTTAATATGTGAATAACCTTCACATATATTATTCACTTTTTCAATTATAATGAACTAGGTTGCTCTTGTTGAGCGGTACCTATTAATGTGATTTTACACCAAACCAGATTTTGACGCCAAAAATTTATCGAACAGACTTCAATTATACAGACGTCACCTCAGTGGAATAACCTCTGAGATAAGAAATCATACTGACATTACTTACTACCTAACTTTCAAAGCTGCTGATTGGCTATTTAAGGATATATAAGAGCGTATAAGGAACCAGCGGGAGAATAAACCAGAATACCCCCCCATCGAGATAAAGAAAACATTGAATCGTTTATTAGAGCAGTCATTAAAACAACCTCCCTATTCCCTATAGAAAAATTCACTACTACACTAAAGAATTCACGGTGCAAAACCGAAGAGGCCACTCCCCAACATATACTAAACTGTACTTGAATTATAGATACAAATAATATTATAATTGATTTGAATAAATGCAAAATATTTTCAGAGTTTCTTAATTAAGATATCGGGAGGCAAGCTTTCACGTGGTCGTGCTTCTTCAGGCCACTGGCTATAATATGTAATTGTGTAATTGAAGTCTGTTCGATAAATTTTTGGCGTCAAAATCTGGTTTGTATTTTACATTTCTGTACGTTTGAATATAGGAAGTGAAAAGTGGGATGGTTTAGTCCATGTTCTCTCTGACTGCGGAATGAATTGAAATCAGTAACACAAGGTTTACAGTTCTTCAATTGAAAGATACTTGGGCCAGTAAATCTTTTTATTATTGCGGAGCCAGTGGCCTGATGAAGCACGACCGCGTGAAAGCTTGTCTTACGATACCTTAATAAAGAAACTCTGCAAATATTTTAAATTTATTTAACTCAATTATAATATAATACAATATAATACACTGCGATCTGTGATTGCAAAACGACACTTGAAGTTACACCGCATGAGTTACGAACGGAAAAATACGTCCAGGGTAGCCTAGTGGACATGGCATCTGCCCGGTAAGCGGAACATTGTGGGTTCGATTCCCATCCCTGGACACTTTTATTTTTCCGTTCATCATTACTCTTCATAATTCACCCTTTCATACCTCATCCAAAAAGGTTAGAAATAGTCAATATTTCACCTTGAAATAAAGTTTAGATTTTTCGTTGAAAAGAAACTCATGCAGTGTAACTTCAAGTGTCGTTTTTCAATTATAATATACTAAACTGTATTGGAAAAGACAAAGGATCCCTGTACAGAGAACCAAGAAGAGTTCTTGAACTTCTTTATGAGCACAACCTCCAAGATATAGTCTAATTTAGACTAAAAGGATAAGTAAAACAAAAAACTATAGAAGGAGGAACACAAGTCAGGGAGAATAGATTCTTTATGTAAGAGGACACTCGTACAAGATTTATGGCAAGACGTTCTTCTTCGGGTGCAAAAATTTGTAGCCGTAGAAGTGTCTTTTTTCCGAAGCTTGTCAAAAATTTGTAGCCGTAGAAGTGTGTTTTTTCCGAAGCTAGTCAAAAATTTGTAGCCGTAGAAGTGTGTTTTTTCCGAAGCTTGTCAAAAATTTGTAGCCGTAGAAGTGTGTTTTTTCCGAAGCTTGTCAAAAATTTGTAGCCGTAGAAGTGTGTTTTTTCCGAAGCTTGTCAAAAATTTGTAGCCGTAGAAGTGTGTTTTTTCCGAAGCTTGTCAAAAATTTGTAGCCGTAGAAGTGTGTTTTTTCCGAAGCTTGTCAAAAATTTGTAGCCGTAGAAGTGTGTTTTTTCCGAAGCTTGTCAAAAATTTGTAGCCGTAGAAGTGTGTTTTTTTCCGAAGCTTGTACAATCGTCCTTTCATAAAAGAAGCTCTTCTCTCCGACTTGTATTCCTTCCTCAATTATAGTAGACAGCTTACTCAACAACAACAACAACAACAAAAAGCCTTTTATTAGGGCCCATTACCCTGTATGGATTCGCCATACAACAACAAAATAATACAGTATTTTTTTTCTTCCTTTCCCCATGTGTACGTGAGTCTTTGTTTGAAAAGGGATTTATTTACATATCTGTTCTAAAACTTTCCTCACTACCTCTATTGTGTATGAATCTATTTACAATTGATCTGTAGAAATTATAGAGTTCTATTGCTATATTTTTCTTTTCTGAAATAGTTCTCAGCGTCTTCAGTGGGTTACTAAATCTCCAGAAGGTGTTTTTAAGAGTTTTTTCTCTTTCTTCGCCTAAATATGACAGCTTCTCTTGATGACTGGTACCTCACTGGGATTGCCGAGACTACTTACGATGGCAGTACTCGACAATGGCTCCATTTTATTTCTTGCTTGATGAAAGTGCGTTGTCTTTTCAGTTCTACTTGGAGCTATGTCAAACATCAGGATTTGTTTGTCACCAAGGTAGAATTGATATCCCTGCTGGACAGAATCCGTCAACAACCAATCAGCTAAGAGCCTTGGTGAAAGTGGCAGACGAACCATTAGTCTTCTTTTGGCTCCTAATGGAAGGAAGGAAGTCACTGACCGATCGACAAACCTCCTCGGCTTTGTGTCAACGCCGTCCCGTCCTGATCACCGCTGCTGCCATATTGATGGAACTATCCACTCCACATACGGAATACTCTACACTCCTCCAATCTATCCTTATATACTCGTTCCCCACCAGCGAGTGCAAGTAACCAAACGGGCACATTTGTAAGTACAAAGTCGAACTCCTTTTACGTATGTAGACATTCTGTAAATAGAGCAATCCATAAATAAATCTTCAAATAAAAAGGCATATTTTGGATCAAAATATCATGTGGTGCACTCTTACAGTAAAAGCAGTCGTCTTCTTCTAACCACCATGATTATCACGGCCTGTACAACGTGTGGTGGTGCATATCTAGAGAGAGAAGCAGAATTCATTGGAGTATTTAGATACGTTTCTTGTAGATGGAACATCCGAGGCACATGTAGGGGGTAGGTACCACGTGTACTAGGGATAAGCAAAAAAAAAAAAACTCGTTAACTAAATTTGTGTTTTAGTTTAAGAATGTTTTTTCAATACCTCCCGTTCAGTCACCAGACGGTTTTCTTGTTTCCTCCACGGTCAGTCTGGAAACCTCACTCTAATATGGCCTTTCCATAGTTTCCTCTCAACTATTCCAAGAACAATGATCCTCTCCAGGTATTCCTTTATCCTTTATTGACATGATCATAGTAATTCTAAATACGTTTTTTACTGAATATTTACCTTATTTAAGATGCTCATTTTTGTTCTCTTTGAAGTTTATGGGACTTTTAGTACCCTATCTTTATATAATCGTTTATTTTTAGTCACAATCTAGATGCAAACTATAGAATTTTAGCAGTCTGGGCTAGTCAATGAAACTCAGAAGTATTATAACATCTTTCGGTAGGTAGTTTTGCATGAGGATCCCATTTGAAACAAAGAAGTCTTTCAAAGAAAGATGACTCCAATCTTGGTTGCCTAAAAGGAGCTGTGTACCTCTTTGTGAATCTTTTCTATTTAAACCTATTGAAAGTATTGCAGAGTACCCAAGTAGCAGGAATGACCATCAGCGAAGAAAACTGTCAATTTAGAGTGAAATTAGTGGAATTTCAAGAACATCTGACTTTAAAAGGTTTGTTTATCTATGAAGACGACGCGGCCGTGGATCCTTTCTGGAATTTACGTTGAAGAGCAAGATTTTATCACCTCAACACCTCAAAATAAACGACTCTTGACCCAAAAGCTAGGTTTTCCGTATTTTAATACTTTTTGGATACTATTGCTTGAATAAACAGAACTTTTAGTCCTATATACAGATTCTCCTGAAAGATGAAGCAATGGTTGTAAAAGAGAAGAAGAAAGACTATCTCTTGATGTAACTTGGATTCCTGGAGTCACGTACTGAAGTCGCTAACTATACGAAGGGAGAAATAAATTAGAATAAAGTTATATATGTGAAATGTGATAATCATTGAGATAGCACAATCGGTTACTCGTTACAAACAATCCTCAGAATCTTTGTAATGAATATCAATAGATAATGCTTATTGTAAAACGACATTTGAAAATTATCCCGCATGGGTTTCTTTTAAAAGAAAAATCAAAATTTATACCAATTGTATTATAAATTACTTTATGTATTATTTACGAACGGAAAAATATGTCCAGGGTAGCCTAGTGGACATGGCATCTGCCCGGTAAGCGGAACACTGTGGGTTCGATTCCCATCCCTGGACACTTTTATTTTTCCGTTTATCATTACTCTTCACAATTCATCCTTTCATACCTCATCCCTAAGGTTAAAAATAATCGTTATTTCTCCTTGGTATAAATTTTGATTTTTCTTTTAAAAGAAACACATGCGGGATAATTTTCAAATGTCGTTTTACAATCACAAGCCGCATTATATTGTATTATAAATAATGCTTATACCTACTAATATCGACTCGTGAATGTGTCTTTTTTGCTTATCCCTAGTACACGTGGTACAGACCATAATAATCATGGTGGGTAGAGGTTGACGACTGCTTTTACTGTAAGTGCACCACATGTCTACACATGTGAAAAGCAGTTCGACTTTTGTACTTTGCCAGAGTCCCATTTTGTTACTTACACTCGCTGGTGGGGTTTGGACATTGCAAGAATCGGGGGCCATTGGAGCATTTTTTTATGTGAGCAATAGTTACTTAAAAATTATTAAAAAAAGTGAAAATAAATATCAGGTAAAAAGTTTCTTTTAATTTAAATTTGCAAGTTTTCAAGCAAATATACTGTTCTTCAACGGGCTGATATTCTATGTACAATCATACAATTACATAGAATATCAGCCCGTTGAAGAACAGTATATTCGCTAGAAATCTTTCAAATTTAAATTAAAAAGAAACTTTTTACCTGATATTTATTCTTTTTTTTTTCAGAAAAAAGTGCCCAATGCGGGAATAGAACTCGGATCGTAGCGGTCGTAAACCAACGGTTTAGACCATCCTTCCATCGACTCTGTGAATGTATACCAATCTAATGGGCAACCAGCCAATAACGATTGGTCAAATTAAGCGCTAAAGGCTTATTAAGAATTCCTTTCAATAGAAAGAGCTCAAATTTAATCAAGAGAGGAGATTTTTATCAGAGTGTAATATTATTGCCAGGAAAGAGAATTCTTTGTTATTAGGGTTAATATATTAAATAAAAAAAATTCTCAATTTCTCGATATTTTAAAAATATACTCAGGTAGATTACACTTTTTATTAAAAATTCAATATTAAATTCATTTTAATATTATAACTTTTTTTTTTTTAATATTTTCTCTTCTGAAATTATTTTAAAATAAACATTTAATAGATTGGAAAAGAAAAAAAAAACCGAAGTTTTTCGTCTAATCAATTTGTGGTGTATAAAATAATTGGAAGTCAAATTTAAAAAAAAGAGCAGAAGATGGTGGTCAGCTAACATCAATCACAGACTATTGATTTATTGATGACGTGCCAAACGACTTTCTTTAAGCCTTCCAGAAAGCGATCTAGAAGGATTATCTGTGACACCGGTCTGGTAATATTTGACCATTCCCTTCGAAGTGAGAGTTAAAAAATGGGTTTACTTTTTTAAGGCTTCATTTTTTAGCAAAAGAAACATTCTTCGTGCTAAGTGGTGATTGTGGATAAAAGCAAACAACTATAGTTTGGTGATAAGCAGAATTTACACCTATTTTATTCAAATTTGATCTGAAATTTTTGAAATTATATGCAATAACTAAATCTAATCAGAGTGAAATTACAAGAAAGCATATAGAACACTACAACTCTTTTAAAATTACAAAATATTTCCTCACAATGGATTTCTTTCTATTTTAAAATGCTAGTTTTCAAGTGATAATCGCTCTTCAATGGGCTAAAAAAAAATTTCGACTTTATCTAACAAGATATATTTACAAATACTCCTCATAAATAAATAAAAAATATGTAGGGTTAAATAATTCCAATTGCCACACCTAGATGGCGCTGTGTTAAACTTTGTGTGTTATAAAAGTTACATTTTGTAAATGTAAATATTTAATTATTCTTTATTGAATTATTTTATATTTTATTGTAAACAATATGTTTTATTTCTTTGTTGCTAGAATACCATTTAACTAAAATTGTATGCCTAAATAATTTGAGAGACTTTTTGAAATAAAAACAAATTCAACATACATGTCAAAAATATCATAAAGAAAGTAAAAATCGCAAAAATAACATTATCAAGCCTGTTCAACTATAAAAGCAAATAGACTACAAAACAAAAGTTTACTCTATACAGAAGTTGTATCCTCCCGATAGTAACATACGCACTCCCAATTTGGTGCAAATATATTACAACCACAGACAAAAATAGGATAAACGCATTCATGAGAATCTGCCTTCGGACAAGTATAGGAGCTCCATTCAACCTATCAAACAAGATACTGAAGGAGGACTTGAACCAACCCGATATAGAAGATATGTACCAAACTTCCCCCCCCCCCCCCCCGTTAAGAAATTATACCTTCAAATGCAAAATTCAAATAATCCAACCATACAAGATATTCTACAAAATAAAGGAGATATCAATCCCCGATTCCGACGACCCGGCCCTGACACTTAGTCAAGAGCTCATCGCCCAACAGCTGCCCTCCTGCAAGGTCCGGGGGGACCACTTCTACTCCACCAACTCGCCATGTGTAAATAGCCAGGACAAGGTGACTCGAATGTAACACCTGTAAATTGAGACGAAATAAATAAATAATAAAAACAACTTTAGTGGCTAACCGTGTCTGTGGTGATTAATGATCCTACAATTACATTATGATGCATTAGCGCGCCATCTGTTATGAAAATTCCAAACTATTTTAATATATACCGTACCTAGCGTAGAAATCAAGTCTTTGTCTATCTAAAGATGTGAAAGTATTTATTGATGACGTCACGGCGACCAGTTGACAAATATCAACAAACCAACCAAACTATCTACAGCTAGAGAATATCGAACAAGCAAGCTAGGTAACTAAATGATCATTTAGCAAATGTCAAATTTTATATCTGTTTCAAATATTTTTCATGAATAATTAAATATAAATTATTTCTTCGCCACAATATATTGCAAAAGAATCATACGCGTCTATAATAGTTTCGAATTTTCATAAATGATAATGCTTTTTTTCTGTAATTTGTCGAAATACAGAATCCTGTGATAATAAATAAGGTGAAATTGGCAAACGCTGAACTACGCTTCTAATACCGACCCTCGTCGTAACGAAGGCAAAACGCTATTCCAATAAAATTCAAGTGAACCTTTAAAGAAAGTTTTTTCTTCTTCTTTCTTATCTCATCACTGGGTGAAGTAGTATGCGTCGGCCTTTGTCATTAAGACTGGGAGCACTACTCAGTGGCAGGCCGACTTAGCTCCAAAAGAAATGGCCGCCTCTGACATGAAGAACAGTTTTGTACTCTACAGTAGTGTTTTTTGTTTACTCTGAGTGGTATTATGGGTCAAATAACGGCAATCAACCACTACAATCCACAGTTCTCCGACGTCTCTTAGATTCAACTACTACTACTCAAGAGTAAGCAAACTCCACCTTTGCCGGTCCCAAGCCTGGATAAAAAGGAGGAGGGGGAGCAGTAACAAGCTCACTAAAAAACCTGTGCTCAGCTGGCCCGGCTGATAGTACCCTGTAAAGGCTCCTAATCCAGGGATACAGAATGAGCAGTGTTTGTACTCCATGTTAGGAGCAGCTGCACATGGCGTCTGTTCTTCATGTCAGAGGCGGCCATTTCTTTTGGAGCTAAGTCAGCCTGCCACTGAGTAGTGCTCCCAGTCTTAATGACAGAGGCAGACACATTCTACTTCACCCAGTCATGATGGTTGTCAAACAGACACCATCAAGGGTCACAACTTGATACCCTAATATGATTGAGTGGAGATAAGAAAGAAGAAGAGTAAGTCTAGAACGTGAACTAGTTACTGGAAATTATTGTCAGAAAACTTACTTGTGTTATTTTAGCTACGCATTTTGAAGATGGAAAATAATAGATTTATTATGGCCTTACGCTTGCGATTATCTCATCTATGGAAGAACTTTTTCAAAGAAAGAAAAAGGATGAGCTTATTAAGCTTTTATAAACAAGATAAATGTAAAAATATCCTTCTTGAAAGCTTCATAGGGATTGTTCTGTTCACGAAACGAATAGTCGAGAATATAACGAATTGTAATAGATCAATCAATTCAATAATATGAAACAAAAATTCTATACTCTAAACACTACAACCACTTCAAGTATATTTCAAAATATTCATTCACCAGGAAATCTCCAATCTGTCTATTTGGGAGCAAACAGTGTACTTCGCAGGTAAAATGACTCTGTGGGTTGCCTTTGCCAGAAAACCTTTCGAAAAGCTGTAAAAGCAATCTTCACTTAAGCAGTGATATCTGTAAAAACAGAACGAAGTAACATTTCTACTGACCCTCGTCAAACACTTCCCACTCCTCTATCCCTAGATGAGTTTATTCAAGATCTTAAAAACATCGCTGATGTAAAAGAAATTCACTTCTTTAAAAGCTTCATGAAGTTGTTTTCTTTACCAAACGGATAATATAGAACATATACCGAATCGCAAGTGGTCATTCAATTCAATCATATGAAACAAAAATCCAAAACTCTCCACACACTACAACCACTTCAAGTATATTCTAAAACAGTCATTTAACAAATAAAACTTCAATCTTCCACTTGAGATAAAACGGTTTTTATTACGCAGCAAAGATTACTCTGTGAATATTCTTGCCTGAAGACCTCTTTAAACTCTGGAAAAACGATCTTTACTTGAGCAGTGATATTTGTAAAAACAGGAAGAAGTGATATTTTCTACTGCCCTCATGTCAAACACTTCCTATTTCTATACCAACACACTACAAATACTTCAAGTATATTCCAAAACAATCATTCACCAGGAATACTCCAATCTGTCTATTTGGTAGAAAACAATTTATTACGAAGGAAAAATGTCTCTGTGGGTATTCTTTGCCAGTAGACCTTTCGAAACTCTGAAAAGGCGATAATCACTAAACTAGTAATCTGTGTAAAAACAAGAAAAAGTAACATTTCTACTGCCCTCATGTCAAACACTTCCCAATCTTATTCTACAAATTTAGTCCGTAAGTCTCCATGATGGGGAGCTGCTGTCGATGGTTGGATATCTACATGGAGGTGACAGTCAGACTTTGGCCCTCTGCCATGAATTCTGCCAGGATTGTGAATTTGATCAATGAGTATAGTCTCCATGACCATGTATAATTATACAATAGGATAATGATTTAAAAAATTCTACAAATAAATAAACTTTTCACAGAACATATTTACATCTCGAACAATTCCAACGATAGAGGACATTGCTGTGATAGAGATGCATGGAGACATCTGAGGCTCTTCATTGGACATGACAACAACAACGCCGTTTACCTCTATACAGCAGCTTTACACACCCAAGATAGAGGACATTGCTGTGATAGAGATGTATGGAGACATCTGAGGCTCTTCATTGGACACGACAACAACAACACAGTTTACCTCTATACAGCAGCTTTACACACCCAAGATAGAGAACATTGCTGTGATAGAGATGCATGGAGACATCTGAGACTCTTCATTGGACATGACAACAACAACGCCGTTTACCTCTATACAGCAGCTTTACACACCCAAGATAGAAGACATTGCTGTGATAGAGATGTATGGAGACATCTGAGGCTCTTCATTGGACACGACAACAACAACGCCGTTTACCTCTATACAGCAGCTTTACACACCCAAGATAGAGGACATTGCTGTGATAGAGATGCATGGAGACATCTGAGACTCTTCATTGGACATGACAACAACAACGCCGTTTACCTCTATACAGCAGCTTTACACACCCAAGATAGAAGACATTGCTGTGATAGAGATGTATGGAGACATCTGAGGCTCTTCATTGGACACGACAACAACAACGCCGTTTACCTCTATACAGCAGCTTTACACACCCAAGATAGAGAACATTGCTGTGATAGAGATGTATGGAGACATCTGAGGCTCTTCATTGGACACGACAACAATAACACAGTTTACCTCTATACAGCAGCTTTACACACCCAAGATAGAGAACATTGCTGTGATAGAGATGTATGGAGACATCTGAAGCTTTTCATTGGACACGACAACAACAACAATTCCAACTCTAAAGGCTGTTCTAAAATGTTAAAAGGAAACAATTTCCTTTACCAAGGCCTCAATATTTTGCATTCCTATTTTCTCTACTTCTATTATTATTATTTCTATTATTTTGATGTAAATAAACACGAATTTCCTTTATAAGATTACATTTCAAATATTAAAAAAACGTAAACAAATATGAAAATTTAAATATTAAACTAGAATTATTAAATTTAAAAACCAATATCCTCCTTTAACATTTTAAAATATGTAAATATATATTAACATAAATTTGTAAAATATTGAATTTTTATTTTTAATCTGTATAGATAGGAAAATCTACCTCCACTTTTTATTCCATTTTTCAATATCCCAAGAGAGGATACAAGTGTGTAGGAATATAATATCATAATAAATACTTGGTATTTGTGCAAGTATGTGGAAGAAACGGTGAAAATTATAAATATTTAAACTGGAGAAATTCTTTCCAAAATTAATTTCAGAAAATTTGGTTTGAAATTTGATTTTATTAATCGGTAGGCGTTGCCTTATAACCAGTATTAAAACGAATTTGTGGTGTTTAGAGTTAGGGGTACTGGCCCGGCCTCTAACAACTTGGGTGTGGTGTTTAGAGTTAGGGATACTGGCCCGGCCTCTAACAACTTGGGTGTGGTGGTTAGAGTTAGGGATACTGGCCCGGCCTCTAACAACTTGGGTGTGGTGTTTAGAGTTAGGGATACTGGCCCGGCCTCTAACAACTTGGGTGTGGTGTTTAGAGTTAGGGATACTGGCCCGGCCTCTAACAACTTGGGTGTGGTGGTTAGAGTTAGAGATACTGGCCGGGCCTCTAACAACTTGGGTGTGGTGTTTAGAGTTAGGGATACTGGCCCGGCCTCTAACAACTTGGGTGTGGTGTTTAGAGTTAGGGATACTGGCCCGGCCTCTAACAACTTGGGTGTGGTGGTTAGAGTTAGAGATACTGGCCAGGCCTCTAACAACTTGGGTGTGGTGTTTAGAGTTAGGGATACTGGCCCGGCCTCTAACAACTTGGGTGTGGTGTTTAGAGTTAGGGATACTGGCCAGGCCTCTAACAACTTGGGTGTGGTGTTTAGAGTTAGGGATACTGGCCCGGCCTCTAACAACTTGGGTGTGGTGTTTAGAGTCAGGGATACTGGCCCGGCCTCTAACAACTTGGGTGTGGTGTTTAGAGTCAGGGATACTGGCCCGGCCTCTAACAACTTGGGTGTGGTGTTTAGAGTTAGGGATACTGGCCCGGCCTCTAACAACTTGGGTGTGGTGTTTAGAGTTAGGGATACTGGCCCGGCCTCTAACAACTTGGGTGTGGTGTTTAGAGTTAGGGATACTGGCCCGGCCTCTAACAACTTGGGTGTGGTGGTTAGAGTTAGGGATACTGGCCCGGCCTCTAACAACTTGGGTGTGGTGTTTAGAGTTAGGGATACTGGCCCGGCCTCTAACAACTTGGGTGTGGTGTTTAGAGTCAGGGATACTGGTCCGGCCTCTAACAACTTGGGTGTGGTGTTTAGAGTTAGGGATACTGGCACGGCCTCTAACAACTTGGGTGTGGTGTTTAGAGTTAGGGATACTGGCCCGGCCTCTAACAACTTGGGTGTGGTGTTTAGAGTTAGGGATACTGGCCCGGCCTCTAACAACTTGGGTGTGGTGTTTAGAGTTAGGGATACTGGCCCGGCCTCTAACAACTTGGGTGTGGTGTTTAGAGTTAGGGATACTGGCCCGGCCTCTAACAACTTGGGTGTGGTGTTTAGAGTTAGGGATACTGGCCCGGTATCTAACAAGTGTGGTGTTTAGAGCTGGAGATTACGCCAAGCCGACGCGGTTTTCCACAGGTTGGGCATTTAGAAATCCCTCCACGATAACCTCTGAGATAAAAGCCAAAGAGAAAAATCTCTTCCGGGCGCTAATGGCTTTTTAAAATGTCGGGGCTTTTAGCCTAACGACATCTCCTCTAATTCAATTAAAACTACTCCAGATAAAATTATTGATTTCTCTCGCCCTTTCCTGGCTCTAGCTGCGTGTTGCCGCACACTCAGCCGTTTTAATCGTTTCTATTCTCTATGGAGAACACTTCCATGTCTTCTTCCCAGTTACCCACCTCCCCCACCGCAATCGTATTGAATATAACATATACACTCATGGACAAAACTTAAGGAAGTTGTACCTTTTAGCACGTATATCGGGATTCAGACAATAACTCTGAAAGATACACTCATGGACAAAACTTAAGGAAGTTGTACCTTTTAGCATGTATATCGGGATTCATACAATAACTCTGAAAGATACACTCATGGACAAAACTTGAGGAAGTTGTACCTTTTAGCATGTATATTGAGATTCAGACAATAACTCTGAAAGATATTTGATATACCGTGACCACTATTCACGATACACGAGATAACCAAGTGTGAACAAAATTGCCTCTGTGTCCTTCAAAATAACCGACATCAAAGACTTTCCACTTCATCACGTTTTGTCCATGAATGCACCTTCAATTAAAAGAACAACATAAAAATGATCTTTTAATCGAATCTAGCACTGTAGGGGAAATCCTTAAAATTCTCTTCCAAGTGGCTTTAAATGACATCTCTATATTTGGTGAAACATTTTGCATATTGGCTACTGAGTGGAACAATGGACGCTATGTAGCGAGCATGTTTCACAAGAGATAGCTCTATTTGAAACAAAAACAAGCCTACGCCGGGATTCGAACTTGGTATCTTTTGATCATTAGACAAATTTTATCACGCCAATTACGATCTGAATCGCTTCTATAAACTAATAAGTTTAACAAATCTCATATATATATATATGTTGTCGCGATGAAAATAATTAAACAAAGCTCCTGAATGATTTTAAATATTTATTTATTTATTTCTTCAAATTAAAGATACTTCGACCAGTAAATATTTTTATTATCTCAACGTTTCGACAAAAATATTTTGTCCTCGTCAGGAGCGAACAAAAATTAAAACATTTGGCATGGCGTTAAAATTATTTTAGGGCTGCAAGAGCGTTCTCACGCGATAAATGTTTTAATTTTAGTTCGCTCCTGACAAGGACAAAAGAATTTTGTCGAAACGTCGAGATAATAAAAAGATTTACTGACCGAAGTATCTTTAATTTTAAGAACTGTGAATATCGGCCAGGCAACCTCCATATTTACGATTTATTTTTATAGTTATTGGAAAGATTTTAGATATGAAATAAGGGCTATACTATATATACGCCAAATCGACTCAGGAGTTAGGGCGAAAGGCGAAAACTGTTGTTCACGCGGCACCAGCCAACATGTTCAATTCCACGTGGCGCCTGTTTCCACGACAGGTCCGAACAGGAACTACAGGAGGAAGTACAGAGAAAGTACAAGGAAAATCTATCCTCTTGACAATATGCCATTATCAACTGGAGAGTTAAGTAGTCAAAAATACATGAGTATGCAATAAATGTAAAAGAAGTATATCAGAAGTAACCCAAATATGCATATAAGAAGTAGAAAAGACACATAAGAGTAAATCGTTCTGAAAATAGAGAAATCCATGCTTAAATCATTAGATAGTAAAAAGGCATATATATATATAAATGTAATGCCTCGATAAAGGTTGGCGTTCAGCCTTTTTACTATCTAATAAGAGCAAATTATGATGCATCAGCGCGCTATCTGTTATGACTATGAAATTATTTAATTATCAAAAGAATCATACGCGTCTATAATTGTTTCGAATATTCACAATAGGAGTAAATGTACAAGAAATATACCTGAAATCGCCAAAATAGGTTTACAAGAAATGCCTAAGTGTGCATTAAATGTACAAGAAGTATTCCAGAAGTAGTCAAAAGAGGTAGACAAAAATTCAGGTAAAACACAACAAGAAAACGAGAATTATTTTATACTTTTATATAAATATCGTATAAATTTAGAAGTAACTGGAGAAGGAGATCTAGGGCAAAGCTTTTTGTAAGGTGCGCATGAGAGTCCTTCGAAAAATTCAAGATGAAAGAATAATTTTAAAATGTATCTAAAAATGAAAAAAAAATCCAACTCTTTTGGTATATTCGTTTGTTGAAACACATACCATTTCCGAATAACCATAGTGAATAACCAGTTTCCATCGTATAACCAAACATTTGTTACAAGAGATACTTCAACAAGTCAACACTGGTTCAAAATAGGCATTTTTCCCATCAGGAAATCGATTGGAAATGATCAAAGCTAAATCGAAGCAAATTTCAAATAGCAGATTTGTGGGAATGGACTTCGATCAGTCCAAGGAAGGAAGGCAATCTTGTTACTTCAATATGGATTCCGTATTTAAATTGTCGATGGGGGCTGATAGCGGATGTAATTTGCTTCCTTTCAGCACACGAGGGAATACACAATACCCTCTGGTAGGTTCAACAGATCACGGCCAAATATGTTTTGCCATCAGAGATATGGGAACCGGCACTGTGAAAAGAAACGAAGTCATGTAATAGACTATAATTCCTATTGATCTGATTAAGGCCAGAAGTGCGTGAAATTATTATTTTTATTAATGGATCCATCAACATATTGTCACGGAAATAAATAAAGTAAGGCCAAATTTGGGAGTAATTAATTTACTATAAATGTGGGTAGGTACCTTTTAGTTCTCCAATAAAATTATATACAAGAGGTATTTATAGGGAGAACAACTTATCCCAAGGTAAAAATAATGAGAGTGGTCAGCCACCGTTTTCCTTATTTACCGATAAGATTCCGAGAACCCCTCACATCTGTCCACCCGGAGTCCAGGGATGATTGACAGGTGTCCCATGGAGCTTCCTGTGACCGGAGTTGCAAAGCTACTTGACAATGTAACACCCCAATACACCCCAATTATAATACAATTCTGTCGTAAGTCGAAAGCCAGAGTTATTTAAACATAAGACACTATAATTAAAAAGGCATATATTGGATCAAAATATCATTTATTTTACCAATATTTCAGTTGGCTGAACGCCAACCTTTATCAATGTGTTATAACATTTTAATGTGTGTCAACAACAAACTCAACGCCACATAACGTCAATAGAATTAAGTTTCAAAAATATTTTGCTTATATTCAATAGGGGGAGAAATACATTTTGATATATATATTTATATAAATTGATATATATTTTTTTCTCCCCATTGAATATAAGCAAAAATATTTTTAAAACTTAATTCTTTTAACGTTATGTGGCGCTGAGTTTGTTGTTGACACACATTAAATATGTTATAATACCTTGATAAAGGTTGGCATTCAGCCAACTGAAATATTGGTAAAATAAATGATATTTTGATCCAATATATGCCTTTTTAATTAGAGATTTATTTATGGATTGCTCTATTTTCAATAAGACACTATAGAAAATGAAAACATTTAGACGCGAATGTTTCTTTTACACATATATAAAACTTCTACTGTCCTTATGAATGAAAAATATTGTTTGTGGAAGAGCATTACTCGATGAAAATATTACATGTAATTCTACTGTCCTAAAAGCTTATGTCTATAGTTTGCCTAAATATCTTTCTAAGATTCCACCCTTCACTGTAGCATATATAATCAGAATGATCTAATTCAATAAAAGTCGGTGGATGAGAGGGTAACACGCTCGATTCCCGACAGTCATGAACCGGGATTGAATCCCGCGTTAAAATTTGTTTAATATGTGAATAACCTTCACATATTATTCACTGTTTCAATTATCATGAACTAGGTTGCTCTTGCTGAGCGGTACCTATTAATGTGATTTGAACTATCTAATTCAGTATTAGAGCTCTAAAGAAGCGGTCTGGTAGATTAAATTGGCGAAATCGCTGGTAGAGTTTACCGTTGATGAGCCAAGCCCTCCCAATATATATTTTCATTGCAGTAAGGACAGTAGAAGTATGATATATGTGTAAAGGAAACATTTACGTCTAAATGTTTCCTTTTGCTATATGTAGATGGCGCGTTATTGCTTCCTATTAATAAGACACTATACCGTTATCTAAATGTTGAAATATAAACATTTAAAGAATTTTAAATGGGGGTCGGTGGAAGGATGGTCTAAACCGTTGGTTTACGACCGCTACGACCCGGGTTCGATTCCCGCATTGGACACTTTTTTTCTGATAAAAAAAAAAAATGCTCCAATGGCCCCCGATTCTTGCAAAAGTCCAACCCCACCAGCGAGTGCAAGTAACCAAACGGGGCTCTGGAACATTTGTAAGTGAAAAGTCGAACTGCTTTTCACATATGTAGACATAGAGACCATGGTTTCGGGCTAATGACCCTCGTCAGTCTAGGACGGTCTTTATTCTATGAGATCCACAAGGGATCTAATGGAATCTTGACAATCTACCAAAGAGGTGGTTAGCTGTCAAAGTGGCTGGGCCATATCTATGGCTAAAATATAGATGGAAATTTTGCCGGGAGGAAATTGATCTAAAGAGACAAGGGTCGCCGAGAATAGTTGATATTTATTCCGTTAGATGGCGCAAGCCATCAGCAACTTTCAGTTGCACGATAAGGAAATGCCTTTTTCATGATGACAACAGCCTGGCGTAGAGATTGAAATAGCAGTAAATAAAATGTCAACGGGAATCCAACAAAATAAATTGACCTATCATCTTATCTCTCCGTTTCTTCCAATAAATTATTCCTCAGCTGGAAGCGATAACCAACATCGTTAAGAGAGAGGAGGGAAGAAGAAAACCAACAAGAAAGGGAAGCAGCGCTCCATCTTCCGGGTTTAATTAGCAGGGCTGGGTAAATAATAACAGGGGGCCGTAAATAACTTTTATCGGAATATTAAGGAGAAAATAGGGCTGTAAACTTTACGTTGGTGAGATGAAGAGGTCGTCTTCTCTCTTGGGACTCGTGACTCTGTGGCTGAGGGGTCTTATAGCGGGGTATGTTGTGGCGTTTCTGATGTCTGGGTTATAAGGTCTTAACAGATCTGTTATACAGTAGAGGGATCTGTAATTAAGATTCTGAAGTGTTTATGGTGGTTCATTTGAAGAGGTCGGGGCTTATTACTTTCTTGGGATGGTAGCTCGTGTTTGTTCATCTATGTGATTGAGGGAGCTTATAGCAGAATATATTGTAGCGTCTGGATTATACGGTTTCGACATATCTGTAATATAGTAGCGGGATCTGGAATGAAGATTCTAACGTGGCTGTAAAATAGTAGCGGTTTTGGAATGAAAATTCTAAGGTATTTGTGGTGGTTCATCTGTGTGACTGAAGGATATTATAGCAGAATATATTGTGGCGTTTCTAACATCTGGATGATAAAGTTTGAACATATCTGTGATACAGTAGCGGGATCTGGAAGATAGAAAACTTGAAGTTGTCATTGTTAGAGTCACTAGTTAGAAGAAATTAAAGTTCTTGTGGCACAGGAGCTATCTGGAAGATAAAATATTTGATATTGTTGTGATACAATAGCGGTCTGAAAGATAAAGATTCTAATTCGTCTGTGGTATAGTAGAAGTTTTGGAATGAATACAGTTGAACCTGTATATAGCGCCCCCTCTTGGGACTCACCAAAATAGGGTGCTATAGAGAGGGGGTGCTATAGACAGGTCACTTTTAATGTAAAATGTTTACATTTTAATGTTTAAAATCGGGCGCTATAGAGAGTAAGGCGCTATTTAGAGGGAGCGCTATAGACAGGTTTAACTGTATTTTGACGTGTCTGTGGTACAGTATTGGTATTGCTCCTTCTACACGAAATGGCCGAGTCATATTATCAAATAAAGAAACATATTACTAACTTCACACTATTCAATCTTAAAAACCGAAAAAAATTATTCCTTACAATGACAATTGTACCACATCGTCAGCACACGGGGGCTTTAAATCTAACAGTTCTTCCAATTTATTGAGCTTTGTCTGCCAAACTTTGGAAGTTATCATTTCTGCCACTAACCTGGACACGCCAACAAAGAAGCAGTTCACCACATCAAAGGTATTTTCTTGACGCTTGCTCAAAAGGCAGGCTTGTTCCCTGAATATGATTTTATTGCAAAGAAGCGAATCTTGGACGCCTTCAGTTTCCTTTATGTGTCTCCCAAGCTTCGTCATCTTTACCAACGTTGCTGCGACCGAATATAAGAGACCAGCACCCTCCAAGAACGCAGCGAAGCCTTCTTTGGATAATCTAGGCTCAGCATTTGGATCGCACATGGTGGTCAGATCCACAACCCACGGAAGATTTTCAAAGATATTCACTCTACGTTTGCAAGATCCAAGGAAGTGATGACTTCAACCAAGTCGGCTGGCAAGATAGTATTTCACACAAGTACCGAAGAGGTTGCCAAAACTCTAGCCTCTTAACAATCAACTCAAATCTAACATACAATGAATATCCCACCATTCTATCAATATATCGTGTCTCTTTAGATAGACAATGATGCCTCGGAGAAGGCAAAATTTGTGCTTAACTCTCGTCTAACTTTCTTCATCCAAACTCTCCCTGGTCAACGCTCTTATCATGGTGGTCCGTCGTTCAACATTCAGAGCACAATTAGTCTTCGTGGAAGTGGACGTCAACGTGGCGGAAACCCTGGGCATCCTATAAGGGCGGATCCCCATAGCTGGACCGATGGCTTGAGAGGAGTCATACCTTGTAGCAGTACTGCAGATGTGACTACACTGCACTACACCTTCCTGCTACTACAAATGTGGATATTCCAATCACAAAGGCAAACAGTACAGTGGTATAGTCATATCAGGAACGATGCTTCCACTTCAGCAAAAGAGTTTGTGCTGCCATCAACCACCTGGTCATATTCTCCAAGTGCTCAGACTTCCAGCCTTGGGAAACGTTCAGAGCCATCTATCGTTGTAACAGCAGGAAGACCCCAAGTCCGGATGGTCTAAGTAATCCATGACTTGTACTGGCTAGACTCCACAACAATTATTACTTTCCAGATTTTTTATGATCATGGGTACACTCGCGCTCTGATATGTTCTCGTTGCAAGGTAGAACCACAAACAGTGGAACATCTCATTTTCAACTGTCCAAGTTACACAGACTGCAAACACTTCTCGGAGTACAAGATTTCAACCCTGGGTCTCCTTCTACACTTACATCTGGCCTGTGAAACTACCTGATCAACACCTCAGTAAGCATATCTTCCCAATCTACTGTCCTAAAAGCTTATTTCCATAATTTTCTTGAATACAATTTCTAAGATTCCAATCTTTAGTGTAGCATATAAAAGCAGAATGATCCAATACAGTATTAGAGCTCTAAGAAGCAGTCTGGTAGATTAAATTAACGAAACCGCTTGAAGGATTCACCTCTGATGAGTCAAGATCTCCCAATATTTTACCATCGCAGTAAGGACAGTAGAAGTTTGTTTTGTTTTAAAAGAAACATTCATGCTTTAATGCTTTCATTGCTTGTGTATAGATGGCGTGTTATTGCCTTATAATAAATAATTCTACAAAGTACATCAGTACATCCCAAGTACTTGGCACTCTAGGAACCTGGGCAAGCTTTGTATTACGAGAATTACATATACACTTTTTCAAAATTAAAAAGTCATATATTGGATCAAAATATCATTTATTTTACCAATATTTCAGTTGGTTGTACGCCAACCTTTATCAAGGTATTATAACATATTTAATGTGTGTCAACAACAAACTCAGCGCCACATAACGTCAACAGAATTAAGTTTTAAAAATATTTTGTTATATTCAATGGGGAGAAAAAATTTGAAATATATATTTATATTATGAACAAAATAAATTTTGTAAAATATGAGTGTGAATATTTTGAAAATTAACAATAACGCCTATTTTATATTTATAATTATTTGTACAATGTGTGAAAAGATTTTTCGTATTAAAATAAAATAATAAATTATATATAAAATAAATGTTAAATTAAATATTTTTTACCGAAAACACAAAGCACAAAAAATGTTTGCATCGAGAAAAGTTCTTCCACAAACAATAAGTACAGACCAGTTAGGTATAATTCATTATAAAGCGATAACGTGCCATCTCTATATAAAAAATGGAATCATTTGAGCATGAATGTTTCTTTTAAACATTATATAAAACACAAACTCTTCTACTGTCCTTACACTGCGATGAAAGAATATTTGAAGGGCTTGGCTATAAATATATATATATATATTAACAAAATATTCTGCTCATTTTAGAATATTATTGAGATATAGAATTATTACTTGCTGATTATTTTGAGGATACATTAGTATATGATATTCCAGTCGTGGTAATAATAATAAACATACTTTAAATCATTATTTGCTTTAATATTGAACTGATAGACATAATTAAGGATACCTTACTTGAAGCGAATAGAATAAAGATTACATATTTACATATATAAAGAAAGATTTGAGCCAGCCAACGGGAAAGAAAGAATATGGTTTTACGGGCTACTAACCAAATCAACGGGAGACAAAACAACAAAACATAATTTGAGAAAGTAGTACCTTACTTAAGGCGTGAAAAATGAAGAAAACAAAAGACTTATTTGCATATCTACAAAAGGTTTGAGCAGGCCAACGGGAAACAACAACAATAGGTTATATAAAGGGAAGTCGCGACATCTTGTGGTAGACTTAACAGAGTAGTTTTTTTTCTAGAAATTATAAATTTAAAATAATATAATTTTTATAAAACATATATTTACATTCCTAAGAAAATAATAAAATATTCACAGCGTTCAATTAAACAGAGGGAATTTAAAGGCATCATCATCGACAAAAGGAAATAAAAACAATCGAAGACTCCAGTAGTTTCACCAAACGACTAAACAACACTACCAAATCCAATTTCGAATCTCCCAAACGATTGCTATTTCTAGAAATTGGTTCAAACATTTTTATTAAATGCATTCTAAACTCCTTAGTAACCGATTAGTTTTACATTTACATACAAAATACCATCGATGTATTTCCTTTTGTTTATCAACGAAATACATTTTCTCTTTCTTTTTAAAAGGTTGGTATCGTTGTTTGTTTTTATTATTGATTGTGTGATTTCTGTTTTGCAAACAACTTTATAATATTCAGATAAATTATATTTTATTTTAGAAAGCTTTGTTTCTGAGAAAAATTCACTTCTAGAAAAGATCAGAATAGAAATAGAATAGAATTGCTTTAGGAATGGCGAAGTTGTTAATATCATAGATGGGTGTTCTTTCTATAAATATTTTAAAATTAATAAATGGAAGATTTTGTTTCTTCATCTCTCCAGAATTCCCGCAATTTTTCAGTTATTTTCTACGACGTACATTTGTTTATTCATTGTAAAATTGTGAAAAAAAAGTAAAAAAATACAAAATTATTTTCTCACAATGAGTTCCTTTTATTTTAAAATGCTAGCTTTCAAGTTGATAACACTGGTCTACACTGAAAAAGATGTTTTTGATAATGCATCAGTTTCTGACTTAATTTGAGATGCTGATCACGAATATAATGTTAGTTTTTATGTATCTCATCAATTTTTAGAGATATAACATATACATATTTAGACCACAATGTGGTACATCAGTACATGTTTTTTTTTATCCTCGTTTTTAGAATGACTTTCAGTTTTTGTTGTAAATATGCGTAGTTGAAATATCCATCTTTTTGTGCGCTCCAGGAACCTGGTTTATATATCTCTCTCTACCTATATATATTTTTTTAAGTCACTAAAATATATATAATTTCATAAATTCTATATAATTGTGAAAATAATTAATGGGTAATTTTTCAGCAAGTAATTGAAAATAAAAACTACTTGATAGTGAATAATTATTTTTATTTTATCACGACTGCAGCCTCAATATTTTATCTTATCAATCCTTTATCTAACAACAACAAACGTATTAATCAATATATATATTTGTTTTTTGTTATATTGAGTTTGTGTATACAAAAATGTAATACCTTGATAAAGGTTTGGCGTTCAGCCAACCGAAATATTGGCAAATAAATCTTTTATTAAATCCAATATATGTCTTTTTATATGGAAAATTTATATGTATATGGGAAATTTGCCTGGAGGAAATTGATCCATAGAAGCATAGGGCGCCTCTCCCGTCTAAATAAACGTCAAAACCTGACGCCATTTATTGACCGTCGCCGCAACTAGCGGCCTCAGGTCGGTGACAAAGCCACAACACCAGCTTTGGCAAATTGAGAAGCGTCCACCTAGAGACCATGGTTTTGACGTTTATTTTGACGGGAGAGGCGCCCTAGGCTTCTGTGGATATATATATATTAAAAATAATGAAAGTATATCCTGAGCAAAAGCACATGTGCTTTTTTTAGATGGCAGAGCGCCATCTAGTAGAGCGAAAATAAACTAAACGTTTTGTCTATTGTTTTCTCATATATATACACCAAATAAATCTTCCCTATAACCTTTACAGAGAATACTATTCAGAAGAGATTCTCTGGAAGCAACCCATTGTTTGAATTATTTATTGTTGGCGAGGTGTAACAATGGATCCGGGTATTATTGATGGCCACAACTTGGGGAAAAAAGGAGCTCGCTCATCCCAAGAACTGGTTCGAAGTTGGATGTTGATTCTTGACCACCGGGAGTAATACCCATCAGACCTTTAATCTTTCAACTTTTCATGTAGAATATTGAACACCGTTCCCTTGACATATATATGGTTGCTGCTACTTCACATTCTTTGGTTTATCGACCTTACAGAATCATGTCATGGGTCGGTGGAAGGATGGTCTAAACCGTTGGTTTTCGACCGCTACGACCCGGGATCGAATCCCGCATTATACACTTTTTTTTCTAATTAAAAAAAATGCTCCAATGGCCCCCGATTCTTGCAAAAGTCCAACTCCACCAGCGAGTGCAAGTAACCAAACGGCGCCCTGGCACATTTGTAAGTGCAAAGTCAAACTGCTTTTCACATGTGTAGATATGAGGTGCACTTACAGTAAAAGCAGTAGCTAACTACCCACCATGATTATCATGGCCTGTACCACGTGTGCTAGGGATAATAATAAGAATAAAATGTCGTGGAAATTTTCCATGGTTTCTTCGGTGACCATATCTACTGGACATTACTGGACATCCTCATTAAACACCAATCCTTGACCTCATTTAAACCCATTCAACGGGGCTCTGGCCAATTTCTAAGTACAAAAGTCGAACTTCTTTTCACATGTGTAGACATTTAAAATAAAGAAGGCATATCCTGACTAGGAGCACATGTGCTTTTTAGATTGAAGAGCGCCATCTAGTGAAACAAAAATCAACTAAACGTTGATTTAGCCTGTTACCTGATATTTAGCCAACCCATTTTCTTGATAAATCAAGATAAGCCATCCACGAACGCGTTTCGGGCTGTTGACCCTTGTCAGCGTGAAGCAGGCTGTACCTTTGTGACCAAAAAGTTTTTGGTTCCAGAGGTTTCTTGAGAAACCAAGAAATGGGTATTTAAGGCGAAACTTGCGTAAATACGTTTAAAATGTGAAAACATAATGGAAAAAAATGTATAGACATGTGGTGTACTTACAGTAAAAGCAGTAGCTATATAACTACCCACCATGATTATCATGCCCTGTACCACGTGTACTAGGGATAATATAGAAACAATCAATCAATATCAAACTGTGGATGAAATAGTTCAATTCAAGTTGTAGATTCCACAAACCTTTTTCTTTAAAATTTATTCTACTCTTGACATTGGAGAAGTGTTCCTAAACGACACCCAGTTTTATATCTTCATATGTTTTTCTATCCAAAAGGAAAAAAACAAATCACTAAAAGATACTGTACTTTCTTTGTCAAATTATATTGACAAATATTCGCATTTTTAAAATCTTATCTCAGATTTTAGTGGGAAGGATTTTGTTATCGTTTGATAGTGAACCAATCTCTCCTGCCTTCTCATTGGACGAATGTGGCCATGTTTGTATATATAAGGGGGGGCTATGGTTTTGCGAGGGGAGTCGAGAGGAGTGTGGTGGATTATCGTGTGGAGACGCTTAAAGTGTTCTCTGCGTGCTTTATCCGTGTCTGGCTATCTCCTCGCTTACCTGTGTAACCCCGGTCCGATCCCCACCAACGCTACAATAAAGATACGTAGTTTTTTTTTTTTATTTTAGATATGGCACAATTTGGATTATAGATTATAAACACAAGGTAATAAGACCAAATCCAAATAAATAAATAGTGTGTGACGTTTCAGTAACAGCGTTGTTACCAAAACGTCACACACTATTTATTTATTTGGATTTGGTCTTATTACCTTGTATTTTTTAAATTTAATTTTATTTAACAAATTGTGAGTTATTATTTACTATTTTTTTGTGTTGTACTCTTGAGTGTACATTCTTTTCTGTGTTTAAGTTACTCTTACTGTAGGCCCTAGTTTATTAAATTTTGTGTTAACCCGTACAAAGTAACTTTTGTCATCTTCATCTTAGACTGAACGATGGTTGATGGTTCACAGAAATGGATGAACAAATCTAAACAACCCCATCGATCAGTCCAGAATTTGGCGCGTGTACGTTTAAATAATTCCAGGAGGTGAAAACAACTTGCAACGCCATCAATCTCTAAAAACAGGTACTTATTAAACAATCTCTATCGTAGTTCTTTCAAGTTTCTTATTTGAAACTTTGATTCTCTCTTGTCAAGCTAATTGTAATATATCAGCGTGAAATATTCTGTGAATATTGTTTGCTTCTGTAATTCACAAGTTGTTATCATCATAGTTGTTTTGAGTATATACATTTTGCATTATTTTCTTCTTTGCATTCATTTAAAATAATATTTTTGTTTTTATTTCTTTTGATTAAATATTCAAATTTTGAATGGTGCAAAAGGTACGCTAAAAAGAAAAGTTTCTTTCTCCGTTTGAATAAAGATATTGCACTAATGGTTGTGAAATTTCACAAAAGAACTTCCAAAAGATAGAAATTCAGTCATCACTAAACTTTTATCCAATAAATAATAATCAATAAAAATAAGGAATTTTTAGTCCAATCTTTCTGAATATAGACTAATCCATTATATATATATTTTAAAAATAGGGCTTATTTTGAATTTTTAATAAGAATTATTTTATCAATCCAATATTTCGATGGAATAATCGTCCATTTTTTTACGAGAAGGTATATAATAGATGGTGTTATCGCCCAATAAGATTGTAAGACGTCCGTGGCTCACCTTTCTTTGCATATCCCTAGTACACTTGGTACAGGCCATGATAATAATGGTGTGTAGAAGTAGGCGACTGCTTTTACTGTAAGTGTACCTCATATCTACACATGTGAAAAGCAGTTCGACTTTTCATTTACAAATGTGCTAGAATCCCCGTTTGGTTACTTGCACTCGTTGGTGGGGTTTGACTTTTTTCAAGAATCGGTGGCCATTGGAGCATTGGGGGCCATTGGCTCATCTGAAGCACCTGACCTGTTGTGTGCTCCAAAACAAAAAACAAAACGTAAAAAAAAAAAAAAAACATCGTAAAAGATTTTATAATAGATGGCGCCTGGTTTTAGACGTTTATTTTGACGGGAGAGGCGACCCTTGTCTCTTTAGATCGTAAAAGATGGACGATTGGTCCATCAAAATATTGGATTAATAAAAAATCCTATTAAAATACAAAATAAGCCTTGTTCCTATCTGTAAATGCAAAGTTATGATAAGGTAAGCTGAAGAGATAAAAGAAACCATGTTCTTGCATGTAAGTAAGCAGTGGAGAAAGGATGTTCAGGTACAAGTTGTCTGGGGAGACTAACAAGGAAGCCAAGTACTCCTTGGTAATTACAAGGCGGTCTAATGGGCCGAGGCCATTACCGCTAGCTCTTACCTAACTTGCCAGAATTGCTTCTAAGTAAGCCGGGCTCCAGAACTAAGAGTCAGAAACACAGAATATAGATTTGTCAAACTAAATTCTTTATTGATAATTATGAAATTTGATACATAAAGAATTTATTCAATTAGATAATCAATCTATCACTATGAATAAAAAAAAAATTATTGATATTTCAAATCTAACAAAATGAGACCATATATTGCTCAGAAATACAATCATGGACAAACCTTAAGGACGTTTTGCAATATATTCTATCTAGAAGACTTGAAAATATTATTTATTTTCGATGCAAACAACAAACATAGTTAACACGATTCCACACTAAAATACAACGAACATCTATAGAGAGAAAATATCTTTATTTACGGGGCTGCTAACCAAAATGAATGATTTTTGAGCCCCAGAACGTCTATATACACAAACACTATATATATATACAATTATCATCATTAACTCTGTGCAAAATAATTAAATAAAAACAAATATTAAACTAATCAGCTAATATATTACACGTTTTATATTTATATCGCCGATCATCTATTTTTTTGAAGGAGAGAGAGGCAATTTTGTTCACACTTGGTTATCTCGTGTCTTCAATATAGGTTACACTGTGTATTAAATATATTACAGAGTTGTCTGAATCCAGATATACATGCTAAAAGGTACAACTTCCTTGAGTTTTTCTCATGAGTTTATCTCTCAGAGTTATTGTCTGAATCCCGATATACATGCTAAAAGGTACAACTTCCTTAAGTTTTGTCAATGAGTGTATCTTTCAGAGTTATTGTCTGAATCCCGATATACATGCTAAAAGGTACAACTTCCTTGAGTTTTGCCCATGAGTTTATTTTTCAGAGTTATTGTCTGAATCCCGATATACATGCTAAAAGGTACAATTTTCTTAAGTTTTGTCCATGAATGTATCTTTCAGAGTTATTGTCTGAATCCCGATATACATGCTAAAAGGTACAACTTCCTTAAGTTTTGTGCATGAGTGTATCTTTCAGAGTTATTGTCTGAATCCAGATATACATGCTGAAAGGTACAACTTCCTTAAGTTTTGTGCATGAGTGTATATTGAGATATATCCATGTATATATGGGACTAATTGTCTTAATTACTCTTTGCGTGTATAGTGTCTGTATATTATTATTTATTACCAATATAAAGCTATTAGGGACCATCTATATATAGAAAATGAAGACATTAAAGCACGAATGTTTCTTTTACACATAAAACAAAGAATAGTAGATGAAATACCTTTAAATTATATGTATGTATCTCTACAGACCTATAAGCTTATGTCCATAGGTTCACTAAACACCCTTAAGCTGCCTTGGTAAATAGAGAGCATTATTACACCTAAGAGCAATATAACTACCATAAAGAGTTTTAAATATTGCCACGTAGAAATTTACAGAGTAGCAAGATATTGTTACATCATGATTAATGGCGTATTTCTTATATTAGTTTTAATATATTTGAAATTTAAATTATATATTTATTTATTTTTATATAAAATATTCTATGATATTTATTTAAAACAGATTATTAATTTATCATCATTTGTATTTAGGTACACTGTGACTTCACTGCTCTCTTTGATGTGAGAAAATAAATAAAGGATTCTGGTGGCTACTTAAAGAAGACTTATCTCGTTATTCCCTTTTATAAATTTGTAGGATGGTTGAAACACGCTCTGGTAAGATGCAAGACCCAGCACAGGAGAGAATCCAGGCTGAAGAGTCTGCCAAACCGCAACCTGGTGCAACAATTGGTAGAGATGCTAGTTCCGACCCAGTTGTCCTGAATCCCAACATCGACATCCCCAAGTATGATGGAATGGAAGACCCTCGCCCATGGATTGAATCTCTTGAAGAAATTGGCTTCTTGTACCATTGGGCAGACTACATTATCTCTCGTTATGCCGCCATGAACATGACGGGAAGCGCTAAAACCTGGTTGAATTTACACAAAGCTAGTTTCACGAGCTGGGAAAATATTAAAATCCGCCTCATTCAGGATTTTTCTTTGGACGCGAATAAAGAAGAACTTAGAATGAAGCTCAACAGAATGCAACACTGGAATGAACCAGCAATCAGGTTCGCGGAAGACATTCTAGTGTTGTGCAACAAGGTTGACCCCGCAATGGAAGAAGAAACAAAAATTGAACATGTTATTGGAGGACTGAAAAAAGAGTACTCATTCGCGCTCTACCTGAACCCTCCTAAAACGACCGATGACCTTCTTGTCGTGTGCAAGAAAATGGATTCTTTTGAAAAGAAGTATCGGGAACGTGTGGAGAAATCCAGAAACCTATATAACGGTCCACGCTATTCTAGACCCCAACAACAATCGAGGTACGTGCCGCCGACTGCCGCACGAAACTACCAGACCACTTCCAGGCCCCAAGCCCCTGTTTCCAATAATTACAAGAACGACTCCCATCCTACCCCCAGACAGTATCGAAACAACTTTCCCCAGCCCTCTACCCCTAGACGTCCTTATAATCCTAACTTTGTGCCGAAACCAAACCTTCAGAGAAACACTTACAATAAAAGCCAAGAAGTGAGCAAAAATAGGACGGAAGATGGAAGACCAATCTGCTTTAAATGTAACAAGCCAGGGCACGTGGCCCGTTATTGTAGGGTCAAGTTTATAAGAATCCTAGAAGAGGATCCAGCAGATACCCAAGAGAAGGTCGAAGAAAAATGCCAAATGAATGAAATATCAGAGAAATCAGGACCTCGGCTTTATGCTGATGTATGTCATAGCACACAGACAAATATTCCTACCCGGAATAGATATTCCGTGTTGGAAGATTTAAACTAAGCGTCGCGCCTGAATCTGTCAATCAAAGCAAGTCGACCATAAACGGAATCAAGAAGTTGGACCCTAAATACAAATTAAAAATTAATGTGGACAAGATAGGGACTTTTGAAGCTTTGGTTGATACAGGTGCTGACCTCTCAGTGGTCGACCTCAGAACGGCCCTCGATACAGGCCATGGTATAAGTAAACTCGCAAAAATTTGTGCAGGACCCGATGGAAAAAAATTGGACATGGTAGGAAGTATATTTTTAAATATAAAAATTGATGACGAAACATTATCACACAACTTTGTGATATTGAAAACGCATTTACGGACATTAATTCTTGGGAGAGATTTCCTTAAGAAAATGAACGCAAAAATAGATTGTAAGCAAGAAACTATAAAATATGATTTGACGAATAATCATGACGAAATCAATTTTGAAATGTTGAAAATAAAGAGTGCCAAGGATTCCATTGTACCGGAATGTTCCATGAAATTGATCAAGGCATTGGTAGAAACAGAGGATGGAGAATATATTATCGAGGAGAGCAGCAAAATGTTTCAAACAAATGGACTTCGTCTAGCAAGAAGCTTGATCAATGTTATAAATAGGGAAACACACATCTGGATAACTAATCCGTATCCTCGACCGTTAAAAATAATGAAAAACCAAACATTGGCTTTTGGAAGTAGTCCAGCGAAAATAAATGTGAGTCGAGAAAGAGAGGTAGAAAAGAACGAAGAACCTAGATTCCAAATAAACGAAAATCTTTCACCAAAGGAACAGAAGGAGTTAAAACAAGTTTTAGAAAGGTATGGAGATCTTTTTTCATCGAGATTAGGGAGAACCAATTTGGCAAAACATCGGATAGACACAGAAGACGCGAAGCCAATTAAACACAAGCCTTACCGGGTAAGTGCTAAAGAACGAGATATTATAAAAGAGCAAATTGACGAGATGCTTACAGAAGGCATAATTAGGCCATCTTCTAGCCCCTGGTCTTTTCCAGTAATATTGGTCAAGAAGCGAGATGGTAAATACAGATTTTGTGTGGACTACAGAAAACTGAATAATGTGACAGTAAAAGATGTCTATCCGATCCCTAGAATAGACGAAGTTATGGATACTCTCCAAGGATCTACACACTTCTCAGCAATAGACCTCAGATCTGGATATTGGCAAGTTGAAGTCGAAGAAAGAGACAAAGAGAAAACAGCTTTCACTACAGCGCATGGATTATATGAATTCAACGTGATGCCTTTTGGACTTTGTAACGCGCCTGCTACCTTTGAGAGAAATATGGAGAATATGCTTGGAAATCTGAGATGGCAAATTTGTTTGTGTTATCTGGATGATGTTATCATATATAGCCCGGATTTTCCAACGCACCTCAAAAGACTTGAAGCTGTTTTTAGATGTTTTCGTGAATCTAATTTAAGGTTAAACGACAAAAAATGCCGATTTGCTTTTGAAGAATTGGAGATTCTCGGCTATATAACGAGCAAACATGGTATAAAACCCGCGGAACATAACATCAAAGCTGTCAGAAATTTTCCTCGACCCAAAAAGGTCAAAGAAGTACAATCCTTTTTGGGAATGTGTTCATATTATAGAAAATTTATCAAAGACTTTTCAAAAATTGCTGACCCTTTGACCAACCTTATAAAAAAAAGTGTATCATTTACCTGGACAGAAAGACAAGAGGAAGCGTTTCAAACCCTAAAAACAGCACTATTAAGTCCACCAATTTTAGGTCACTTCAATCCAAATGCACCTACTTATGTTCATACTGATGCGTCCAACATCGGTATAGGTGCAACACTTGTCCAAGACATCGGTGGTGAAGAGAAGGTGATCTCATATTTGAGTCGTACCCTAAGTAAAGCGGAGCAAAATTATTCAACCACTGAAAAAGAATGTCTGGCCGTTGTCTGGTCAATGTCAAAATTACGACCCTACCTTTATGGAAGACACTTTAAAATAGTAACAGACCATCACGCCTTATGCTGGCTCAAAAACTTGAAGGATCCAACAGGTCGATTGGCAAGATGGGCATTGAAAATTCAAGAATATGACTTCGATATAATACATAAATCGGGAAAGAAGCATCTGGACGCCGATGGCTTATCTAGGGGGCCCTTACCAGAAACTGATTGGGATGAGGATTTTGAAAGGCTATTTTTAAATCAAATAACAGACGAAGAGGATAAATTTATCGAAAGTGTTAAGAAAAACCTTAATGGAAGCAGGCGATCAATTGCGCAAAACTTTAAAGAAGAAGATGGATGCCTCTTTAAGAAAAACCCGAACCCTGAAGGCAGGGCGTGGTTGCTTGTGGTTCCAGAGAATAAAAAGAGAGAAATTATGAAAGAATATCACAATCATATGTCGAATGGCCATCTGGGCGTCGTCAGAACCATGTACCGAATAAAGAGTAAATACTTTTGGCCATCCATGCTAAAGGATGTCTCAGAATTCGTTAGGACGTGTCACCTTTGCCAAAGTAGGAAAGGCTCAAACCAATTACCTTCTGGACTACTACAGCCCATCCCCCCAGCCAACTTTCCTTTCGAAAGAATTGGAATTGACTTTGTTGGTCCACTACCATCTACGAAAAACAGGAAAAAATGGATAATCGTGCTGTCGGACTACTACACTAGATATGCAGAAACAAGAGCAGTCTCGGAAGCAACAGTGAAAGAAGTTTCTAAATTTCTAGTAGAGGATATTTTTCTTCGGCACGGAGCCCCACAATATCTTATTAGTGACAGAGGCTCTCAATTTACCAGTAATTTAATGAAAGAGGTGATGAAAACGTGCAAGATTAAACATTGCTTCACAACGAGCTATCATCCCCAGACTAATGGATTGACAGAGCGGTTAAATAGAACATTGATCAATATGCTCAGTATGTATGTGAACACTGATCAGAAAAATTGGGACGAAATACTCCCATTCATCACTCACGCTTACAATACTACAATTCAGGAAACCACAGGATATTCTCCCTTTTTCCTGATGTTTGGAAGAGAACCCACGTCTCTTTTGGACGACAGGAATATCTCGGTGGACATTGACAAAGATGATTATGATGAATACATAAAACATCACTTAGACAAAATAAACAGAACAAGAAAATTAGTTATTAACAACACAATAAAGACTCAAGAAAGAATGAAAAAGAACTATGACAAGAAACACATGGAAAGAAGCTACGAACCAGGAGAATTAGTAGCAGTTTGGACACCAATTAGGAAAATAGGAAAGTGTGAGAAACTACTGAGAAAATATTTTGGCCCATATAGAATATTAAAGAAGCTGTCCAACATAAATTACTTAATTGAACCAAAAGATAATCCTGGCCAAGACCCATTGATTGTCCATGTCTCAAGAATCAAACCCTATTTTGAAAGAATTGATGAGGTCAATCACGAGGACGTGACGACCTCTGGAGAGGGGGAAGTGTTACATCATGATTAATGGCGTATTTCTTATATTAGTTTTAATATATTTGAAATTTAAATTATATATTTATTTATTTTTATATAAAATATTCTATGATATTTATTTAAAACAGATTATTAATTTATCATCATTTGTATTTAGGTACACTGTGACTTCACTGCTCTCTTTGATGTGAGAAAATAAATAAAGGATTCTGGTGGCTACTTAAAGAAGACTTATCTCGTTATTCCCTTTTATAAATTTGTAGGATGGTTGAAACACGCTCTGGTAAGATGCAAGACCCAGCACAGGAGAGAATCCAGGCTGAAGAGTCTGCCAAGCCGCAACCTGGTGTAACAATATAAACATAAAAATGACCACTCTGTTAATAAAAATGATAATATTAATAAATACTTTGTTACATAGCTTCTTCTCTATGAAAGCTGTGACCCACAGCTAGCAATTATTGTAGATACTGACATGGATTTGACCTGCTTCTGCCAATGATTCCATCGAAGTCTTGGGACTTTGTCCCTAGTACCTTTGCGTCCTTTTTCTTGCGGCGTGAAGAGCGGCTTTGTCGTCGTATCGTCTATAGGGACATCGTCATCTTCGAGGGAAGTCTTGGCTTTAGTACGGCGGTGGAATCCTGGAGTCAGTCTCCGAAAATGTAGATCACAGCACCCATGGCTTCAAGGTCTTCTCGGAGGTCTTCAGTTTGTCTTCCCTAATTTACCCAGCATCTCCACCAAAATGCAACGTGAAATTTACAGAGTAGCAAGATATAAACATAAAAATTACCACTCTGTTAATAAAAATAATAAAATTAATAAATACTTTGTTACAATATGATTAACAGGTTCTTAAAGAAGACCTGAGACAATAAATTTGTCTATTCTCCAAAAGAGCAGGTCCGAGCAGGGCTCTGTGAGTGGAGCTGACGTTCTCCAATGGTCTCCATGGACATGTTCTATGGCATCAAAGTCCAGCTGGCCAAATCATCCCCTAAGTATCATCACTCTCGACAAAATTTCTGACTAGCCCTGTCCTATGTGGACGAGTCCAGGGTAGCCTAGTGGACATGGAATCTGCCCGGTAAGCGGAACACTGTGGGGTCGATTCCCATCCCTATTCACTTTATTTTTCCGTTTATCATTACTCTTCACAATTCATCCTTTCATACTTCATCCCTAAGGTTAGAAACAATCATTATTTCTCCTTATGTGGACGAGTATTATCAAAATGAACTAGGGGCCACTCCAGAAACATAGTGTCCCTCTCGTCCTTTGAATAGACAATGCGCTTCCCTATAAAGGTTTTAAAACAAGAGGTTTGATGTGCGAACAAAGCGAGGGAAACTCCCCCTTTGCCGGTTCCAAGCCCAGATAAAAAAGGAGGAGGGGGAACAGTAACAAGCTCGCTAAAAAACCTGGGCTCAGCTGGCCATGCTGATAGTACCCTGTAAGGGCTCCAGGGATACAGGATGAGTCTGTACTCCATGTTAGGAGCGGCTGCACAATGGGGTCTGCTCCTCATGTCAGAGGTGGCCATTTCATATTGGAGTCAAGTCGGCTTGCTACTGAGCAGTGATCCCAGTATCAATGACAAAAGAAAATGCATTCTACTTCACCCAAACATTATGGCTGTCAAATCTCTTTTGATGAGCTCTATTCATCTCCAGCAGACACCATAAAAATCTAAAGTTCTACAGGCCTGATACCCTAATATGATTGAGTGGAGATAAGAAAGAAGAAAAAGTGAGGGTTTATTAAGAATCATTCAATCAAATGATTAAATCAAATTATTTTAACAGGTTATAGATAATATATTAGAACATTTTTTTTGAATATTGTTAGAGTTTCTTTTATTATTTTTAATATTACTCTGTAAATGTTTGTATTTGACCAGGAGTGACTGGTCACGTGTGTATATTCTAGTGTATATATAGTGTGGTTGAAAATAAAGTGTGAGAGTGAATAGTATTTTGGTCGTGCCTTTATTCTCTCTTTGGCTGAGGAGTTTGGAATCACCATTGGGGTGTCAATTGGATAGTTCAAAACCTACAGTCCTCGAAATAACGGCCTTCTTTCTGTTAAGGAGAAAGATTCCTTAACACATATAATTGTCGATTTTGATATTTTTAGTTTCAAAAAGCGTTGTTTACTTCATTCAAAAAGCGCTTTTTCGTTTTATTTTGGGCACAGGGGTACGTGCCAACAATTTATCAACTCCACACTATCAACTGATAGATTCAACGTACTTAAAATATTTTCAAATGTTTTATGAAATAATGAAGCAAGGAAATTAAAATTATCAAAAGAACAATCAATAAAATAATTGAAATATAAATTGGAAATAAAATAATTAAAGTTAAATAAAAGATCAATCAATAAAATTATAAAAAAAGTGAAAATTGGCATTCAAAATTGTATCCATTTAAGCGAAAAAGATATCACTTTAATATGTTTTATAATATAATTAAAAATAATTAAAAAGTGAAAATTGACATATAAAATTCAAAAGTGTATCCATTTAAACGAAAAAGATATCACTTTAATATGTTTTTATAATATAATTATAAAATAATTAAAAAGTGAAAATTGGCATTCAAAATTCAAAAGTGTATCCATTTAAGCGAAAAATATATCACTTCAATATGTTTTTATTGTTGGGAATCTCTTATGGTTCAGACAATGAAACAACAAATAACAAGTTTACTTGTGGTACTGAAGTGGTTTTAAAGAATTAGGCAATTTTACCTTTTAAGAAAGTATTTTAAATTTATTATTTTCAAAGAGAGAGAGAGAAAAGAACATTTAACAATTTACATTACAATTACTAATTTTGTAAAACAAAACAAAACACTCCTTTGTTCTCGTTTTTATATTACAGTGTTGTCAGTCTAAAAATATTTCAAGATCATTGATTTACTATTCTTCTTTTTTTCCAACATTTATAATATAATTATAAAATAATTAAAAAGTGAAAATTGGCGTACAAAATTCAAAAGTGTATCCATTTAAGCGAAAAAGATAGGACTTTAATGTTTTTATTTTTAAAAGAGAAGGAAAAAGGGCTTGAAGTCAAAGAACTATAATAAAATTGTATATATTTAAACATATACAGGAAAATATTGTAAAGAAAGATTACAAAACACATTAATAATGTATTATCATTGATCTGAAAAATAAATAATTCAAAATATATTAAAATATGGTAAAATATCAACGCAAAGTAATAAAATTTGGTGTTAACAAAAGCGTATATATATTTAAACATGTTAAAATGTATATGTAGGCACATCTCTCCACCCTTTCGCAATTTTACAATAATAAATGTAATAAATGTAAAATAGAATCCTTTCTCTACTATTTGTTCAAAAATATTTATAGAAACCAATAGAAAAACATTTAAAAAACGAATTTATAGCCCTTTGTATGCGCATTTTCATTTGACAATTCTGGCAATAGAAAATTTCTATGAAATGGAAAATACTGCAATGTATTCAAATTTATTCTTTTAAAATCAAGTGGAAAATCTTCATTGATGATATTAAATTGTGAATATATGCATTAGAACGTGGGATTATTTCTCAAATATCCGTTTTAAATATTTTGCAGACGCCTTTACCCCCAAAAAAGGCGGGAAATACGCCTCTGTGAATTTAGCCTGAAGCCTTACTTCCGTTAGTGCCGAATATCTTATTTATTTCTCTTATTCTGTGTGACAAAATAGTCTATATTGATTTATCTTTTACGCCTCAAAGATAATTTTAAAATAATTAACATAAATTGGAAGTGTTAAATTTCATTTTAAAGTTGTTTGTTGAGGTTTTATATTTAAATAATTTTTATTTTACACAATATATATTTGCCTTTGTCAAGGCATTACATTTTGTATAAAAAAAATCAGTTCTGCATAGTGTTATAATATCACAATTGAAATAATTTTTTTAAAATACAAAGGAGGTGGGTAGGGAGGAATTTGCACATGCAAAAATCATTATAAAAATTAAATTCCCCCCTCTCCAACTCCTTTCTATTAAAAAAAAATATATATTTCAACTGTGATATTATAACACTATGCGGCGCTGTTCATACAAAAAAAAAAAATGTAATGCCTTGAAAAAGGTTGGCGTTCAGCCAATCGAAAAAAATATATTGGCAAATAAATCCTTTATTCAATCCAATATATGCCTTTTTATTATCTAAAGATTTGAATGCTTGAGACAGCAGCGTTTGCTTGGAGTCCACCACGTAGCTTCCTTCTTCTCCCTTGCATGAGTTTCTCATCACTATATATTCCAGAGTAGATCTTTCCAGAACGGCCATGGTCAGCCAATCAGAAAGCCGCCAGCACTAAGCCTTGCGCAATCGCTTTAGATTGGTCAATTAATTGCCTTTTGATCATTCTACATTATTCTTAAACGTTCTAGAACATTCTCTTTTCATTCTGGAATGTGGTTTTCTATCTACGTAACTATATATATATAGAGAGAGTAAATATATTTATTTACGGAAATACAAGTAGAGTGATTATTTCAACCGTCTGTTAATTATTCTATGAGACGCCTGGTCTAGGAAATTTAGGAAATTGGGGGAAGCAAATATTGATGAATCTAATTGAAGACTAGCATACACACCAATACTCCTACAGATCGCCAAAATGGTTTGATAAGATACATTTTAATACTTTTTTAAAAATTTATTATCGAGGATCAATATGGTTTTTTAAACGTTATCTCTATTAGAGATTTATTAAACAAAACATTTCACTTGCAAGTTGATTTGGGATTTTACACAGCTCTTGTAGAACTGGTGGTGACCATAATATGTTGTTGGGTGTGTGTTTTTTTTCAACAACGTAGAAACTTCGGTGTTATCTTTATTTTCTTCATAATCCAAGAGGCAGTACTCATGATCTGATACTAGATATATCAAGTGTTTTCGCGTCAAATCGTCACTAGTCACAAGAAAATGATTTTAGGATAGTGCAAATACCTAAATATCCATGTAGTGATCACCTACATTCAGTAGCCATTGCTTGCTAATTATTATAGAAGCAGAGAATTATATAAAGATAAACAGCGGAAAATATTGAAAGATTTGGTAGTGAGGTAAAATCGAATACACTGTGGAAGAAGGAACACAGGCTGGGGAGAAGAGCGTTTATTCTCCTATACCGAATGGATGATAACACCCTGGCCATCCTGGTGTCTACCAAGACACACATCTATAAGTACTTCCTCGGTGTGGAACCGAGGAGTGAAGACCTTGTCTGGAGGAGAACTCTCTCAAGATGGGAAGCCTTCCTTGCTGAAGAAATTTGTACATATACAACTGTATATATTTCCATGAAAAATAGACACTTCGGCCAGTTAGAGTTTTTTTTTATTTTCTCAACGTTTCGACAAAATCTTTTGTCGTCGTCAGAAGAAGTAAATAAAGCATTTGGCAAGGCGTTAAAAATTGTTATCTCTCTATATAGAACAATTTTTAACGCCTTGCCAAATGCTTTATTTTCTTCTCCTGATGACGACAAAAGATTTTTGTCGAAACGTTGAGAGAATAAAAAACTCTAACTGGCCGAAGTGTCTATTTTTCACAGAACTATGAATGCCGGCTAAGCAACCTCTATCTTCAGGACATATATATATTTTCCTACATTATATCTACACGTTATTTATTCCTTTATTATATATTATCCTTTATTTGATATTAATTACTAAATGGCAGATCTATCAGTGATAAATATGGAAACTTTACTTTCAACCCAAAGATCCTCAGTTATAGATCTTTCTATTGTTTCGCCTGCATTACTTGAACTGATTGAATGCATGCATTATTTCTTTTCTTCCAATTTACCCAGATTAACCTATATTATTACCTTGATTGTATTTATATAAGTTTTCCTGTATATAAATATAATATTATAAATAAGTTCTACTGCTGTTTTTAAACCCCTTTAAAAAAATGAGTTGATTAATTATACATCAATACAAAATTTAGATTTTATCTTTCACAAACTGATGCAATGTTCAAGAAATATTTTCTGAGAGACTTACCAAGCTTCATTACTCCTGATAAATACACTACTTTGTTCTTCACAGGCGAAGGACCCAGTTTTCTCTTTGACTTGAGAGTTATAAATGATCGAACATGTGAATGCTGTCTAGATGTTGAAACACCAGAGTGTTGGCTTGCCCTCTGACTAACCAAATTGTACTTGCTTACTTTGACATAATGCCATCTTTCTGTATATACTCAATCTTATGAAAACTTTGGTAAGTTTAGAGCTATTTGTACACAGATTTATAAATCACTACTAATTCATCGTGTAAATAATTAAAGATATATATGTAATAAATTCTAATATAGCCCAATAGTCTGATAGACTTCGTTCTTCTGTAATAAAAAAAAATCTATCCAATATTTCGGGTTGGAGATTCTGTATGACACTAAAAGGTCTTAAAGCTTTTTTGTTGTTGTTATTTGATCTTAATATTTTTATGTAGCAATGATTGAAAGAATCAATAAAATTGTATCTGTATAGGGAATAGGGAGATTATCGAATAAACTGTATTGCTACGATGAATTATTTCTGAATTAATAAAAAAATCAATAAATTTTAACCTCTTATTTTACTAATGTCTTTCTCCCATATACTCTTAGAGAGAGGTTGAAGGTTAGAAAATATGTAATTAAGTTATGTATTGTTGCACCAATGCGCCCTACATTTATTCAAAATATTCTATGATATTTAATATTTATTTAAAACAGATTATTTAGATTATCATCATTCCTTTTTATAGTTTCATTCCTTTTGTAATATTTATTGTACATATATCTTGATTGGATATTGGAGCGAGAGAGGACCTAGACCAAGACTACGGATCACGACCTACGAGGAAGACAACGAATAAATAAACACAATAACTTTAAAATGTAATTTATTTTTATTTAATATTTACTTTTATTTATTTTCTTTGAATATGGAAACCCGCTCGGGAAACGTGTATAACACCAAGAAGGAGGAAACCAAGGTCGACGACCCTGCAAAGCTGCAACTTGGTGCAACAATATTAAATATAACTATATAAACTACAGTAAAACTTGAATAATTCAAACGTTTTTAATTCTAAAAAGTCTTTAATTCGAATATTTATCTTGTTCCCTAGAATTCGTTCCCTTTTATTCAAGACTCCTATAATTCGAATATTTGGATAATTCGAGATTATTTTGGTACCTTTAGCTTCGAATTATTTAAAATTCGATTGCATTACAGTTACTAAACCCTCTATGAAAATTGTATACAAAATGAGAAAAAAATCCTTTCTCTAAATTACTAAACTATTGTTAATTAAACAAAACAACATTTTTCAAACAAAATACTTTTACAAAGGAATAAACTATTATGATTAATCGAATATATAAAGATTTTGTGAAATAGAAAGATGACGGAAAAGGAAAAAGGAAGAATTTTGATTGAAATAATCAAACAAAGATAAACTGTGACGTTTGATCCACAGCAGCTGTCTCAGGAACTGATAACTTGATCCTCTATCAGAGTTCCTCCAAGATAGGATTGAAGCCATTAAATGTATTCTTAATGTGATGGATAAATTGAGAGCTTCTGTGTAGATAATGGAAGATTCTGGAAGTCTGACTTCGACATTCTTGGTATAGATGGGGTCTACAGATGACTTCAGTATGTTCAGTCTCCCATAATACACATGGATAAATTGATGTAATTCGCCAACATGGCAGGTGAATTTAAGTTCTGTGAACGTGAATAAAAGTTGGTATAGAATGGGATAGAGAAACATGTTAAATTGTATAGGAATTGATGAATTTGAAATTAAAGAGACAGGATAAAAACTCGGAAAACATTCTTATAGAAAGATGAAACAAAGAATCCAACAAACACGGCTATAGGTTTTTCTTTTACTAAAACATTCCCACAATCCTTCGAGGTGTTTGCATACACCAGTGTAGTAGAGTACAATATTTTCTTATTTGCATAGTTCCTAATCCATGGCTCGAGCTTAGCGCTCTTTTTTTTTTAAGAAAAAGAAACTATTTAGAAATAGGATAAAAACAATTTTAAAAGTTTATAAAGAGATTAAAACATGGGGATTTACTATCTAAAAAAATTGGAGTGACGCATAATTACAAATTCCTTTTTTTTTATTTGAAAGAAAGATTTTCGAAATTTTTTCTTTTTATCCAAACTACAGACGAATTTTAAAATTCTCTTCCAATTTGCATTTAGAAGCTTCTTTGATCTTCTTTTATATAGTTCTTATTGTCGTTGCAGGGTGGCTTCCATTGTAGAGGTTCATTTTAGAGTTCTGTGGAATAGCTGATAATCACCTTCTTTGCAATTAGACAACCTTTGATGCCTTGGCATAGATTTCTGTACAGATTGTACCAGACCAGGATAGTAAAATAATTTTAAAGACATCCTGAGTAAATATTGGAAACATTTATTCGCTATTTCTAATCATATTGCCAAATGGAAAATTAGGGAAGACCAACTTCGGGATGAGACAACAATTTATTTCAGGGAAGAACAAACTATGAATGGTAAACATAAGATAAGCCACTAGGGAAATTTACAGAGTAGCAAATATAAATATAAAAAACTGACCACTCTGTTAATAAAAATAATAAATACGTTGTTACAATATAAATGAATATTCTATTACGCGAAATCACCTTAAGCCATTTCCCAAGTTGACGTCGGTGTTTAAATATATTTTCTAAACGTTCTACGTAGCTAGAAAGACAGAGAAGCCTGTGTAAGTTCTATTTTAAACAACAGACAAATATCAGTGTTTCATGGTTATTCAGAATGTCCCAAAGACCAGCTTTTTGATCGTTGAGGTAGAGCTTGCATCACATTGATGAGGGCCAACAGCCCGAAACGTATGCGTGGTTAACCTTTCTCGAAGATATGCAAATGTACGCTGCATAAATCTTTTAGGTCATCTATCGTTATAAAAAATAAATAAATTATTTTTTTTTTATTATACAGATGTGTAATTAGCTGGAAGTGGTATTTCTAGGTCACCTGTTGAAGGGCATTGTTAGGTTTTAAAAAAATATTATTATTGTATTTTATTAATTAATTATAATTCATATTCATAGAATTTTATTGTTACTTATCATCATTCTGTTGATTTTGTGTTTTTGTTTTAATAATAGTCTCTTTCTTTTTCTTTTATTTGATAAATACAAGTAATTCGCATTAAATCTTATTGTAATTCTTTTTTGTTGTTTGAAATAAATCGAATTGAATCGAAGTGAGTCAGCTTGTTCTTTCTAGAAGAAAGTTCAAAGAAAACGTGCTAATAGGCATATTGGCCCCAAAGTTTGAGAAATAAATAGTAGTTAAAAGACACTTGTCCCTGAATTGTTTATTGATTTTGTTAAATCATACAGATATCATTATAGGATAAATAACATGTTGGTCATAGTACGCAACCTGTACGTTGGTTGGCTTTTCTTGATTTATATTGTTGCAAAGTATCTATTAGTTTATCAACAGAGTATCATCATAAACAAGTCGGTGGACGAGTAGGTAACACCCTCGATTCCCGACAGCCATGAACCGGGTTTGAATCACGCGTTAACATTTTGTTTAATATGTGAATAACCTTCACATATTATTCACTGTTTCAATTATCATAAACTAGGTTGTTCTTGTTGAGCGGTACCTAATAAAGTGATTTTGGAACCGGAGAGTATCATCATTCATTGTTTATCATTCATAGTTTGTTCTTGTCTTAAATAAATTGCTGTGTCATCTTGAAGTTTGTATTTCCTAATTTTCCATGTAGCATTTTGGTGGAGATGCTGGGTAAATTAGGGAAAACAAACTGAAAATCGCCGAGAAGACCTTGAGGCAATGGGTGCTGTGATCTAACTTTTTCAGAGACTGTGGTTCCAGGATTCCACCGCTGTGTCAAAGCCAAGACTTTCCTCCAAGATGACGATGCCCCTATAGACGATACGACGACAAAGACGCTCTTTAGGCAGAAAAGAAAAAGGACGCAAAGGTACTAGGGACAAAGTTCCAAGACCTCGATGTAATTCTTGGCAGAAGCACGTCAGATCCATGTCAGTAACTACAATAATTGCAAGTTGTGGGCCACAGCTCCCATAGGGAAGGATTTGTAGCAAAGTATTTATTATTTTATCAACATAATATTTTTTATTGTTTATCATTCATAGTTTGTTCTTGCCTTGAATAAATAGCGGTGTCATCTTGAAGCTTGTCTTTCCTAATTTTCCACGTGGAAATATATATAAATGTTTGTGGTCAATTGATCATGGACAAAAAAGACTGTATGTACGTGTCTCCATGTACCACGTAAGTACCAGGATACACAAAAAAATCAGCGTTTAGTTAACATCCAGTCCTAAAGATGGCGTGCATGCCATCAGAAATGTTCAGCTGCATACCTGATCGAGAGATATTTCCAAAAACATTGCAAAGTTTGTCCAAAAAGTTCGTAAACACTTGCAAAAAATTGAAATACCAATATTATTCGCCATAATACGCCACAGTTTATCTTTGTTTCATTATTTCAATCAAAATATTTATTCTTTTTTTACTTTCTCCATCATCTTTCTATTTCACAGAATCTTCAGATATTCAATAAATAATAATAGTTGATTCCTTTTTAAAAATATTTTGTTTGGAAAAATCTGTTTTGTTTAATCAACAATATTTTTAGTAATCAAGAGAAAGGCTTTGATTCTGTACGAAAATTTCACAGGGTTTAGAAATTGTAATACAAGGTTGTCCCAAAAGTTCGTAAACACTTGCAAAATTGAAATACCAATATTATTTACCGTTATGTATAATGTCTTTGTATTATGTATAAAGTAATTGTATTATGTATTCGTCGTAATAATACTATTCTCCAAGTAATAAGAAAAACAATGTTTTAAGAAAACATGAACTTTTGGGACAACCTTATATTTTATGTTTTTTAAACAAATGTCCTTAATTCTAAATATAAAGTGTGTCAAAATCCAACCCGACAAAATCTGAGATTGGAGGTAATGAATTCGGAGGAGATTAATAGAATCGCCGAATGTCGTGGTCCATTTGGATGAGGAAAGTGAAGACTAGAACGCGGCTGATTCCATACTAGCCTTTCAGTGATAGTTAAACTATGTACGGTGGAATCTGTGGCCACTGGACATGCGTCGGACCTGTAGGCTGTTGTTGGGTTCTGTGCTGCCTATAGTACACGAGCTCCATCTATGATTCCTTCCTGTGGTGAATCGGTATAAGATCGGTGGTCTTAATAAAGCTGTGTTGTTGTTGTTATTGAGTAGAGGTAATGAAGTATAATTATGCTTTTGTGCCTTCCATTTCCTTTTAACAACATCAAATTTGTGTTCTTCAAACTGTAGTACTGTCCTTTTATATTGTTATCTTTTGTAAAATACTCGCAAATATTATGGCCAGTTGCCTTCATGGACAAAACCAGAAGAAAGTCGTCTACGTCTCCAGTCATCTTTTATTTTTTCAAGGAGACAGAAGCAATTTTGTTCACACTTGGTTTTCTGGTGTGTTTTCAATAAAAGTCACTGTGTATCAAATATCTTTTAGAGTTAGTGTCCGAATCCCGATATACATGCTAAAAAGTCCATGAGTGTATTTTATAACCATTTTCATATATTTTTTTGTCGCTCTACAAATTCTAGTTGGTCTCGAGGACCACGCCATCACCATCTCCTCAGCCGTGAAGCACAATCTACGTATTCTTCGTAGATCACGAAATACGTGGTGTCGCTGGAGACCCGCTGGTGATTCTCCACCAAACTCTGCAGCGGTGGCAGAGGCGCCATGTTCATTGTACATAGTGGTATACATATATACATATAAATATATTTTTCAAATAGTGCAGACTGTGCACTTTTGCATGTATTGACAATATGTCAATAAAATTATTTTAATTGTCAATTGTCTATGGATGTCTCTCTCGTTGCCTTTATATTCTCTTATGGAAAAAAAATGGATGATTTTTATCCAAATAAATTGACTTGTCTATGTAACATTTTGCATATTTCTACGTCGCAGTCACAGTTCGGAGGAGATTAATAGAATCACCGAATGCTGTGGTTCATTTGGATGAGGAAAGTGAAGACTAGAACACAGCTGATTCCACACTAGCCTGTTCAGTGATTGGCTAACCATGACGTATGCACGAAGGAACGTATGGTCACTGGACATGCGTCGGACCTGTAGGCTGTTGTTGAATGCTGCTCTGCCTGGAGTACAGGAACTCCATCTATACTACCTTTCTTCCTGTGGTGAATCTATATAAGACCGGTGGTCTTAATAAAGCTTTGTGTGTGCGCATATGTCTACGTGATATTGCGACGAGGATGCTGGTATGACTGAGCAGACCTTGACACGACTCCAGGTCAAGGCCGTCCTCCAGGATGACAATATTGACGTCGCCACTCTTCGCGCCGCAGGAAAAGAAGGCAAAGAGGATTGCTCTCAATTGACAATTAAAATATATTTTTTACATCTTATCAATACATGCAAAAGTGCACAGTCTTCACTATTTTAAAAAGATAATTATATATAAAGTAGAACCTCCCTTTAGAGGACACCCCGCTAGCGGACACCTCTCCACAAAAGACAGTTTTCATTTGCAAAATTACCATTTTTACTATTTAGCAACTCTCCAGTAAGAAGACACCTCTCCCTACAGGACACTTTGGCCCTGCAATTAGGTGTCCTTTACAGAGAGGTTTTACTGTATATGCATACCACTATGTGCAATGGATATAGGGGGGTTGTTTGAAGGATGGTCTAAACCATTGGTTTTCGACCGCTACGACCCGTGATCGAATCCCGCATTGGGCACCTTTTTTCTAATTTAAAAAAATGCTCCAATGGCCCCCGATTCTTTCAAAAGTCCAATCCCATCAGAGAGTTCAAGTAACCAAACGAGGCTCTGCCACATTTGTAAGTGCAAAGTCGAACTGCTTTTCACATCCGTAGACATGTAGTGCACTTACAGTAAATGCAGTCGCCAACTTCTACCCACCATAATTATCATCACCTGTACCACGTGAACTAGGGATAATAAAAATAAAAACAAAGAATATGGTGCCTCTGCCACCGTTGTAGAGTGTGGTAGATTGTTTTCAAGACGGCTATGAAATCTTTTGCTATAGTACTCTGTCAGTAGCAAGCAAGCTGTAGGTCACGGCTTCCTTGGAGGGTCTGGCTTGGAGGGTTCACCACTGATGAGCCAGGCCCTCCCATTATTTTATCATTGCAGTAAGAGCAGTAGAAAATTGATTTATTTTAAAAAGAATCATACGGGTCAAAAAGGGTTAAAATTTCCTTATAACAGATCGCATGCTAATGCATCCTATAATAATCTTGATAAATCCCAGCGTTCTGTTTGTAGAAATATCGAAAGACGAAATGCGACTAATGAAATATAAATATATTTGATATGAAATAAGGAAGTAAATTATAAAATCACGTAAGTTAAGCAGCTTAAACATCCAGCTAACTAACTACGGCTCTAATGCTCATGGTTATTGCCCTAATGGAGAGAAGGCAATTTGGGAGTTAGAGAAAGAAGAAGTAATTAGGTCGGCGGGTTATTAGACAAATTATACGCTGGCAATAATGGAACTATATTCCTTTAAATTAATATTAGGACTTTATATCAAATTTAGCCGCTGCTTCTAATTTACCCAGCTTTCCCTTGGGGACTGGTAAGGTAGACTTGTTGGCTGGCTGTCTTGTCGACTGGATAGATGATTGGTTGGCTGACTCGCTGGATAGATGACTGGTCGAGGAGATGATTGGTTGGCTGACTCGCTGGATAGATGACTGGTCGAGGAGATGATTGGTTGGCTGACTCGCTGGTTAGATGACTGGTCGAGTAGATGATTGGTTGGCTGACTCGCTGGATAGATGACTGGTCGAGGAGATGATTGGTTGGCTGACTCGCTGGATAGATGACTGGTCGAGGAGATGATTGGTTGGCTGACTCGCTGGTTAGATGACTGGTCGAGTAGATGATTGGTTGGCTGACTCGCTGGTTAGATGACTGGTCGAGTAGATGATTGGTTGGCTGACTCGCTGGTTAGATGACTGGTCGAGTAGATGATTGGTTGGCTGACTCGCTGGATAGATGACTGGTCGAGTAGATGATTGGTTGGCTGACTCGCTGGATAGATAACTGGTCGAGTAGATGATTGGTTGGCTGACTCGCTGGATAGATGACTGGTCGAGTAGATGATTGGTTGGCTGACTCGCTGGATAGATGATTGGTCGAGTAGATGATTGGTTGGCTGACTCGCTGGATAGATGATTGGTCGAGTAGATGATTGATTGGCTGACTCGCTGGATAGATGATTGGTCGAGTAGATGATTGGTTGGCTGATTCGCTGGATAGATGACTGGTCGAGTAGATGACTGGTTGGCTGACTCGCTGGATAGATGACTGGTCGAGGAGATGATTGGTTGGCTGACTCGCTGGATAGATGACTGGTCGAGTAGATGATTGGTTGGTTGACTCGCTGGTTAGATGACTGGTCGAGGAGATGATTGGTTGGCTGACTCGCTGGATAGATGACTGGTCGAGTAGATGATTGGTTGGCTGACTCGCTGGATAGATGACTGGTCGAGTAGATGATTGGTTGGCTGACTAGCTGGATAGATGACTGGTCGAGTAGATGATTGGTTGGCTGACTCGCTGAATAGATGACTGGTCGAGTAGATGATTGGTTGGCTGACTCGCTGGATAGATGACTGGTCGAGTAGATGATTGGTTGGCTGATTCGCTGGATAGATGACTGGTCGAGTAGATGATTGGTTGGCTGACTCGCTGGATAGATGACTGGTCGAGTAGATGATTGGTTGGCTGACTCGCTGGATAGATGACTGGTCGAGTAGATGATTGGTTGGTTGACTCGCTGGTTAGATGACTGGTCGAGGAGATGATTGGTTGGCTGACTCGCTGGATAGATGACTGGTCGAGTAGATGATTGGTTGGCTGACTAGCTGGATAGATGACTGGTCGAGTAGATGATTGGTTGGCTGACTAGCTGGATAGATGACTGGTCGAGTAGATGATTGGTTGGTTGACTAGCTGGATAGATGACTGGTCAAGTAGATGATTGGTTGGCTGACTCGCTGGATAGATGACTGGTCGAGTAGATGATTGGTTGGCTGACTAGCTGGATAGATGACTGGTCGAGTAGATGATTGGTTGGCTGACTCGCTGAATAGATGACTGGTCAAGTAGATGATTGGTCGACAGACTAGTTGGGTAGATGCCTGGTCGACTGAGTGGTTGGTTCTATGGATATCTAGTTGAACTGAATGACTGAATTTCTGGCTAACTGACTGATTGGCTTGAACCTTGCCGGTAGGCTGGTTGGTTATCTAGTTATTTTACAAGCTAGAGGACAGATTATCTGAATTGTTGGTTGACAGAGACAACAGTATCCTACCATCTAAAACTATATAAGGATAAATTTCCATATCAGGAGCAAAGACCATAAAAAATGAAAACAAGGAGAGAAATTTATAAATATGACGGCTTCCTATTCTGTTGAGGAGGATTAGAGAGGTTAAAAACACATCATTGATAAACATAGAAAAATCTCACAAATAAAACGTAGTAGATTATAAATACAAGTTCTGTCCAATAATTTCATGGCAAAGGCAAAAATAATAAAATCGATAATATTGAGAAAATAACAATTCTGTTTTCTTTTTCAAAATACTCCCCTTCCGCATCTATACACAGGCTTCATCGTTTCTTCCATGCTTCAAAATATTTACAAAATTCTTCTTTGGTGTGTTCTTCAATACCTTTTTCCATATTCAGGAATAATGTTTTCTCTAGTATCAAAGCAATTTTGATTTTTAAGAATAATTAAAAATCATTGGGTGCTAAATCTGAAAATAATCAGATTGGTGAAATATTGGGATTACGTTCTTGGCTAAAAAGTTCAGCACAGATGTAGCAGTGTGTGGCTGAGCGTTGTCATGATGGAGAAGCCAATATTTGGAGTCCCACATTCTCTTTCTTTTAAGGCGAATTGATTTGCTTAGAAGTCTCAGATAGGCTTCACAACACAACAATAAACTTCCTTATTTATTTTTTGGCCTTCCTGAAGATATTCATGGTGTACAGTATCTTTTATGTCGAAGATTGACACTACTGAAACCTTAGTTTTTGACTTGCAAAGCTGAGCTTTCTTCATGCTTGGCTCATCCTTTTCTTTCCACTCCATGGATTGGTGTTTAGTTTCGGGATCATACCCGTGAATCCAAGGATCGTCTCCAGTTATTATGTTTTCCTTCCTATTAAGGTTTTGTTTGACCATTTCAAGCATGTTTCTTGAGGCATCAACACGATCATTTTTATCGTAAAGATAGAGGCTGCCTGGCCGGCATTCATATTTCTTCAAATAAAATACACTTCGGCCAGTAAATCTTCTTTATTGTCTCGACGTTGCAGCTTTAGAATAATTTCTAACGCCTTGCCAAATGTTTTAATTTTTGTTCGCTCCTGACGAGGACAAAAGATTTTTGTCGAAACGTCGAGACAATAAAAAAAATCATTTTTATGTTCGAAAATTTTCCACACGCTTTTTCTATACGCTACACGTGCGCCTAGTGCTCCATGTCTATTGGAGTCATCTTTAGCATAGAGAGCTAGAAATTGAGAGGGAAAAACAGACGCTCTTATCAACACATTTAAATTGTATTTATACACACACACACACATAATAGATAGATTTTTAAAACGTGAAGTAATTTCTTTAATTTGCATAAACTAGGTTATCTGAATTTTATTCTTTTGTGTATGTGTGCAATATAATACATTAATAATATTAATAGTAATTTTTTTTTGGAAAATAGGAAAAAGTAAAATATTAAGAAATACAGACTTTTAATTTAATTTTGAGTCAGAACAGCAAGCTAATTCTGTATCAAATAGTATCGTTAAGAGAATTTCAAGATTTATAAAATTTGTTATTTAGTTTAAACATGTGAGGTTTGTTTTTATTTTTGTAATAAATAAGTAGTTATCATATAGTAGTATAAAGAAAAAGAAAAGTAACACCAGCAAAACATCGGCGGTTAAACGTCATAGGCTGGGTAAAAAAAAAAAGAATAAGCGAAGATTAATAATTTATATTTTAATATTTTATATAATACAGTGGAACCTCCATGAGAGGACACTCGCGCTAGAGGACACCTCTCTATAAAGGACAGTTTTCATTTGCAAAATTATCATTTTTACAATTTAGAAACTCTATGGTAAGAGGACATCTCTCCCTAAAGGGCACTTTGGCTCTTCAATTAGGTGTTGTTCTTTACAGGCAAGTTTTACTTAAAAAAAAAAACATCTTTAGTAAACGTAAATTCAAGATATAACAATTATTATTTACACACAATTTAAGAAAAAAGAAGAAAATGATGATATAAATAATTATAAATGAATATAAAAAATAACAATAATAATTCTCTATGAGATGAGGCTCTCTGGTCAAATTTGAAAATTTTAAAAACGAAAGCAGGGTGACCAAATCGAAGTACTCCGCCTTTCCTTTTATCTTAAAACCTTTTTCTAACATGGGAGGGAATATTTCTACCTATTACCGAGGAAAGAACTTTGAAGAAAACAACTTTCAAACTTGATTTTCTGTTTTAAATTGAAAAAAAAAAGTACTGGGAAAGTGGGATTTAAATATTTCCGTAAAATTTGACTCTAAAATTGGCCATTTAACTTTAAAATGAGATTATAAGCAGCAGAATTTCTATAGTTTTCTTCTGCTTCAGTTAAAACGTGATAATTTCAATAGTTTTATGGGATGAAATATTCAATTTTCTCAAATGTATGAAACTATTTCTTATAAATGAAACGATTTCATAGACAATTTCTTGTTTAAAGTTATCACAAGGCATCAACAAAATTCACGCTAATGTTCTCCATATTAAAAAATCTATGAATATGTTTCTTCTGAAATAAATGGCTAGTTCCTTTCGCTATTAGAACATTTTAAAGCAGTTATAGCGCTATGTTTCTATATTCGATAAACTTGGGCCAATTAGCTCTTCAATGAGTTGATTTGTGTGTTACAAGGTTGTCCCAAAAGTTCGTAAACACTGGCAAAAAAATTGAAATTCCAATATTATTCACCATAATATTATTCACCGTTATGTATAATGTCTTTGTATTATGTATAAAGTAATTGTATTATGTATTATTATGTATTCGCCGTAATAATATTATTCGCCAAGTAATAAGAAAAACACGAACTTTTGGGACAACTTTTATATTTATAACTCGGGCCACATTTAAAGTGACACAACTAAATACGATTTAATTTTTTAATTGTGAAACTAACACTGTGATGTTGTGTTATGTGACATTTTGACATGTGGGGTCACTCACCATGTTCAGCGGGAGTTTCCTCGTCGGACTCGGGTTCCGGATCTTCACTTCCACGTCCGTGGCGAGCCTGCACAGATTGTTGATAGTGAGCCAAATTTTCATAGATACGCAAATGTATGTACATTGTTCCTCGTGAGACAAGTTTTCATAGGCACATATGTACATTGTTTCTAGTGAGCCAAGTTTTCATAGGCACATGTATGTACACATTGTTCCTCGTGAGACAAGTTTTCATAGGCACATATGTACGTATGTACATTGTTCCTAGTGAGACAAGTTTTCATAGGCACATATGTACGTATGTACATTGTTCCTCGTGAGACAAGTTTTCATAGGCACATATGTACGTATGTACATTGTTTCTAGTGAGCCAAGTTTTCATAGGCACATATGTACGTATGTACATTGTTCCTAGTGAGACAAGTTTTCATAGGCACATATGTACGTATGTACATTGTTCCTCGTGAGACAAGTGTTCATAGGCACATATGTACGTATGTACATTGTTCCTAGTGAGACAAGTTTTCATAGGCACATATGTACGTATGTACATTGTTCCTTGTGAGACAAGTTTTCATAGGCACATATGTACGTATGTACATTGTTTCTAGTGAGCCAAGTTTTCATAGGCACAGGTATGTACATTGTTCCTTGTGAGACAAGTTTTCATAGGGACATGTATGTACATTGTTCCTTGTGAGACAAGTTTTCATAGGCACATATGTACGTATGTACATTGTTCCTCGTGAGACAAGTTTTCATAGGCACATATGTACGTATGTACATTGTTTCTAGTGAGCCAAGTTTACATAGGCACATATGTACGTATGTACATTGTTTCTAGTGAGCCAAGTTTTCATAGGCACATATGTACGTATGTACATTGTTCCTAGTGTACCGAGTTTTCATAGGCACATGTATTTACATTGTTCCTAGTGTACCCCGATTGTACAGCTAAACCAATGCCTAACAGTTCTAATCACGGCCTGGGTATGTTGCTGAGCAGAACCAGAGAGAAAAAGCTTACATGCTGGGATTGGGTCTATGGAACTGGCCAGAGATTTAGGATTGAGGCAGATCATTCAAAGAAGAAGGGCTGTTTTTATCCTTTGTATCACGAAAGAAAGAAATCTGAAGAGAAGGTTATCTACTCTATGTGGTTCTTCCTATCGGTGAGGATAAGCGGAATCTGTTCTGGGTGTAAGCTCTGACAGATCATGGATGGTAGAGAGGAACATCCATGGCGGATCTAGGACAGAAATTCAAATAAACAGCTTGGAGTGGATGCAATCATTTTGAGGATTCAATTCGAAGCAAGAGTTCGAAGCAGAGTAGAGTAGGAATGGTCGAAGATAGAAACAGCATTCTTCGCAGCCATATTGGATAGTTCAGCCATATCCAGTCACCTGCTTATTGAATGTCCAATCTTACAGAACTACAGAAATCGGGAAAACATTGAATACCATGATATTTTTTATGTTTATAAACAGTAAGGACTCATATTTTAAATATAGAAAATTCTGTAAATATACCTATGATTTTCTCTCTCGGTTAAAAAAACCGTAATTCTTACCTATGCATATATATTATATTTATTTCATTGGTTGGTTGTAAAATCAAGCATGATTTTAGTTTACTCTCCTTTCTTTTCTTTAAAATCTACTCAAACCTTGTAATTCACCAATTGTTTAGGTAATATAGTATCTAAATTTTGGTGTTGTTTCTTGACGTAAGCATCCCTTGTAGGAATATCGCGTCTGATTTGATAATAATGAATAAAATATACGATAGTTCGCTGCTGTTGACTCCGCTTTGCCCGAATACTCAGCACATCAAGATGAAGAGCTCAGTTCAGGATGTCAATAAAGATAACCGCGATGACCCAGAAGTGCCGATAGTTGCTAAGGCAGATTTGTAGATTGAAACAATGGTCGCTACTGCGATGGTTTTATTCGCATAGAGTAAACCGGCCAGAGAATTGCAATGCACAATTGCAAAAAAGAAGAGAAAATGAAAGGTGTTGAAAATCATTTTCAAATAAATCTTTCGTTATAGATATACATCTTTAATTAAAAATCATATATTGGATCAAGATATCATGTTCAAAAATTATATTCTGATCCAATATATGCCTCTTTTTAATTGAAGACCTATTTATGGATTTTTCTATTTTAAAAAAGATATACATCTATTAATTGAAGGGCATATAATGGATCAAAATATCATTTATTTTTACCAATATTTCAGTTGGCTGAACGCCAATCTTTATCAAGGTGTTATAACATATTTAATGTTGGTAATATTGAAAAATTGGTAAAATAAATGATATTTTGATCCAATATATGCCTTTTTAATTAAAGACTTATTTATGGACTTCTCTATTTTCAAAAAAGATATACATATCTATTGTCGAAGCCATTCCTGTTTACTTTAATAACGCGGGCGTCGAATCTGTTTCATTTCTTTTATTCTCATGTCTTATAGCTCACCTTCTAAAACCTCATGTGTGAAAACTTTATCATATTACTTATGAAAGTTTTGTTTTCTAACACTTTTTTAAATGAAAATATGCTATAATTATATAAATAAATAATATATAAATATATGTAAATAAAAGGCATATCCTGCCCTTGGGCATGGACATGGGCATCACATGGACATTTTAGATGACAGATCGCCATCTAGTGGAACAAAAACACACTGCGTGACATTGAAAATGGAACACCAAGAAATAGTGGCCAGAAAATTATGCAAATTTCAGGGTAGACGCGCCTAACCGAGTTATGCAAATGATGTAAAATGCGCAGCTCTCGTGCGCACATGGAGTAAGATATAAGGGAAGGAACTTGCAGAAAGGACAGTATTCGTGTCGTTATTTCTTCAAGGAAAATCATTGTAGAAATTTTGTTCTTGTGTCAAAAGACACGTGTAATAACAGAGAATGCCAGGTCATCGTAAACGGAGGCAGTACAAGCAGACAGACGCTTTTACGAGGGGCATGGTGATCGGACTGAAAAGGGCAGGTTGGTCCATACGTCAAATCGCAGCTGATACACACCTTGGTGCGTCCACGGTGCAGCGACTGTGGAGAAGATGGTTGGAACAAGGAAATGTGGCAATTTATAGGAATGTCGGTGCAACCAGAGTGACGTCAGCACGTGTGGATCGGCGTATCCTTCGACAAGCAGTGGCGGCCCCACAAGCCACTTGTACCGCCATCCTGCAACATGTGCAAGACACCCTAGATCATTCCATCTCGACCAGAACCATTTCCCGTCGATTGGTTGCTAATGGCTTGCACTCATGCCGTCCGCTAAGAAGACTGCCATTGACCCCACCGAATAGGCGCCAACGTTTGGAATGGTGCCGGGCTAGATCGACGTGGATGACGGAATGGCACAGGGTCGTGTTCTCAGATGAGTCGCGTTTCTGCTTGTCCAGTGATAGTCGCCGTGTACGCGTGTGGCGTCGACGTGGAGAAAGGTCCAATCCGGCAGCAATTGTGGAACGCCCCACCGTGCGACATCGTGGAATCATGGTTTGGGGCGCAATCGCGTATGATTCCAGGTCACCTTTACTTCGTATTCAGGGCACTATGACGGCCCAACGATACGTTGATGATGTGCTGCGACCGGTGACACTCCTCTTCCTTCAGGGGGTACCCAATGCCCTTTATCAGCAGGATAACGCCCGACCGCACACTGCTCGCATTAGCCAACAAGCTCTGCAAGATGTACAGATGCTTCCCTGGCCACCGTACTCTCCTGATCTCTCACCAATCGAGCACGTCTGGGACATCATTGGACGCCGTTTGCATGCCTTGCCACAGCCACGTTCAGAAGAAGAACTGTGGCAAATGGTTGAGAGGGAATGGAGAGCCATCCCTCAGGACGCCATCCGTACTCTGATTGACTCTCTACCTAGACGTGTTGCTGCGTGCATCGCCGTCCGCGGTGGTCCTACTTGCTACTAAGCCGACGCCGTTCTCGCTCTGTATTATGACTATCATTTTGAAATAAAGATCACTTATTGTTCGTCCCTGTCTCTCTCTGTCTGCCGAGTTTCATCACTTTCTGGCCACTATTTCTTGGTATTCCATTTTCAATGTCACGCAGTGTAAATATTTATTTAACTTGTTCCGTGATATTTTACCAAACAACTTCTTGTTAAATCAAGAAAAGCCAACCACGTACGTCTTTCGGGCTGTTAACCCTCATAAACGTGGTGCAGACTGTACCTCTACGACCAAGATTGGTCACAGAGAGTTCCTGAGAAGGTATTTAAAGCCAAGTTTGCGCAAATATGCTGTTCATTTGATATTATAATTGAAAAATAGAATATATATATACTGAAATTTATAAAGTAAAGGATACCTAATTGCTAGAGCCAGAGTGTCCTTTAAAAAGAGCTGTCTTCTTACCGGAGAGTTGCTAAATAGTAAAAATGCTGATATTGAGAATAAAAACTGTTCTTTATAGAGAGGTGTCTTCTAGTATGAATGTTCTCTCATGGAGTTTCTTCTGTATATATAAAGACAATAAAAATTGTTTTATCAAATTATTAGGGATTTTTCTAGTGCTTCCTTCACCTAGACAACAGCGGACTTTATCGAGCATAAACCTTCCCCAAGGACTAAAGGCCAAATTTCACCATTACTTTTAAATTATTTATTAACCTAATTTACATCAAATTATCATAATAACTCCATAATTTGTATAATTTAAGAGAATATTTAACATTTAAATTTCTCTCCTAATATAAATATTAATAGCATAATGATATAATTATTCAAATAATTTGAAAACTTTGATACGTGTCTTAAATGTACCATTTAAAACAAGAAGATATATATAATATGCAAATATTAAACAATTTTCTTAATTACATATTATGTTAGATAATAATCTATATTAATTAGTCGTTAATGTATATTATTGAACATTGTCTCGTTCAACGGACAGGTATAAAACGACAGCTTAGACCGAGTTTACTTAATAAAGCTAAATGATAATTATTTATTAATGTTTTCCACATTTTGTCGTAGTTTTTAACTTATATATTGGTTTTAATAAATAAGTCTCTAGCTATATTATTTCATCAAAACATTTTCTTTCTTTATTTCAAAAGCAAACATTTAATTTCAATAAAAATAAATAGCTTAGAATTTAATCCTAGATTGAATTTTCTTTTTAAATGTAAGGTAATAAATTGAAATCAAAACAAGCACGCTTGAATAACTTTATATTTTTGATAGAAGTGAATTTAAAAAAGGTGCATCTAATTTATTATATCAGGGGAATCTTCTGCCAAAACTATTTCATAACTAACTGAAATGTTATTATACAAAAAGATTTGATTTATTAAAAAATGGAAGTCTTAGACGCTATATTCTAAAGAAGCATTCCCAATTTCAACTTTTAAGTTTATATACGCACATTTAATGAATTGAAAGAACTTTAAATTAATATAGTGTGAAAAAGAAATTAATTTAATTGAAGAATTTTGAGGTGTAATATGGTATAAAGTTAAAATATTACATAAATTTACGAAGATATTTTAAAAATTGTTTAAATATATATGTTATTAATCAATTTTCGCTTTCATACGACAGAGAATAATATAAATATTTTTATTAAACTGATTTTAATTAGGTTAATGAGTAAGTTAATTGGAGGGTGATTCTATTCAATAAATAGTTAACATACATTATACTAACCGCAATGAACGTCCTTCTATTCAGAGAGTAGGTGACCTGTTTATAGCTTAACTACATCAAAGGAAACGCTAATCTATCAAATTCAGAAATTATTGAATTGTTGAATTTGTAAAGTTCTGTTTACACCAATACCTCGCTTTGCGTCGTTTCGTTTTGCGTCGCTGCTTAATTTTTACTGATTTTCACTGTGCGTCGTTAGATTTTCGAAGTTGCGTTGTTTTGGATTCGAGTCTTTAATTTTTTTTCCCTAAAATATGGCAACACCTTTGTTTTTGATTGCGACCTTACATATTTTCACTTTGCGTCGTTTCAATTTGCGTCGTGTTTTTTATTTTGGAACGTAACCCCGACGCAAAGCGAGGTATGGGTGTATATTCAAATATCATTTGAGCATTTCGAGAAGCTATAATAATAATAATACAGTAGAACCTCCATTAGGACACTCGCGCTAGAGAACGCCTCTCTACAAAGGACAGTTTTTATTTGTAAAATTACCATTTTAACTATTTTGACATTCTCTGGTTAGAGGACACCTTTCCCTAAAGGACACTTTGGCTCTGTAATTAGGTGTTGTCCTTTACAGGGAGGTTCTACTGTAAAAAATATAAAAAATAATAACTTTATTTTTCAAAAAGGTTACAAGTTTTCTTTAAAATATGTAACGAATGGTCAGTCTATTTACATATTTTTATTTACAACTTCAATAAAAAACAACAGTAAAAGTAAACAAAGATATTCACATTTGCTATCTTGACTCCTGGTCAGTGCTGTGGCCCTCGCCATATACAGTCGACTCTCGATAATTTGAAACTCTTTAATATGAATCTCTCGATAATTTGAATTTCCCCCCGGTTCCTTGAAAAATACTCGATAAGTTGAATAAAATTAATATTAATTGGTCCCTTCGGTAATTTGAGTGTTGAAGGATTAGTATCTTGTCACAAATAAATATTTGTAAATAACTGTACAAATGTTGAAAATAATCAATGACGAATTTATTGTGAAATTTGATCAAGCAGAGAGAATTAGTCCCCGCAACCAGCCAATAGCCATCTTTTTTTTCAAATTCCAATTTTAACGGTAACCAAAATAGTGTAAGGCGAGAAAACTATTCCATGAATATATTTTTAAATGATTCTGCTCTAAGATTGATTAAGAATTGTGAGCTAAGAAGTGAAAAATATTTATACTCAGAAATCCTCCTTTGTGATATTTAAGCAAATCCCAGTTGTAATCTGGCTGACTGGTGTTCTGACAAGGTGTGAACTCGCCAGGCTAGGGTATCGAGCCATACATATCGATCGTTATCCAGTAGAATTTATAGAGAAGAAACGCATTAAGTCATATATTTAAAATATATCGTTTTCCTCCTTGCATCCATATCTGGCACATTTGAATTTTGTACTTTTGGCTTGTTGAAATAGAGTTCAAGAATAAGGAGAACTCTCTCTGTCACTAGAGAGATTCCCTTTGGAAATCGTGCTTGGAGTCCTCGAAAGATAGTGACCTCAATAGAAAACTTATTATCATGGAAATATTGATGTAAAGTTTTTGTGAAGATTTCCTTGAACAGATATGGTAGCAAATAATCAAGTTTTCGATAGAATGGGTACAGAACACCAGCTAACAAAGTTCATATAGAAATGACAACTGACGATTTCTGGACATGTGATGCCCGGATCAGCAGGAGAGACATTGCTGACAGTGTTGGAGGGAAAACTCCAGGGGAAGAGATCGAGGGGAAGGAGACGACAGGGATACACAGACGATCTAAAACAATGGACTGGACGACACACATACGAGAAGATGAAGAGGATGGCGGAGGAAGTATGGAGAGACCATGGGGCCTACCCTAAGTAGAGGAAGGCATTGAAGGAGGGAGATATGGAGAGATCATGTGGCCCACCCTCAGTAGAGGAAGGCATTGAAGGAGGAAGTATGGAGAGACCATGTGGCCCACCCTCAGTAGAGGAAGGCATTGAAGGAGGAAGTATGGAGGGACCATGTGGCCCACCCTCAGTAGAGGAAGGTATTGAAGGAGGAAGTGTGGAGTGACCATGGGGCCTACCCTAAGTAGAGGAAGGCATTGAAGGAGGAAGTATGGAGAGACCATGTGGCCCACACTCAGTAGAGGAAGGCATTGAAGGAGGAAGTATGGAGGGACCATGTGGCCCACCCTCAGTAGAGGAAGGCATTGAAGGAGGAAGTGTGGAGTGACCATGGGGCCTACCCTAAGTAGAGGAAGGCATTGAAGGAGGGAGATATGGAGAGATCATGTGGCCCACCCTCAGTAGAGGAAGGCATTGAAGGAGGAAGTATGGAGAGACCATGTGGCCCACCCTCAGTAGAGGAAGGCATTGAAGGAGGAAGTATGGAGGGACCATGTGGCCCACCCTCAGTAGAGGAAGGTATTGAAGGAGGAAGTATGGAGAGACCATGTGGCCCACCCTCAGTAGAGGAAGGCATTGAAGGAGGAAGTATGGAGAGACCATGTGGCCCATCCTTAGTAGAGGAAGACATTGAAGGAGGAAGTATGGAGAGACCATGTGGCCCACCCTCAGTAGAGGAAGACATTGAAGGAGGAAGTATGGAGAGACCATGTGGCCCACCCTCAGTAGAGGAAGACATTGAAGGAGGGTGAAGGAGGGAGATATGGAGAGACCATGTGGCCCACCCTCAGTAGAGAAAGACATTGAAGGAGGGAGATATGGAGAGACCATGTGGTCCACCCTCAGTAGAGGAAGGCATTGAAGGAGGGAGATATGGAGAGACCATGTGGCCCACCCTCAGTAGAGGAAGACATTGAAGGAGGGAGATATGGAGAGACCATGTGGCCCACCCTCAGTAGAGGAAGACATTAAAGGAGGGAGATATGGAGAGACCATGTGGCCCACCCTCAGTAGAGGAAGGCATTGAAGGAGGAAGTATGGAGAGACCATGTGGCCCACCCTCAGTAGAGGAAGGCATTGAAGGAGGAGTAGATTGTGAAGATATTTTTTATATCATGTTAAATATTAAATATGAAAAAAAAAATTAAAAATACATTTTGCCGTTTCTTATCAAATTTGAAATATATATTTTATATCTTGGACGCCTTAAATATTAGAAGATAATATCTTAGCATGGACAATATTGGGGACATTTTCTGCTATTGGGAATAAGAAAGATAATCCAAGTAAAACAAATCGATGGCTTGTCAAGAAAACACCGGATTATCCTTCCATAATCCTTTCTTCAGGAGGCGAGGCTGTCAGCCGATCCTGTCGGCAGGGAGATCGAAGTTCTTTGCCAGGATTTCCACAGTGATCAGGATATTTCGGTCTATTTGAGATAGAAGTTGACAGTATTATAAATATATTATAGTGTTTTATATGTATTATATATTTCTCGTATGCAAAAACATATTATCTTATTAATACTCATTTCGTACTTCTTTCTGTTTAGTCATCGTAAAGCCTGTAGAAGGACGTCCGAAAGCTTGCTAATAAAGTTTGTACAAGATACTCCTGTTCAATCGCCGATTAATTTTGCTATTATATATGTGTATTCTAAATTTTATTGTGTATTCTGTATAATATATACAGTTAAACCTGTCTATAGCGCCCCCTCCTTGGACTAATCAAAATAGGGTTCTATAGAGAGAGGGTGCTATAGACAGGTCACTTTTAATGTAAATCGCATCGTACTACGTATTTAAAATCTGGCGCTATAGAGAGGGAGGCGCTATTTAGAGGGGGCGCTATAGAAAGGTTTAACTGTATATGTTTTATGAATATAACGACACAGAAGCAGCCATATACCAGACCTCGGCTTGGTAAGGCCAAAAGTATCTTCCAAATATTCAACCACAACATCAAACATATACCAGACCTCGGCTAGGTAAGGCCAAGAGCTCTTTCCAAATATCTAACAACAGCAGCAGCAAAACCCCAAGATCAATAACCAATACGCCGGATCGATAAATGTAATTTAGTCTGTATTAGTTGCGCCGTGGCATAAATATGGAATACTTCACTTTTTCTTGGAAGCTGGAGCAATTTAAACTCAAGCTTTGGAAACATATCAATCACATTTTGACTTCATTTTATGCAACTCTATTACTGTTGGAGGGCAATTCCAAATATATAATAGAATAAATATTTAGGGAATTAAAAACTCAAGGAAATAAATATTATAGACGTAACGTTAGTAAACTCTCTCTCTCTCTCTCTCTCTAGAAGGCGTCCGAATCTTCACAGGAACGGCGCACTATGGCTGAAATCCAAATGGACATTCTCCTGAAGTTCCAAATTATATCTCAGGTTTTAGTGGGAATAATTTTGTTGTTTATTTGTTGAGTGAACTGATCTCCCACGCCTTCTCATTGGACGAATGTGACCATGTTTGTACATAAAAGAGGGTTGAATTGGAATGCGAGGAGTCGTGGAGTTATGTTCGAGTGGAGACGCTTAAAGCGTTCTCTGTGAGCTTTTCTGGTTACCTCCTCGCATACCTGTGAAACCCCGGTCCGCTCCTTATCAACGCTGCAAATAAAAGATAAGTACTGTTTTTATTTTATTTAACAAATAGTGTTTTTTTAAATTTACCCCCTTTTTGTTGTTAGTGTTGTACTTTTGAGTGTACCTTTTTCTGTGTTTAAGTCACTCTTACTGTAGGCCCCAGTCTATTCCATTTTTGTGTGTTAACCCGCAAAAGTAGTAACTTTTGTCAGAAGAACGACAAGGCGTCTACAATCATAGATAGTGCCCAAAAGCTGGGCCTGGAGAGAGAGCAGCTCTTCCAGGCTTTAACACACAACGGGAAGATGGACCGGCTCCTCGCCCAATCAAACGCCGAACAGAAAGTGGCTATCGACACCTTGGCCACGGCACTAATGGCTCTGACAGGGAACACCAGCGACACCCTGTACAAGAAGCTGTCACGCGCCAGAAACTCTGCTCGGCAGCTGAAATGAGATTCCTGGTTGAAACCCTGAACACCGGCGATACCTGCCCACTTGGCGACACCAATGAAGCTTTGTATAAATTTCATTGTGTATATTCATCCTTGTCCTTTTCATATTTATCTTAGTTTCCATTTATCACTATAATATTTTATGAATGAAGTAATAAAAGTAGTTTCAATCTCTCTCTAGAACCCCATGGAGATAAAAATTCAGAAAAATAGCTAACCTATTGTTGAAAGTTCGGCCTTACAAAAACTAAACTTAAATTTAGAATTTTATAAAGGTGCAAGTCAAGTATTATATAATTTTAGATTTGATCAAATATATAAATCTCCGAGGATAAGTTATTACACTTTTAACGAGTTTACAAGCTTTCGGGTTTTAGACGTAGAAGGTTCGTCTAAATCCTGAAAACTTGTAAAAACGTTAAAAGTGCAATAAATAAACTTATCTTCGGAAATTTATATTTGATTAATCTAATTAATACAGAGGATTGTAATTCTAATTATATAATTTTACAAATTATTGATTTCTGGGATTAGAGAACACAATAAGAACAAATAATCCCAAACTTTAGAAATTGTGTAAAAACTCATACCTCAAATTACTCCATAGAAAATCAACAATGAATCCCAAGGAACAAAGACATGATGATTATATTGGTATTTCGATCTAGATGAAAAACTCCAAGCCAAAGGTGAATTTCACCATCTACCGAAACAGAGATCAGCCAACATGGTCCATCATTCAACTCTCAAGTAAGATAAACTTCAATCAAGTATATTGATAGCTGATGCTGTAAAAGATCTCACACTTCTTAGAATTAAATATAAGAATTTGATCGAATTTGACCATTTTAAAATAAATCACCAATCAAATGTATGGCGAAAGGCCCCCATTGTGTCATCGGTAGAAATTCCAAACTTTCCTTCATATAAAAAGAAGAACTTTAGAATATAATTTCACAGATAGGAAACTTTATGGGTGATAAGAAAAAAAATGACAATGATAATATCATGACTTCTTTTACCTAACTGAGCGATATTAGAAATGTTTCAAGGAAATTTAACCGTTATCAATGGAAGATATTTAAAATAAAAAGTATCGAAAATTAATTTAAAGCTAATACGATATTGCCGCGTTGATATTAAACTAATTGAATTGAATTTGATCACTGATAAGCCAGAATTGATAATGAATATTTTCAAAATTTCAGATAAAGAGACATTTTATTCGTAGTAGCATCATAATATTGAATTCCAAATTATAAAGCATTCAATAATAATTCATTGTACTCTTAGGAAAAAGACATCTCCTTATCGTGCAACTGAAGGTTGCTGATGGCAATCTATCAGAATAAATATCAACTATTCTCATTGATTTTTTATTATTCCAGAATTGGCCAAATACCCATTCTTGATGCTGTACCTCAACGACTAAAAAATTGGTCATTCAGGCATCCTGAAAAAATCATGAAACGGGTAGTTAAGGCCAGAATTGCGTGAGACCGCGACACAAATTTTTTCTCCTTGTACTCTGTTTTATTCATAGGCAGTATAAATAAGTAGTATTATAACTAAATAGGGATTGTATCCTCAATCCAACAAATAGAAGTCTTCGAGACCTACCTTTACAGAAGAATTCTCAAATTTCCTTGGACAGATATGGTAACAAATATCAAGTCCTCGATTGAATGGGTACAGAACGCCAGCTGACAAAGTTCATAAAACAACGAAAACTGACATTTTCTGGATATGTGATGTGTGGATCAGACGGAGAGACATTGCTGACAGTGTTGGAGGGAAATCTCCGGCGGAGGAGATCAGGGGAAGGAAGGAGACGACAGGGATATACAGACGATCTAAAACAATGGACTGGATGACACACCTACGAGGAGATGAAGAGGATGGCGGAGGGAAGTATGGAGAGACCATGTGGCCCACCCTCAGTAGAGGAAGGCATTGAAGGAGAGAGATATGGAGAGACCATGTGACCCACCCTCAGTAGAGAAGGCATTGAAGGAGGAAGTATGGAGAGACCATGTGGCCCACCCTCAGTAGAGGAAGGCATTGAAGGAGAGAGATATGGAGAGACCATGTGGCCCACCCTCAGTAGAGGAAGGCATTGAAGGAGGAAGTATGGAGAGACCATGTGGCCCACCCTCAGTAGAGGAAGGCATTGAAGGAGAGAGATATGGAGAGACCATGTGGCCCACCCTCAGTAGAGGAAGGCATTGAAGGAGGAAGTATGGAGAGACCATGTGGCCCACCCTCAGTATAGGAAGACATTGAAGGAGGGAGATATGGAGAGACCATGTGGCCCACCCTCAGTAGAGGAAGACATTGAAGGAGGGAAATATGGAGAGACCATGTGGCCCACCCTCAGTAGAGGAAGGCATTGAAGGAGGGAGATATGGAGAGACCATGTGGCCATCCCTCAGTAGACTAAGACATTGAAGGAGGGAGATATGGAGAGACCATGTGGCCATCCCTCAGTAGAGGAAGACATTGAAGAAGGGAGATATGGAGAGACCATGTGGCCCACCCTCAGTAGAGGAAGGCATTGAAGGAGGAAGATATGGAGAGACCATGTGGCCCACCCTCAGTAGAGGAAGGCATTGAAGGAGGGAGATATGGAGTGACCATGTGGCCCACCCTCAGTAGAGGAAGGCATTGAAGGAGGGAGATATGGAGAGACCATGTGGCCCACCCTCAGTAGAGGAAGGCATTGAAGGAGGGAGATATGGAGAGACCATGTGGCCCACCCTCAGTAGAGGAAGACATTGAAGGAGGGAGATATGGAGAGACCATGTGGCCCACCCTCAGTAGAGGAAGACATTGAAGGAGGGAGATATGGAGAGACCATGTGGCCCACCCTCAGTAGAGGAAGACATTGAAGGAGGAAGTATGGAGAGACCATGTGGCCCACCCTCAGTAGAGGAAGACATTGAAGGAGGGAGATATGGAGAGACCATGTGGCCCACCCTCAGTAGAGGAAGACATTGAAGGAGGAAGTATGGAGAGACCATGTGGCCCACCCTCAGTAGAGGAAGACATTGAAGGAGGGAGATATGGAGAGACCATGTGGCCCACCCTCAGTAGAGGAGGACATTGAAGGAGGGAGATATGGAGAGACCATGTGGCCCACCCTCAGTAGAGGAAGACATTGAAGAAGGAAGATAAGGAGAGACCATGTGGCCAACCCTCAGTAGAGGAAGACATTGAAGGAGGGAGATATGGAGAGACCATGTGGCCCACCCTCAGTAGAGGAAGACATTGAAGGAGTGAGATATGGAGAAACCATGTGGCCCACCCTCAGTAGAGGAAGGCAATGAAGGAGGAAGTATGGAGAGACCATGTAGCCCACCCTCAGTAGAGGAAGACATTGAAGGAGGAAGTATGGAGAGACCATGTGGCCCACCCTCAGTAGAGGAAGACATTGAAGGAGGGAGATATGGAGAGACCATGTGGCCCACCCTCAGTAGAGGAAGACATTGAAGGAGGAAGTATGGAGAGACCATGTGGCCCACCCTCAGTAGAGGAAGACATTGAAGGAGGGAGATATGGAGAAACCATGTGGCCCACCCTCAGTAGAGGAAGGCATTGAAGGAGGAAGTATGGAGAGACCATGTAGCCCACCCTCAGTAGAGGAAGACATTGAAGGAGGAAGTATGGAGAGACCATGTGGCCCACCCTCAGTAGAGGAAGACATTGAAGGAGGGAGATATGGAGAGACCATGTGGCCCACCCTCAGTAGAGGAAGACATTGAAGGAGGAAGTATGGAGAGACCATGTGGCCCACCCTCAGTAGAGGAAGACATTGAAGGAGGGAGATATGGAGAGACCATGTGGCTCACCCTCAGTAGAGGAAGACATTGAAGGAGGGAGATATGGAGAAACCATGTGGCCCACCCTCAGTAGAGGAAGGCATTGAAGGAGGAAGTATGGAGAGACCATGTGGCCCACCCTCAGTAGAGGAAGAGATTGAAGGAGGAAGTATGGAGAGACCATGTGGTCTGACTACCCTCAGTAGAGGAAGACATTGAAGGAAGAGGAGGAATTATATATGTGTTTGAAGAGAATAATTCCACATGAACAGCTCTATTATTAAAATTGTATTACGTTATTAAGTAGGCACTGAGACTCAACTTACTAAATGCAGAAACATTATAAACAATTAACTCAGAAATATTTTAATTACATTGAGAACAACTAACAAGAATTCTCTTTTAAATCAAACATCTACAAAGTTTCAATAAATCAGAAGTTATATAGAAACAAACGTAATTTATACCAATAAAAATCATCTAAAATATCAATTTTAAAATCAAAATCCAAAATAGAACATTCATTGCCTCAGGATAGAGGTATATCGAGTGGAGACACTACACAAACAGGAACTGAGTGGGAAAGAACAAACAAAGTTGAAGGGAAAAAGAACAAAAATACAAAAAATTACTTTACAGCGATATATATTGGTATCCAGTTTAATCAAAAGATCTTGAAATTTCCTCCCTATTGACATATTAGTTTTAATTATTAGAAGAGATAGCGATAGATTTTAGATCGCTCTTCTCTTAAAAAAGTAAGACCTAGAGAGAATTTAATAATGTTTTTTGTTCGATTCCCTTCCTTTTTTAATTTCTCCAAGTGCCCAAAGCCTTTAATAACATTAAAACTAAAGGACACGCTTCAATTCAACTCTTCTATACTTCCGCAAAATTAAAATTTAATCTAAGAAAAGAGAGCGCGAATTGAAATCAATAATTTTCATTCATAAATCAAATTTGATCATTTTAATAGTGATGTTATGGCGATCAATAGGTGTGTGCGAGGATCGTCTGGGAATTTATAAAACTTTCTTTTGATAACTTTAAAAAATGATGCTGTGAAGATATATTTATATATAATAATTTTCTATCGCATTTTTTATTGATGATATTACTCTATATTTTATAGTTTTTTATATTTTGAATTTTATAACAATTTTTCTTCATTTCTTTTTCCTCCCCTTTCTTTTCTACATTTTATTTAATAAAATTATACTCATTTTGATTACCGCCATAAACTATCTTAATTTATATTGTATCAAAGTATTTATTATACACCAATACCTCGCTTTGCGTCGTTTCGTTTTGCGTTTTTTTTTCGTACTTGCGTCGCTGCTTAATTTTTATTGATTTTCACTGTGCGTCGTTAGATTTTCGAAGTTGCGTTGTTTTGGATTCGAGTCTTTAATTTTTTTTTTTATTTTTTTTTCCCTAAAATATGGCAACACCTTTGTTTTTGATTGCGCTTTCACATATTTTTCTACTCTCTGGAAACTCCCCTCATTGCTTATCTTGTATCTTATAAATGTTGATTTATGTTTGTACCCTAAAAAACTGCTGTGTCATCCTGAAGTTTTTCTTTCTTTAGTTTCTACGTTACAATATTTTACTACCCAACATATCACACTAGATTGGAGCCTATCTATTGATCTAGCAATGATTCAAACGATGTTTATAACATATAGTGAGTAAGGTTTAAAATCCCATTAAAAACAAATATTGTTAGGTTTTTATTATTATTATTATTGTATTTTTTATTAATTAATTATAATTCATATTCATAGAATTTTATTGTTACTTATCATCATTTTTTGTTGTTTTTCTTTTTTGTGTTAATAAGAGACTCCTTCTTTTTCTTTTATGTAATAAATACAACTATATCGCATTAAATCTTAGTGTAATTCTTTTTTGTTGTTTGAAATAAATCGAATTGAATCGAAGTGAGTCAGCTCGTTCTTTCTAGAAGAAAGTTCAAAGAAAACGTGCTGACAAATATCATGATTTTCTTTAAGTTTAAAGGCCCTCCCATTAATTTTTCCATTGCAGTAAGGACAGTAGAAATTGTTTAATTTTAAAAGAATCATACGCGCCTATAATAGTTTCGATTTTTCATAACAGATGGCGAGCTAATGCATCATAATATAATTGTGTACATGTGTGAAAATTAATATTAAATAAATGCGTACTGAAGTTTGATATATATGAAGTGTGTAAATATGTTTGTTTTCAATTGATTTCTCTTTGCATACAATTTTGTTAGCTCAAAGATTTTGCTGAATTGGTAAACTTAGCGGTTTTTATTGTTGAAAATTAGAAATATATTTTGAGCGTTATTTTATTCACATATATTTAAAATCTATTTCTACAGAACTTATACTGCAAAGATTGAAAATTGAGGTAGGGGAGAAGTTCGACCGCATCAGTCCCCCCTAGACCCTTGGAATATTTGACCTATTTCTGGTCTAAGGTGACTAACGTGGACGTTTGATACATGTTGACATCTGAGGCTCTTCATTGGACACGACAAGAACAACACAAGTTACCTCTATACAGCAGCTTTACACACCCAAGATAGAGGACATTGCTGTGATAGAGATGAATGGAGACATCTGAGGCTCTTAATTGGACACGACAACAACAACACAGGTTACCTCTATACAGCAGCTTTACACACCCAAGATAGAGGACATTGCTGTGATAGAGATGTATGGAGACATCTGAGGCTCTTCATTGGACACGACAACAACAACACAAGTTACCTCTATACAGCAGCTTTACACACCCAAGATAGAGGACATTGCTGTGATAGAGATGTATGGAGACATCTGAGGCTCTTCATTGGACACGACAACAACACAGGTTACCTCTATACAGCAGCTTTACACACCCAAGATAGAGAACATTGCTGTGATAGAGATGTATGGAGACATCTGAGGCTCTTCATTGGACACGACAACAACAACACAAGTTACCTCTATACAGCAGCTTTACACACCCAAGATAGAGGACATTGCTGTGATAGAGATGTATGGAGACATCTGAGGCTCTTCATTGGACACGACAACAACAACACAGGTTACATCTATACAGCAGCTTTACACACCCAAGATAGAGGACATTGCTGTGATAGAGATGTATGGAGACATCTGAGGCTCTTCATTGGACACGACAACAACACAGGTTACCTCTATACAGCAGCTTTACACACCCAAGATAGAGGACATTGCTGTGATAGAGATGTATGGAGACATCTGAGGCTCTTCATTGGACACGACAACAACAACACAAGTTACCTCTATACAGCAGCTTTACACACCCAAGATAGAGGACATTGCTGTGATAGAGATGTATGGAGACATCTGAGGCTCTTCATTGGACACGACAACAACACAGGTTACCTCTATACAGCAGCTTTACACACCCAAGATAGAGGACATTGCTGTGATAGAGATGTATGGAGACATCTGAGGCTCTTCATTGGACACGACAACAACAACACAAGTTACCTCTATACAGCAGCTTTACACATCCAAGATAGAGGACATTGCTGTGATAGAGATGTATGGAGACATCTGAGGCTCTTCATTAGACACGACAACAATAACACAGTTTACCTCTATACAGCAGCTTTACACACCCAAGATAGAGGACATTGCTGTGATAGAGATGTATGGAGAAATCTGAGGCTCTTCATTGGACACGACAACAATAACAACACAGGTTACCTCTATACAGCAGCTTTACACACCCAAGATAGAGGACATTGCTGTGATAGAGATGTATGGAGAAATCTGAGGCTCTTCATTGGACACGACAACAACAACATAGGTTTCCTCTATACAGCAGCTTTACACACCCAAGATAGAGGACATTGCTGTGATAGAGATGTATGGAGACATCTGAGACTCTTCATTGAACACGACAACAACAACACAGGTTACCTCTATACAGCAGCTCTACGCACCCAAGATAGAGGACATTGTTGTGATAGAGATGTATGGAGACATCTGAGGCTCTTCATTGGACACGACAACAACAACACAAGTTACCTCTATACAGCAGCTTTACACACCCAAGATAGAGGACATTGCTGTGATAGAGATGTATGGAGACATCTGAGGCTCTTCATTGGACACGACAACAACAACACAGGTTACCTCTATACAGCAGCTTTACACACCCAAGGTAGAGAACATTGCTGTGATAGAGATGCATGGAGACATCTGAGGCTCTTCATTGGACACGACAACAACAACACAAGTTACCTCTATACAGCAGCTTTACACACCCAAGGTAGAGAACATTGCTGTGATAGAGATGCATGGAGACATCTGAGGCTCTTCATTGGACACGACAACAACAACACAGGTTACCTCTATACAGCAGCTTTACACACCCAAGGTAGAGAACATTGCTGTGATAGAGATGCATGGAGACATCTGAGGCTCTTCATTGGACACGACAACAACAACACAGGTTACCTCTATACAGCAGCTTTACACACCCAAGATAGAGGACATTGCTGTGATAGAGATGCATGGAGACATCTGAGGCTCTTCATTGGACACGACAACAACAACACAGGTTACCTCTATACAGCAGCTTTACACACCCAAGATAGAGAACATTGCTGTGATAGAGATGCATGGAGACATCTGAGGCTCTTCATTGGACAGAACAACAACAACACAGTTTACCTCTATACAGCAGTTTTACACACCCAAGATAGAGGACATTGCTGTGATAGAGATGTATGGAGACATCTGAGGCTCTTCATTGGACACGACAACAACAACACAGGTTACCTCTATACAGCAGCTTTACACACCCAAGATAGAGGACATTGCTGTGATAGAGATGCATGGAGACATCTGAGGCTCTTCATTGGACACGACAACAACAACACAGTTTACCTCTATACAGCAGCTTTACACACCCAAGATAGAGAACATTGCTGTGATAGAGATGTATGAAAACATCCGAGGCTCTTCATTGGACACGACAACAACAACATTAAAAATTGAAAGAACGAAGGCATGGCTCATCAATAATGAAATGTTACCTTTGAGAGGGCTCACCACTTAAGAGCCATGTCTTCCCTATCTCAATTTTTAATCATTACTGTATAGGTAGTATATTGCAGGGCTGTAGAAAATCGATTTTAAATATATATGTTTAAAAAATAGAGAGCGCTCAAAATTAAATTCTAGCTCTGAAATTTGTATCTCTTCATCTTCTTTCACACTAAAGGAAATACGAAACTCAACTCAGATGATGCAAACGTTAAAAGGTATATATCAGCCTATATTTCATATCATCTAATTAAGATAGTAATTAAGAAGTTAGCCATAACCTAATTAAATTCCAGAGGTGAACATTCTGGATAATGAGGAAAGCCGAACAAAAGACAATCGATGAAAGACCCTTATTTTGTTAATTAAGCAAGTTACAGCAAACCAGACGTGGATGCTTTAATTGGGGCTTGTTGGGACCATTTTTATAAACTTCGCAATAAATAAGAAATACTTGCACAAACAAGAAAATTCAATATTTTTATTAAATCGATTATCATATTCCACATAGAATTTATTCTCGAAATAAACCTCGTAGACCTTTCTCTTCGATCTCTCGCATCTTTTTAAGGAATTCGAGAGAGCTGAATTCCAGACGTGGCAGAGCGCCATCTAGTGGAAGAAAAAGAAACTAAACGCTTATTTAACTTGTTCCGTAATATTCGGTCAACCCATAAACGTTTAGTTTGTTTTTGTTCCACTAGATGGCGCTCTGCCATCTAGAAAGGCTCATGTGAGCCTGGTGGTCAGGATATGTCTTTCTTTTGTTTTAAATATATATATACATATTAGATAATAAAAATACATATATTGGATTGAATAAAATATTTATTTGCCAATATTTCAGTTGGCTGAACGCCAACCTTTATCAATGCATTACATTCTTGTATACACAAACGCAGCGCCGCATAGTGTTATAACATCACAGTTGATATAATTTTAAAAATATAAAGTATGTTGGGGAAATTTGTGCATGAAAAAATTATTATAAAAATTACAATCAGAAAGTATATATACATATAGCAATGAAATGAACCAGGCGATAAGGAAGATGGGTGTCTTTATTATATAAAACGAGCACGAGCTTTCGGGTAAAACCCCTTCTACAGGTGGCTATCACATAGCAAGATGGATGGATGGATGGATAGGGTATCGATCTTGCCATGTGATAGCCGCCTGTAGAAGGGTTTTTACCCGAAAGCTTGCGCTCGTGTTATATAATAAAGACACCCATCTTCCTTATCACCTGGTTCATTTCAAAGTTTACTAGGAAGAGTTCTTTGCAATCTTATCGTCATATAGCAATGCATAAATATCCTTTCTATATAGAACGTATAAGGTATGGCAATAAATATTTAGAGTATTTTTAGATCTTTAAATGGTTATATATATGAACAAAATTGATCATTTTCAATTATAAATATCTTTATTTGAATGTGTATTTATGGTTATGGAGATGCGGTATGTTTGCAATTAAGGCTTGACTTGTACTATTATTTCTTATGAAAATTTGAAACTATTATAGACGCGTATGATTCTTTTAAAAATTAAACAATTTTATACTGTCCTTACTGCAATGAAAAATTAATAGGAGGGCTTGTCTCATCAATGGTGAACCCTCCCAGCGATTTTGTTATTTTAATCTACCATACCGCCGTTATATTGTTTAATTTTTGAAATAAACATACGCGTCTATAATAGTTTCGAATTTTAATAACAGATGGCGCGCTAATGAATCATTATGTGTCTTAAATTTGAATAGACTATAATCATCTCTTCCTATCAAATAATTAAAATGAGAACATTTGGGAATAGAATATTCACAAAATGGCGCACAAGCCTGTAAGATTCCAGCAATATTCATGAACAGACAGTTCAGTATCAGGTCGTGAAGATCTTGTAATACACAGAACACAATTTGGTTGAAACATATGGCGTTGATATGGTATATTATGATTTCCAATCAAAAATGAATTCGTTTACTTAATATTAAGTTCATTTTACAAACATGGCATGTTTATAGAGCTATAAGCAATGAAATAATATGGTTTGGGAATTCTTCTATTTTTCAATATTGAGACAAAATGGCTGCCGATATGGGATATACTGATTTCTACAATCTATAATGAATTCGGTTACTTAATTTTGAGTTTATTTTACAAACAGGGAATAAATTGATAGAGCCACAAACAATGAAATAAGATGGTATGGGAATTCTTCTATTTCTTTAATATTGAAATTGTCTCTCAGGAGTTTCATTAGTTTTAAAATAAATCTTTTGGTATCTTTCAAAATACGTTTACTTCTATCTTCTAGAAAATCTTTGGTATAACGGGGAGTTGTCTAATGAATACACGAGGGAGACCCTTCCAACTAATCTCAACCATTATTTACCTTAAATGATAAGTAGCTCTTGGGTAGATCCTTAATACCTTTGGAGTTATTAGGCCTTGCTATTGGGTTAATAAGGCCATAATAAGAATCGATACCATTTGACCATGAATTAGTATACTAGGTTATGTAGAACGACATTTGAAAATTATCACGCATGTGTTTCATTTGAACGAAAAATCGAAATTTAAGGAGAAATATCGATTATTTCTAACCTTAGGAATGAATATAGATGGTAATTTTGCCGGGAGGATAATGATCTAAACAGACAAAGGTCGCCTCTCCCGTCAAAATAGACGTCAAAACCTGACGCCATCTATTTTGACGGGAGAGGCGACCTTTGTCTCTTTAGATAATTATACTCCCGGCAAAACTTCCATCTATATTTTAGCCATAGAATTGGCCCAGCCGCAATGCCAGCTAAACACCTCTTTGGCAGATTGTCAAGATTCGATTAGATCCAATGAGGATCTCATGGAATAAAGTTCGCCCTAGGCTAAAGAGGGCCATTAGCCCGAAACCATGGTCTCTAGGTGGACGCTTTTCAATTTACCAAAGCTGGTGTTGTGGCTTTGTCACCGACCCGAGGCCGCTAGTTGCGGCGACGGTCAATAGATGGCGTCATGTTTTGACGTCTATTTTGACGGGAGAGGCGATCTTCGTCTCCTTAGGGATGAATTATGAAAGGATGAATTGTGAAGAGTAATGATAAAAGGAAAAATAAAAGTATCCAAGGATGGGATGGGAAAAAAAAACACATGCGGTATAATTTTCAAGTGTCATTCTACAATCATAAGCCGCATTATATTGTATTATACCAGGATATCATACCACGTTCCCACATACAACAGTGAAACTCAAATATACTTCGCAGGAATCAAACAATTGAGCTTATACATTTTGAAACGACATCCTCACAATGATCAATCACCATCATTCAGTGGAGAATAAAACGATAAAATCTAAGTTCATTTCCCTACTTACTGCTTTATAAAATATGTGGACAGAACAACCATTCGACTTGATATGGCGCTGGTTGAAATACTTTGTATTGAGGTAGGTTGAAGTCCTTCCAATATTCCTATATCAGTAAGTACAGTAGAAAGTTTGTCCTTTATATCGCTAAAGTTAAAAAGTAGTGATTAATAGTGTTATTTCTTATATAGATGGTGCGTTATTGCCTCCTATCCAGAAGTCCTCCTCAACGTGGGGAGAAGCAGCACAAGTAAGGGACTACCCTGTAGTACGGTGTCGTGAGCCCCGAGCCACTACGGTAACCGTGAACAGGGAACTCTGAAATATGGCTGACTAACGGGGCAATGACACCTCCTTTCTATGGAGCAACAAAATCAGGAATTGACGATCCATGCTACTGTGTCCGAGAGAGCGCTCGAGCCTGCATTAATGGGAACCAGTAGGAAATATGCTACTGGACAAAAACACCACCCCTCTATTGTTCATTCCACAAATATATTGAAACTTTATAAAATCAATCTGTATCTATGAATACTGTTGGAATATCACACATAGTAACAATGGTTATAGATGAGCTCGTGTTTGAAAAGGAACTTGTATGTATATAATATTTATTGTTTTTGTTGTTCTCACGTATAAACATATACTAAGATTTGTTTTGTATAATTGCTACGGGGCAATGGCATTCCCACTTTCCATGGAGCAGCAAAATGGACAAGACACCACCACCTCGTTATTGCCTTATGTTCATATTGAACAAATTTAGCATTCGATTGAAGATCATAAAAGATTGGTAGACTTGGCTTCTTTCAGTGCCATATCATCAATTTCTCTACCAACTATTGCAGCGTACATTCTGTATCTGCTGCATTTAAAGGCTTACTCTATCGAGGAAGGATTTTGTAATTGTAAAAAATGTACCGGTTCCAAAATCACTTTTTAGGTACCGTTCAACAAGAACAACCTAGTTTATGATAATTGAAACAATGAATAATATGTGAAGGTTATTCACATAATAAAACAAAATGTTAACGCGGGATTTATCCCGGTTCATGACTGTCGGGAATAGAGGATGTTACCCACTCGTCCACCTACTTTTTAAAAAAATATACATATATCTAATATATATATATAATTCTATATGATATATTTTAACCTTTTTAGGTTTTAAATGTTTAAATATGTTTTTAAATTATTAATATCAGTTAATTTGTCGTTTTATAATAATTAAGATGCAAATTACATCGTTGTTGTTTATTATCGTTTGTTTTTTAAATACATTGTATGTAATAATGATAACAAATGACTTTTTAAATTTAATATACAAAAAGATATGTGAAAAATAATAAAACATAGAAAAAAGGTTAGGTGGTGATAATAAAAACAAAATAGGCATATACTGACCGCTAACATGAGAATATTAGATGGCTGAGCGCCATCTAGTGGAACAAAAATAAACTAAACGTTTATTCAACTTGTTCCGTGTTATTTGACCAACCCAATTTCTAACGAGAGCTAACAGCCCGAAACGGGTATGTGGCTGGCTTTTCTTGATTTATCAGGAAATTGGGTTGGCAAATATCTCGTAACAATTTAAATAAACGTTTAGTTTGTTTTTTAGTTTCACTAGATGGCACTATGCCTTCAAAAAAATACTCATATGATTAGTCAGGATGTACCTTTTCTGTTTTTAATATTGTTTTTATATAAAGCAAATAAAAGAGAATAAAAACCGACACTACAAACCTCACTAACGGTTAAAAAAAAAACAGAAGACAAAGTTCCTCTGGACTATCAAATCGAATTTAGGCAATTTAACGGCAAACATTCTTTTAACATTCCAACGCTGCCAGATCCTTTCATTTAGAAACAAATAAAATTTCATTGACCACCCTACTCTGTGTTCACAAATAAAAATAAATAAAAGGTAACAAAAATGTCGTTACGTGAGCGAGATTCAATGTCTTTTATATTTTTTCTTTTTTATTAAAATATTTGAACATATTTTTATAACAAAAATATGCATAAAACTTTCTTTATAAAGAATAAACAAAAGAGCGCTTCTGAAGGTGAGTTTCTTTTGTTATTTTATTATTCATCTAAAAATTTCGTGTATTTTAAGCCTTTCTACAGGGGTTTATCATCATGTACCTCTGTAGAAGGAAGTGTAATACACGAAAGCTTAAGATAAATATACAATAAAACAATAATTTAAAGTGCTCTCTATGCAATAGCGAATATATCCACGACTTTCTACACTATACGTTTTATTGTCCGGCAATGAAGGAGGAGAGAGAAATTCTCCGTCAAAAGATTGGTTATAAAACAAGTCGCCATATATTCTAATGGCAAAAGTAGTGAAAAAGCAAAACCTAATGCATTAACCTTAATCAAATTCAGGAAAACAGCGCAGACAATAGACACAACACAGATGATAGATCCAACTTGAAGAAAGGTCGTTCTTAATCTCCACTTTCTGTAAATAACTGTTATGTTTACCTTTCTAGGAGAATCCTGTATTGAACGACTGTCCTTAATAAATGATTTTTGCTGTTGAATATGAAATAAATAAGAAACTCACTTTCGGAAGCTATTTTGTTTATTATTTCTATGTATTGTAGGGTAACTTACTTTTAAAACTTTTCTTCAACTATCGTTTATTGTCAATATCGTTTTATATCTTGGTTATCATGCAAATGATCACTCTAAAAACATTTCACAATCGACGCTTATGTGTGATGTGAATATAATTTTTCCGTTCATCATTACTCTTCACAATTCTTCCTTTCATAATTCATCCTAAGGATAGAAATAGTCGTTATTTCTCCTTAAAATAAATTATTATATTTATTTCTGTAAAAAGAAACATTTGCGGTAAAACTTGTTAAATGTCGTTCTATAATCATAAGCCACATTATATTGTAGTGTAATATGAATATTTGTTTCTCATCATTACAAGGCGGCTTCCTGATATCATACTGTAGGATTTCTTCAATCGACCAACAAGGCTGGACCTCCACTTGTCGAGAAACTTCCTATACGATCGATTAAGACCATAGATTAAGCCATCGTTCCATACTATTAAATACGTATAGTTTATTTCTGTTTCACTAGATGGCACTTATATCTATAATACTCATCTATAAAGATAAGGGTCACCTCTCCCGTCGAAATAGACATCAAAACTAGACGCCATCTATTGACCGTCGCCGCAAACTAGCAACCTCGGGTCGGTGACAAAGCTACAACACCAGCTTTGGCAAACTGAGAAGCGGCCACCTAGAGACCATGGTTTCTCGCTATATGGCCCTAGGCTGACGAATAGAAGCAATGGATTTAGATTTATAAACCCTGTAAAATGTAATAAAGAAGTTGGTGATAAAGAATGTCCCACAAAACACTAGTTCTTGGGCTCTGAAAATTATTCCTTAAATTCACGTATTGCAATCACAAATATCAGAGTAGTTCAACATATAATCACTTATTTTTTCCCTACCTATATAAATGAGAGAAGTTCTGAACCAAATATTCTCCTCTAGACTTTGTCTTTTTATACTTAAAGTAAAATATAGGGTTAATCAAAGCCTCCGATTGAATAGAAGTAAAAAGAGAAACGACGTCAAAGCGAGGAACTATCCATTAGAGAAAACAAACCTCCGCAGGCCCAATTAGACAGGGATGAAGGCCCCTGAGGCACCCTAATGAGGACTGGATGATTTTTCACCAAAGCCGAGGAATTTATTCCAATTAATCTAATTAGAACGTTGACCTAATTTACACCTGGGTTGATTAGAAGCTACCCCATCATTTAATTTATGCGTTAATCTTGGAAAGCTTGATGCTCTTAGTGGAATATTTCACTAGACCCGAGTGCAGAGTTGCTGTGTGTGAGCAAGTAGCAGATTTGGATTCCTCTTGATCCGTGACGAATAGGAAATGGCTGATTCTAATACACTCATCGACAAAACTTAAGTGGAAAGTCTTCGATGTCTTTTTTTTTTTTGAAAGAGAAAGAAGCAAATTTATTCACACTTGGTTATCGCGTGTGTCTTCAATAAAGGTCACTGTAATATCTCTCAGAGTTATTGTCTGAATCCCAATATACATGCTGAAAGGTACAACTTCCTTAAGTTTCAAGAAGTTCAAGCTGCTTCTACACTGATAAGAGGTACAACCCAAAACATGGTTCACACGTTGATTGCTTTTTCAAATTTGATAGAAAGTTATAAGCTAAATTAAATAGAAGAGATTATATGTAACATTATAATCAAGCTATCTGCGCGTTGAATACATTATGGTTGATAGTTAACGATAGCTTCTTTTGTATTAGTGTACCATGAAACACCTTTAAAAAAGTCAATCTCTATTCTTATAAGTTATCAGAAGGCTTTTTATTCAGTTATATGAAGGGTAGATAGTGTGCAAATTGAGGCCCATCAAAGCAATAATCTTATTGGCCATAGAAGACAAAACACAAGTTGGGGAGAAGAGCTTCGTTTATAAGAAGACGATGGTATAAGATTTCTGGCAAGACGTCCTTCTATGGGTACATCGTAAGTACCCGTTGGAGACGCCAGTTATGTAAATATCTCTTTTTTTTTTTGCTTATTCATTCAGATTTACATACACCTATCCCCCAATTTACACGGTAGATACGTTCCTGAGAAAAACGTGTAAATCGAGGGATAAGTGTGTATTAAACTGTCAAATCTGAATAGGTGTTCGCCCCCTCATGAATCAGAGCCTCCCAATATTCTTTTCAACATAGGTAGTATAGAGTAGAATATCGCATTTCAGTATAGTGCGATAAAAACAAAAAAAAACTTATTTGGAAAACCGTGTAAAAGCGAAAACGTGTAAAACAAGTAACGTGTAAATCGGGGGATAGGTGTATTTGTAAATATAACTCTGTATATAAGGATGTGTAAGTTTAATAAAAGTGTATCAGTTATAAATCGAGTGTTGGTGAATTATTAGTGTCATCAGTGTGTTGTGGGCACTTTTAAGGAAGCAAATAGGCTCCGGTTGGAGACCAGAAGTCTGGCAAGAAGATACAGTCAAGCTCTGCCATGACTATTTAGACAATTGACAATTAAAATAATTTTATTGACATCTTGTCAATACATGAAAAGTGCACAGTCTGCACTGTTTGAAAAAAAAAAGATAATATGGATTATATACACTATGTACAATGAATATTGCGCCTCTGCCAGCGCTGCAGAGTTTGGTGGAGAATATTTAGATAAGGCCAGACATATCTAGGATGCGGCAAGCTTTCCAAGCTTAGAAGGGCATCTTATCTGGAAACTTGCGCGATTGTAATCTTATAAAAGAAACTCTTCTCCCCGACTTGTGGATTTATTTCTAAAGCAATTTATTGTTTAAAAATCCATTCAATATGAGATCTTGTCTAAGAAGGGCTAGGATGGAATTCCACGATGTAATCCACAGAAGGAATGAGATCAGACAGTCACAAACAGACTAAGCTGGGGCCGTCCACGGGGTATTTTAGCGACAGCCGTGAGTCATGTGTCACCACAGCGGGATGACAAAAGGGGATGACCTAATCCCGTTGCCATGACAACCGTGATGTCATAATTGGCCCTCCTCTTGAAATCTGTAAATGAGGCTTCTCCCTATGACGGCTTGGTAAACGTCGGGTATTTGTTGCTGGAGAAAACCTTCCGCAGTCCAGTCTTCATCTGCACTGGTTCCTCTAGAACGAGGCGGATGGTTATACACAGCCATATCCTAAATACGCCGAGGAAAAACTTATGTCAAACATTAAAGACGGTACTCCTAAATTTCGAGACAATATCAAAACCTTCATAATACATGTAAATATAATAGTACCAGTTCCCTAATTACATCTTAGCCTTCAAACAGGATTTTTGAAAAATTCTGAAATATGTATCACCTTTCTGAGAAATCCCCAAATTTCGGAGAGTTGGCTTCACGTTAATTGACTCCCTTGTAAGCAGAGGAAACAATAGCGGTATTTAGGCGTTTTTGCTCCTATAGTCTAAATTCTATTAGTTTAAATTTACAAAAAAAAAAATTAATATGTGAAAAAATAATAGAAAAAAAATAATATAAAAGGTCAAGTGTTGATATTAAAAATAAAGAAGGCATATCCTGACCAGGAGCACATGTGTTTTTTGGTGGCGCCCAACATGGGAAGAGGAGAGAGAGATGAGAATTATTACATTTCAACATTATGTTTAGAAAGAAATACGGTCACCTCAACCAATTTTTTTATTTAGTTCCGGACGTTTCAGTCACCCGCTATCATACTTCTCATGGTAATAATTCTCTTGAAGAGGTAACAGATTGAAACGTGGGGAACTGAATAAAAATGTAACCTGTAACGTTTCCTATATAGAAATAAGGGATAGACACAATACTTTGTGTTTTAATATTTGATTACAACAAGGTTAACCATAATATAATAACAAAACTTATGCAAAATTAGAGAATGAAAGTACAGTGTTGACGACTACCTAACTATGAAGAAAAATCAAAGAATAATCAAATATTTTACATAAATAAATATAAACCATGTTACATAATCATGTATTTTTAATTAAAAAGGCATATATTGGATCGAAATATCATTTATTTCACCAATATTTCAGTTGGCTGAACGCCAATCTTTATCAAAGTATTATAACATATTTGATGTGTGTTAACAACAAACTCAGCGCCACATAACGTCAACAGAATTAAGTTTTAAAAATATTTTGTTATATTCAACGGGGAGAAAAATATTTTTGATATATATATTTATATTATGGATAAAATAAATTTTGCAAATTGGCGTTCAGCCAACTGAAATATTGGTAAAATAAATGATATTTTGATCCAATATATGCCTTTTTAATTGAAAATTTATTTATGGATTGTTCTATTTTCATAACCATATATTTTTCCAAACAAACATCCAATCAATTAATGATATTTTAATATTATATTCAAACCTCTATAATAAAGATTAATGACAAAAAATCTCTCGTTTGCACTCTGAGTAAAACTTTATATAATCAGACGTATAAAAAATTCGATCAGTAATAAAAAAGTTGTCATAAAAGAGGAGGAAGTGACTTATTTAATCTCCAAGTCAATGGTCAACTTTAAATTTTAAAATATTCTTAATTTTATTTCCGGAGTAAAAAGTTGTTATGAATTCGAGAAGAAAAGTTTCTCGTATGTAAATTAAATGTGTCTCTCATTCCCAAATTTGTATAAATAGATTTTATTAGGTGCGAATATATTTCTTGTTTCCAAAAATAAAGAGGAAATTAAATAGTAAAGGTTAATCTAATTTTATTCCAATACGAAACAAATTTATAAATTCTATTATAACAATATATTAATAGAATATTGGTATTTAAAATATAACCTGCAAAATATATTATTGCTTTTATATTTTATATTGTTCAGGATTTTATAATGAACATCCGAGAAATTGTTTATATCTTTATAAACTGATCTCCAAAATTAAATTAACACAACAGAGGTTGAATAAATTTTAAGCTAATACCTTATAAAATATGATAAAATCTGGTGCGAAATTAGTTAATTTTATGGTAAAAGAAAAAAAAACCTAGTCTAAATAATATATTGATGTTTCGGCAACAGCATTGTCACCATCATCAGACAAAGGAATAAATGATTTATTCTTTTGTCTGATGTTGGTGACAATGCTGTTGCCGAAACGTCAATAGATTATTTGGATTAGGTCTTATTTTATTTTATTATAATCTATAATCACAATTGTGCTTTATCACTTTATTTTATGGTGTATACATTCTATCCCTGAAAATTTCTAAATAAATTTCAAATATATTTGAATTGTTTCAAATGTACAGGAAAATGAGACAGACTCAACCTCAGCATGGAACTTCCTTGTCAACTGGTTCAACTCAGTAATCAAAACAGGACACGAGTAAAAGCGTTCAACACTAGTCCATACTAGTGAGCTGGACTCCCCTGGGTAGTTGGTGTTCTGTGCTCCAGGAACCTGGGTTAAAATTCTCTCTCTCTCTATATATAAAATTACAACATATTTCATTCATCACACACACAGTAACAAACTATTTGAAGCATCATTTATATATTAAACCGCGAATTCATATTCAAACGATAATTTGATTTTCTATCTGTAATCTACCTTGTAATTTAGATATGTGGCCAGGAAGGATATCATACTCGCGGTCTATTACGAAGAAGAAACGGAGCACCTCCTCGGGCTACTCACGCCTGAAGACAAGATTCTTCTCGACAAATTCTTCGACATTATCATTAAACATGTTCCGAACATGAACTCCCCAAATGGCAGGGATCTGTCTAGATTCAAAGCGGCTTTAAGCTCTTGATCCGGACGTGCCCTCGGAGAGGGCTACGTCGATTGTAAATATCTCTCTTCATTCCTACCATTATTATTACCTTATAACTCCCTTTGAGTGTAAAGATTGACGAGAGAGATGTCAATAAATTTGTTTAATTGTCAATTGTCTTGTAATTTAAAAGAAGAAAGGAGAGAAAGCGATAAATTGTTTGTCGCGAGGAGCTGAATGACTTCACGAGACACGACAACTATAGTCATTGTTACTCATTGTATTTGGAATAACAAAGTTAAATTAATCCTTTTATATACAACAACAACAACAACAAAGCCTTTATTTAGGGCCTCTCGCCCTATACAGGATTCGCCAGTTCACAAGGGATGGGGAGAACACTGTGTGGCCTCTTTCCGGGATATATTCCTGTGGAATCCAAATATCGCCACCGCTATATACCTATTCTTTGATATTTCATTAATTAGTGCCGGAAATGAAGGACAAAGTTGCCCCGTTTTATCATTTAGTTTTCGTCTTTCCTCAGACAGAGCAGCACAATCAAATAAGTAGTGCAACATCTCCATTGTTATTCCTGATCCACAGAAAGTACATTTCAGGTCTTCACCCCTCATTAAAATTAATCCTTTTATATTTTATTAATTAATTTAGTAAAAAATAAAGAGAAATATAACACTATTATATATGAGAGGGATATAACCGGAGCTATAATTGTAGTACCGCGTCCTACTGTTATATTGTAAGACATCTTCCGAGTCAGCCTGACAAGTATCTTCACCCGACAAATGTAGCAGTTCTGGGTGTAGATGTTTTAACTAGATCTTTCAGAGGTACGAATGTGGGGCACCTATCGCCTGAAAAACCTTCCTCGCATCAGATAGCATTCTAAATAATGGCGTTGAGATCAAGCTGCACTGAATTTTTTGATATGTTACATTGGATTCCCAGTTCTGGGCGTAGATGTTTTAACTAGATCTTTCAAAGGTATGAATGGGGATCCTATCGCCTGAAACACATTCCTCGCATCAGCTAACATTCTAAATAATGGCGTTGAGATCAAGCTGCACTGAATTTATTGATATGTGTGTGTTGTGTTGTGTTGTGTTACATTGGATTCAACACTTAACTCTTCAGTGATACGCTACCCATGACGTAGGCAGGAAGGAACGTGTGGCCATTGGACATACATTGGAACTGTAGGCCGTTGTTGGGTTTTACATTGCCTATAGTACAGGAGCTTCATCTATGCTTCCTTTCTTCCTATGGTGAATCTGTATAAGACCGGTATATTAATAAAGGTGTATATTAGATAATAAAAAGGCATATATTGGATTTTATAAAATATTTATTTGCCTATATATATATATATAAAGGTGTATATGTATGTGATATGTTATATTGGAATTTTCAAATTTTCATTGCCTTTTTCGATATATTAATTCGAAAAATACTGTTGATATTCTTACGCTATTTTTCAAACTTCAAAATAGATTTTTATGCCTTATAATTCTCCAAACCGTAGAAAATTTGATTAAAAATGATGTTTGTGAACTTATAGAGGCCTGTAATATTCGTTTATATACCGAGAGAGAAATTCGTTCATTTGTACCTATCCTATAAGCCTTTTGTTGGATCGGTGGTTCAATCAGATGCAGAATAGATTGAAATATATAAGTTTTAATATATCTCAAGACATAGCAAGCAGCCAGAACAAGGGAAGACAAACAGGAAGCGAAAGGAAAGGTACAGCGCCTCTAGTGGTGGTGGTTGGAAGCTCCTCAATGCCACGTCGTCCCGTGACGTAGGCGCGCAGGAAGCCACTGCGTATTTGAAGGAAGCACACAGTTCAGCACCTTTTTATAGAGTAGTTATAAATGAACGACAATTTTATGTATATAATGAATATTACAGGTATTTACAAGTTCACACCCATCATTTTTAAACATATTTTCTACGGTTTGGAGAATTGGAATGCGGAAAAATCGACTTAAAGGTTACAAAATAGCGTAAGAACATTAACAGCATCTTCGAATTAATATATCGAAAAATGGTAATGAATATTTTGAGAGAGGAAATTCCAATGTAACATATCACACATAAAGCTTTATTAAGACCACCGGTCTTATACAGATTCACCACAGGAAGAAAGGAAACAAAGATGGAGCTCCTATACTCCAGGCAGAGCAGCACCCAACAACAGCCTACATGTCCGATGCATGTAACACGAAATTGCTTTGGAGAGTTGGACATTTTAAAAGGAACAAAACAGCCGTTGTTGCCACATAGCTGAGAGAAACAAGATACCTAATGAATGATTAGATTTTATATTTTTTTTGTCAGTTAAATCCATATGATTTTTCAGATTTAAAACTTTCAAAATGATATATCATATAATATAGACAATAGAAAATATAGTTGGAAATCAATTTAACTCAAATTTTAATTCCATGTAAAACATTTTATAAATGGATTCTTGCCCGCCACAAACACAATTTCAAAATGACTACCTTGTTTTCCATGCTCAAATCAAATTTTCTAACAAAACTAGATTCCCCCCGCCTTGTAACTTATGCAAATCCGAAGAATTAGGTCCGCTTATCTTTCAAATTTGCATATAGACAGGTCGTACATGGAATAAATGACTTGCTGAGGGAATGGCCTCTCGTGATATTAATAGGCTCGTCCTCAGCATATCTGTTCTGGGGGTAAATAAAATGTGGGGAGAGAATTCAACCAATCCGCGTGAAGAATGGTCTCCACCAATGGCAGCGCAGCTGGTGCCTCGCAACCAATCATCGATCAATGGAACAGACGATGGTAGAAATTAAGGCAATTAAAAGAGTGAAATAAATGGAGAGATTTTTATTTTGGTAATTTTATCACTTGCTAGTATAAGCAACTTTATGACTTCCTCTTTATGTCCTTTCTGGATAATTTAATGTGAGTATTTTGTATCTTTTTTTCTTTAAATATACAGTTAGGTATCTGTTTGTTTATACACACTCTCATTTGAATATTTTCTCCCATTTTATTTATACATTTTTATGGCCTAATATAGAATATTAAACATTGTTTCAATTAGTGTTAAGAGGAAAATATACATCGAGTTCGCTACTCTACATTGCATTTTTAATATCAGATAATCTCATGCTATATTAAAGATTATTTAATATATTAATCAGAATTGTAGTGTATTGCAGTCTACGAGGACCCTGAACATCTTATAATTAAACATAAATTTGGACAAGTGACCACCAGCGCTTGTAGTATTATATCATCCCGGAATGTTGTAAGGTAGCCTCGAGGTAAGTTGCAGTAAAGGAAGTGTCAGGTAATATTCCTTATTGACCGTTCTACCCTGTGGCAAGAACTCATGATGCACCACGCCCCTGCAATCGAAGAAAACTGTCAGCAAAACTTTCACATTCGACCGAACTTGGCGCGCTTTTTTCGGTCTTGGTTCGTGCGGCAGCTTCCATTGAGATGATTAAGCTTTGGTTTCCACGTCATAACCATAAACCCACGCTTCGTCACCAGGTATGACCCTCTGGAACAAATTTAGGTCGTCGCGGACAGAGTCCAACATCTCATTAGCAATGTTCATGCGATGTAGTTTTTGGTCGCAATTGAGCAATTTTGGTACGAATTTCGCGGCGACCCGTCTCATGCCCAAATCATTGATAAAAATCGAATGGCACGAGCCAATCGATATGTTTAGGTCCTCAGCAACTATTCTCTAACGGTGATTCGCTGATTGGCCAATATCATTTTCTCCACTTCATTAATTATTTCGTCTGTTGTTGAAGTGCTCGGGCGTCCGGCACGCTCTTCGTCGTTTACATCTTCTCGGCCTTCTGAGAACATTTTGTGCCACCGATAAACGTTGCTTCGGTCCAAGGTAGCTTCTCCGTATGCCACAGTCAACATTCGGAATGCATCCGCGCACTTAATTTCGTTTTTCACACAAAATTTGATACAGGTTTGTTGATCCATTTTTTAATAGGTAAAAATCGAAGACGATCCAAAACACCTGCAAGCAAAGCAGCTGTCAACAATTAAGTGAACATTCAAAATGGCCGAGCTTGTCGGCATAAGTGAGAGACATGAGTCGTAAGGTAGCCTCAAAAGTTCGTAAACAGCTGCAACAAATTCCAAATACACTCTATAACAAAAAATTCGACGCACCAAGAAGGAGTTGTCAGATTAGGACAAAAATTGGTGTATGTAAAGAGCATGTATAGGGGAAAAACGATTAAAATTTCAGAACAATTAATTGTTTTATTTCAGAGTTTGATCGTCACAAATTGAGAATGTCAATATGTCGTTGGACCCCCACTGGCCTGGATGCAGGCTGCCACCCGGCGTGTCATGGACTGATAAAGATTCCAGATGAGGGGCTGCGGGATTTCTTGACAAATTGTCTCCAACTGTCGGGCTAAATAGTCAACAATCCGGGATGGTTGCAATCGCCTTCCCATCACGTCCCAGATGTGCTCTATGGGCGAGAGATCAGGCGACCTTGCTGGCCACGGAAGAGTTCGGGAAGATTGAAGACAATCCATAGTAACATGTGCAGTGTGTGTCCGTGCATTATATTGTTGAAAAGTAAGCCAGGGGTGATGTGAGAGGAACGGCAACAAAATAGGCCGTAGAATGTCATCTACGTACCTTTGCGCTATCAGGGTACCAGGAATGACTACCAATGGGGTCCTGTTATCAAATGAAATGGCACCCCAGACCATAACGCCCTGTTGTGGACCTGTGTGGTGTTCGACAGTAAGGCCAGGATCCACACGCTGCCCAGGACGTCTCCAGACACGTTTGCGACCGCCGTCAGGACACAGTAAGAAACGGGACTCGTCACTAAAGACTATACGTCCCCAGTCAGCGCAGTTCCAAGTTGATCGCTCCCGACACCACTGTAGTCGGACTTGTCGGTGCACGGGTATGAGGGGTAGGCATCGTAACGGTCGGCGAGCTCTTAGATTCCGCTCTCTCAGTCGCCTGTTGATGGTCATTTCGGCCACTTGTGTGCCGGTCACACGTTAGATGGTAGATAACGTGGATTCCGGTGCTGCGACAGCCATTCTGACAATTGCTCTGTCCTCCCGTTCTGTTGTTGCCCTTGGTCGACCGCTGCCGTCCTGACGTTGCATACTTCCGTTGTTGACCCACTTTTGCCAACATCGCCTGATAGCCACATCACTTCGACACAGATGTCGCGCGATTAGTCGATTAGACCAACCAGCCTCTTTCAATCCAATGGCACGACCAGTTTCAAACTCTGACATATGTTCGTAATGAGCACGAATCTTTCGGCGAGGCATTGATACAGCATAAATAGGCGTACTGCTAAAATATTAAACGGAAATTCTGAAAATCAGCTCGTGCCGCGCCGAATATTGAGTCTAGAATGCTCGTGCTGGATGCGCAGTTCAGATGCGCTGGAGCTCTTGCTTTGCATAATTCGGCCACCAAATTTCAATCATTTGCATGTTTGGTCGAAACCTCTTTGTATACGTATTTTCATATAAATCGGACAACTGCTTCTTAGTGCGTCGATTTTTTTGTTATAGAGTATAGATATATATCCAATTATGAAAAAGGACTCTACTTATCGTACAACTGAAAGTTGCTGATGGCTTGCGCCATCTATCGGAATAAATATTAACTATTCTCGTTGATTCATCATCTGATGAAGAGTTGATATTTATTCCGATAGATGGCGCAAGCCATCAGAAACTTTCAGTTGCACGATAAGTAGATGCCTTTTTCATAATTTATGCACCTTATCCTAGTACAATATCACATTTGTACTATTTTTTCATATATATCCAAATTCAATTTTTTGTCAAGTGTTTACGAACTTTTGGGACGCCCTTTTATAACATTAGAGAGAGGTAAATTTAAAAGTCAATACAAAACAAAATACCCTTAATTTAAAAGATACGTTCTTCCCATGACATTTAATTTAATAATATCAATAAAACTTCGAGGGATAAATTTCTTGTACAATTTTGTGTGTCTCTAGCTTTCAGACTGACATGCCCTTCAATAGGAGCAACTAGGAGTATAACTTCTAGCTAACTATACTCTGCGTCTAAAAATACAAATTGTTTGCGGAAGAGCATTGCTCGATGCAAATATTTGAATGTAATTCTACTGTCCTATAAGCTTATGTCCATAGTTTTCTTGAAAACCATTTCTGAGATTCCATCCTTCGGTGCTGCGTATATAAGCAGAATCGTCCAATACAGTATTAGAGCTCTTAGAAGCGGTCTAGTGGATTAAATTGGCGAAACCGCTGGGAGGGTTCACCACTGATGAGCCAAGCCCTCCCAATATATTTTTTCATCGCAGTAAGGACAGTAGAAGTTTGTATTATGTATAAAAGAAACATTCGTGCTTTTAAATCCTTTCATTTTAAAAATACAAATGTCGCCTCTCCCGTCAAAATAGATGTCAAAACTAGACGCCATCTATTGACCGTCGCCGCAAACTAGCGGCCTCGGGTCGGTGACAAAGCCACAACACCAACTTTGGCAAACTGAAAAGCGTACACCTAGAGACCATGGTTTCGGGCTAATGGCCCTCGTCAGCCTAGGGCGGACTTTATTCCATGAGATCCACACGGGATCTAATGGAATCTTCACAAACTGCAAAAGAGGTGTTTAGCTGGCAAAGTGTCTGGGCCAAACTAGATGGCGTCTAGCTTTGACGTCTATTTTGACGGGAGAGGCAACATTTGTCTTTTTAGATCAATATCCTCCCGGCAAAATTTCCATCTATATACTTTGTGTATTAATAAAAATACATCTCCTTATTTTACAACTAAAAGTTGCTAATGGCTTGCGCCATCTATCGGAATAAATATCAACTATTCGATAATTTTTTAATTTTTTATAGAATTGGCCAAATACCCATTCCTGATTAATAGAAAAAATTGGTATTTGACCAATTTTGGATAGATGGCACAAGCCATCAGCAACTTTCAGTTACACCATAAGGAGATGCCTTTTTCTTAATTTATCTACCTGATCCCAGTGAAATTTTACATTTGTACTTTTTTTTTGTACTGTGTGTAGTTAGCTAGTTTGGCCCAGCCACCTTGCCAGCAAAACACCTCTTTGGTAGATTGTGAGGATTCCATTAGATCCCGTGTGGATCTCATGGAATAAAGTCCGCCCTAGACTGACGAGGGCCATTAGCCCGAAACCATGGTCTCTAGGTGGACGCTTATCAGTTTGCCAAAGTTGGTGTTGTGGCTTTGTCACCGACCCGATGCCGCTAGTTGCGGCGACGGTCAATAGATGGCGTCAGATTATGACGTTTATTTTGATGGGAGAAGTGCCCATTGCTTCTATAGACATAAAATTGTACAAGAGATTTAGCCCTAATTACTTTGACGATTTTATTAAACAAAATACCCAGTTTGGTAATGCAGAATCTCTTACAGTACCTCTAGTTTCCCCGCTGTCACTTAGTTTATAAGGACGGTGGATAAATAAACCTGGTATTGTGTGCTGAGGACATGCCATTGCAGAACATTTTGAATACTACAGAATATTTTTTAAGAAAAAGGCATCTCCTTATCGTGCAACTGGAAGTTGCTGATGGCTTTCTCCATCTATCGGAATAAATAGTAACTAATCGCTGATTTTTAATTATTACAGAATTGGCCAAATACCCATTCTTGATTAATTAAGAAAAGCTAACTACGTACGCGTTTCGGGCTGTTGGCCCTCGTCAGAATATGAAAGCCAGAACAGTATATGATGTGTTTTTTCAAAATTTCTTTAGAAATTCATTTTTCGTCGCAATTTTATTTACCCAAAATTGGAGTAAAATGTTGAAAGTTGGGAAATATTAAAATTATTTCATATTTTTATATCTCATTCTTTATATATATATTATATTTAATAAAGATTTCTAGTGTATTTTGGATTATCTTGATGATTATGCTATGGTAATGCAGTCGTGGTTAAAAATCTTGAAAGTATAATAATAAATTTAATTGAACTTGATTTAATTGAACTCTAAAAGAATATATATTACAATTACAATTATTTTATTTCCAAAGCGCTATATCCCGCAAGGGATACTTGCGCCAAACAAGGAGAAAAGTTTATTTACATAAGTTATTTACATTATTCAACGCATGAAAACATTAGAGATCCAGATTTTGTAGAAAGTTTAGAATGTATTTACAAAATGTGAATTGAACTTTAAATATGATTTTTTATCGGAAATCAAATCGTTAAGTTCACAAATAACTAGTTCATTCTTCATTCTATAATCTTGAAATGCTGGGCAATCGATCAGTATATGTCTTGAGGTTTGTTCCTCAATACCACAATATATATGAAAAACATAATTTGGTAAAAGTAATGCCTGGCTTAAGGCGAGTAGATCAAGGAAAACAAAATATTATTTACATAATGTACAAAGGTTTTGAGCCGGCCAACGAGGAACAACAACAACGAGTTTTTATAGTGGAAACGGCGACCTCTGGTGGTCGATTTAGCAGAGTATTTTATCTATGAAATATATTTGAAAAACATTTTTATATATAACATATATATATATACGGCCACTTGGCATGCAACCTAATCTTGGGATGGTATCGCGACTCTACTCTTCTGTTTACAATATTTTCCCTAGAAATATTAAAGTGGATTGAATTTAGGATACCATTTATTACAAGGGTCAGTTTCACTTTTATCTTTTCCTATAATATAGCCAAAATCATTATTTAATACATTTTTAGAATTTACTAAATGTGAAAATATATTACAAATCTGCTATTGTACTGGGATAAGGTGCATAAATAATGAAAAGCGCATCTCCTTATCGTGCAACTGAAAGTTGCTGATGGCTTGCGCCATCTATCGGAATAAATATCAACTATTCTCGTTGTTTTTCAAATTTTCAAGAATTGGCTATTCCATAATAATTAAAAATCAACGAGAATAATTGGTATTTATTCCGATAGATGGTGCAAGCCATTAGAAACTTCCAGTTGCACGATAAGGAGATGCCTTTTTCATTAATTTACTAAATTAATTAAAAAGATTGATTGCATTTGTAAAGTCGGAAAAATCCTCTGAAATATAAATTACAATAAAACTCAATCTCTGAGGATAAATTTCTTACTTTATTAAACGTTCTCTCAAGGTACTGTGAACCCTTCTACTGGAGCATACATCTACTGATCGATTGTCCAGCATTTCAAGATTATAGAATGAAGAATGAACTAGTTGTTCGTGAACTTAACGATTTGATTTCCGATACAAAATCATATTTAAAGTTCAATTCATTTTGTAAATACATTCTAAACATTCTACAAAATCTGGATCTCTAATGTTTTCATGCGTTGAATAATGTAAATAACTTATGTAAATAAACTTTTCTCCTTGTTTGGCGCAATTATCCCTTGCAGGATATAGCGCTTTGGAAATAAAATATTTGTAATTATATTTGTAAAAAAAATACAACGAAAAAGTGATTACATTACATAATATAAAAGGAAACACCTTCTTAATGATGTATTTGAAGGTAAAATCTATACGAATTAGAAATATATATTAAAGATATTCAAATAATAGAAATAAAAGATTAAAAAACCTTTCGCAATAGGAAAGAAAAAAAAAGGCATTTCTTCATCGTGCAACTGAAAGTTACTGATGGCTTGCGTCATCTATCGGAATATATATCAACTATTCGTTGATTTTTTTTAATTATTCCAGAATTGGCCAAATACCCATTCTTTATTCATCAAGAAAATCTAACCACGTATTTGGCTGATTCTGGAATAATTAAAAAATCGACGAATGGTTGATCTTTATTCCGATAGATGGCGCAAGACATCAGCAACTTATCAGTTGCACGATAAGGATATGCTCCTTTCTATTTTCATAATTTATGCACCTTATCCCAGTACAATATCATATTTGAACTATTTTTTCACATTCTTTCGCAATAAGTTTGTTTATTATAATAACGGCTAGATTTCGAGATATCTCTATTCAACGGGAAGCATTATAATCGTGAGTGAGCACGGGAAAGCCCGCTGAAGAGGGAGAACTCGAAGGCAAGACGTTTTATTACTAAACAAACTTATTACAAAAGTTAAGAAAAAGGCGTGTGTGATTATCATTTCTTGAATAATCAAGAATAGGTATTTGGCCAATTCTGGAATAATTAAAAATCAATGAATAGTTGATATTTATTCCGATAGATGGCGCAAGCCATCAAGAACTTTGCAGTTACACGATTTGGAGATGCCTTTTTTCCCAATTTATCTACTTATCCACAGTACAATTTCACAATTGTTCTATTTTTTCACATTATTACAAAAGGTTTTTTAATCTTTTTTATAAAGGTATATCGCAGTTTACTTATTTGAAATAAAGGAAATAGATATGATCGATTTATTAATACAATTTTCAAAAAGACTGGATAGAGATACTCTTGTACACGAGTTAAAATGTTCGCGAGTATTCTACAATAAGGAAAAACTCCGCCTTTGCCGGTCCCAAGCCCGGATGAAAAAGGAGGAGGGGGAGCAGTAACAAGCTCACTTAAAAACCTGGACTCAGCTGGCCTGGCTGATAGTACCCTGTAAGGGCTCATGATCCAGGGATACAGGATGAGCAGTGTTTGTACTCCATGTTAGAAGCAGCTGCACATGGCGTCTGTTCCTCATGTCAGGGGCGGCCATTCCATATTGGAGCCTGCTACTGAGTAGTGCTCCCAGTCTTAATGACAAAGACAAAAGCATTCTACTTAAGCCAAACATTATGGTTGTCAAATCTCTTTTGATTGAGCTCTACTCATTTCCAGCAGACACCATCAACAAGCTCTACAAGCTTGATAGTATTGAGTGGAGATTAGAAGGAAGAAGAAGAAAATGTTGCTATATAGTTGAAACATCGGTTTGTGATTGTGTATGAAATTTGTACAGGAGAGAGAGAATATGTGAAGAGAGGACCATTCTTAACGGTTCCCATGCTGTTTGTTCTATTTGAAATTATTCTTTGTCAAGGAACAAAACAAGGAATTCTTTGTTCAAAGTCTGAATAGACATCCAATAGCTTCAAATTAATCATAATGGTTTCAGATAATTGATGGTATTTTATAGTAATACTGTCAGGAGGACAAAGTTTCCTGGTATTTCCTCTTATCTGGACTGGACCGACCGATCGGGGAAAACAGTGGCGCCACGTGGAAGGAGGAAAAACTCAGTTCTCCCCTCTTTCTATAACTGCTGGGTCGATTTGGCTCATGTACATAGTAACTTTTATTTTATATATAAAATCTCACATATAACTAATTGATTCATCTCCTTCTTCTTTCTTATCTCCACTCAATCATATTAGGGTATCAAGCCTGTAAAGCTTGAGATCATGACTGGGTGAAGTAGAATGCATCTGCCTTTGTCATTAACAACAACTTTTATTCAAACCTCTGTAAAATTACAGAGATAGGGGGAAAGGATAAATTGGAATCAGATAGGGGGCCTCCACCACCTGCGAAGGGATGTGCTTGACATAGTCAGATCGTCCCTGACACCTTCCATCTCCACCCCTACAAAGAAACCGTAGATCTTGTATTTCGCCGCAGCCAGGACAGCAAGGGCATCCCTGTCCATTCCTGTCCCGAAGAGCCAGCTGCGGAGGTCTGGAGCCTTCCGCAAGATGGCGAAAGCTTCTCTTATGAGGGGTCTAATGTCATTAAGACTGGGAGCACTACTCAGTGGCAGGCAGACTTAGCTCCAAACTAATTAAATAAATATTTGAAGTAATTCGGAAGTCTATTTGATTATTTTTCTTCGCGATAATATAAAAAGGAAGTGTATACTTATAACAATTTTAACAAATTCTAATTGTACTGCCATTTCTCTGGCCCAGCTAGCTCAATATTTTGCTAATAAATTATGATTCGAAGTATATGTGTGTTTCATAGAGGTATCTTTCAAAAAATCAAAAAATAAATTATTTATTTGAAATATATTTTTGAAACTATTATAGACGCGTATATTTCTTTTAAAATTAAACAAACTCTACTGCCCTTACTACAATGGAAAATTTAATGGGAGGGTCTGGCTCATCAGTGGTGAACCCTCCCAGCGGTTTCGCCAGTTTAATCTACCAAACCCTCCCAGCCAGGCCCTCCCATTAATTTTTCCATTGTAGTAAGGGCAGTAGAAATTATTTTATTTTTAAGAGAATCATACGTGTCTATAATAGTTTCGAATTTTCATAACAGACGGCGCGCTAATGCACCATAAAATATATTTTATTTAAAAATGGGTATTCAAAATATCCTTTGGTTGTTTTGTTCAATAAATAAGAGATGAGAAGGTGAAAAGATCAGACCGTTCCACAATTACACTCAACCTAGGAGAAAAAATTCAATAGAAAAGTCGCCCCCTTTTTCTCTGATTGTATTTTTCACAGATTAAATTCCGAAAGCCTAGCAACACTGGCCAATTTTCCGTACGGACGGTTGTCTCCCAACAAAACAATACAATTTCGTAATCCAAAGAAGAGTACAAAAAAAAAGGGAACAAAGTTCCGCGTCATTTCATCTACCCGGAGAACAATTTGAAAAACGTTGGACAACAATAAATAACTTCCCGTAAAAACGCCTTGCCTTCTTTTTCATAAAATCCTTTCATGGGCTAAGTCTATAAAGTACATTTTGTGCCTAACATAAGAAATAACACAAAGAATATTTTTATTATTCCCAACTAGTGTCCTACTGAAAGCTGGAGAGATATTGGCGCAAACAATTCTTTATTGTCACATATTGGTGAGTGGTTTTATCTGGTAATAAAGCTGACCAACCCTTTGAGATCATGTCAGCCAGTTAGATTCTCCTCTTATCTCTTCCTCTATCTTTTAAAGTATCGTATAGTATAACATTCTTTCTTATTCGCGCCTATTACATAAATCCAGTTACCATTTTTGTTCTTTTGTACATTTTGTTAATTAGTTTAGTTAGATATGTGAATTTTAACTATAAAACAGCTAGCTGAACAAATAAGGTGTGCAGTCAGTCATAGAATAGGTCTAGTTCCTTGAGTCTGGGTTCCAATCAATTAGAGTTAGGAGAATCACCTAGTTGAAGAGAGTTGATGTTGGTCACGTAGTCAGAAGGTTTTATAAAGGATCGAACGGCTCTAATTCAAGGGTAATAATCAGCTGGTCTGACCTATCTAGATACAGTCCACCAAACCAAAACATAAAGTACTAACCAGGCTTATAGACAAAGGAAGTGGATTCCTAGCAATCGCTGCTAGGACCGAAGTCTCTCCCGCCCAGCCTCTTTCTTATTTATCGTAAATATTGAGGTTGCCTGGCCGGCATTCATATTTCTTGAAAATAAAGATACTTCGGCCAGTAAATCTTTGTATTACCTCGACAAAAATATTTTGTCCTCGTCAGGAGCAAACAAAAATTAAACATTTAACAAGACGTTAAAAATCTTTCAAAAGTTCCAAGGGCGTTCTCACGCGATATTTAAAATTTTTGTATAACATCTAAAGCACGAGTCAAAAATAAATATTTAACTCACAAAAAACTATGATCTTTAAAATAATTTATAATATACATATAATTAGAAATAATAAACAAAAATAAATATAAAATAATAATAATATTTACAAAGATTTCCCAATAGTATATATAAATCGATATCTATTACTTACAATTTATACCAACCCTTTTTAACTACTTTTTAAATTTAAAAACGAATTGTATTGTAGTGGAATATCTTAAAATACATTTATACTTCTTGCCCCCATTTCCCGTGATACCCATCCCTCTAAAAATAATCTTTCCTTTTTAAATTTTATATTCCTATGAAATATCTCAATATCTTATTTCTTTGTTTGGCATATCTATTGTTCTCATTTTGCTCAATAAGATTAGAAAATTACTCGTGTTCTTCTCTTAAGAGTTATCTCATTCAACGATTCATAGCCTTAACAATTCAAAACATTTCTAAACCATTTCTAATATTCCACCTTTCAGTGTAGCATATAAATGCAGAATGATCCAATACAGTATTAGAGCTCTGAAGAAGCGGTCTGGTGGATTATATTGACGAAACCGCAGGGAAGGTTCACCACTGATGAGCCAAGCCCTCTCAATATATTTCATCACAGTAAGGACATTAGAAATTGGAGTTATTTGTGAAAAGAAACATTCACGTCTTAATTGTCTTCATTCGTTATATATAGATGGCGCGTTGTTGCTTTGTATTAATTTATGCGAAACATCTTTATTGACTCACAGTCAATAGTTAAATGAAGATATTCACAGAAATATTTACAGCTTTATTTAGCGAAGAAGGCTTCCCCACTTTGAGAGGGATTTCCTCAAGACAAGAAGGGGATCTTCTTGAATATTCATTAGTTCAACCCCGAGGAAATACCTGTAAGTGCAGTTCTAGCAGAAGCCAAGATGGCCAGAGCGTTATCATCCAGGCCACGCTCGAAATTCCATCCCTGCAGATCAGAAAGTCGCTCATAACTTTGATTATATTGTCGCGTTGAAAAAAAAAGACGCGAGGAGAGGTAAGCACAAACGAACTTTATTATAATCCATCTCCATCTTATTATTATTTATCTTTTAATTACCGTTTTTAAGATGCCTATACCCCGTAAACGAGAGATTTAAGGTTTGCGATCAAGCTTTCCAACAAATCTACAATAAAGTTTGACATTAAAAAAGTTTGAGATTTTGTAAAATAATTCAGAAATGAATGCTGATATATATCTCTCTCTCGCTCTTGGACGCGCTACACCTGGCTGCCAGCGTCTTCTGCAGGAAAACGCCAGCTCCAGCTATCATGCGGAGTACGAGGCGGAGACCATCGTCCTGCGGGGATCGGCGACCCCCATTACCCGCCTCACTAGCCAGGGCGCGCACTGGACATTGGACTCGGCACGGTTGAAGGCACATTTCGATCGAGAGCTGGCTGCCCGGTGCCGATCCTGGGCCGACCTGCGTCGGAACTGCTTCTCGGGACACGGGGCAGATGTCGCCCTACGGCTGGCCCTCCACGCCCTACCCTATCCTGCCTCAAGGCGTGCCAACTGTGCCGCCTGTGGTCCAGCGACAGGTCACTGACCCACAAATATTGGAGTTGCCGAGCCGTGCGACCCCTGCTCCGGGAGGTGTTCGCCTTCTGCGAAGTGCCCCTGGATCTGCAGGCCTGGCTGTATAGTGTCGGCCTCCATCCCGAAGCAATGAAACTAACAAGTGTGGCGAAGGCTACCATCTACAAGTACCATTTTGGTCTTGCGTTGAGTAACGCCGGCCATCACATTGACCTGACCACTCTGTGGGAAAGAACTCTCGCAGTCCATCAGTGGCGGAGTCTTTACCTCGGTGGGCGCCACCAATGACGACATTGTATATATATTTATATATAAATACTAGCGGATGTACCCGGCTTCGCCCAGGTTTTTCTCGAGGGAATGTTTGTAGTCTAGTAATAAGAAAATATACTACACCTAAAAACTATCAGAGAAAAGAGAAACCACGGAAGGTGAACAGAAAAATGCTTACAATGGATGTTATGTTTACGATATCAAGTTAAATAAAAACAAAGATAAAATTTGCATATGTTGGTCACTATAAATTTGTATATTTGTTAGGCGAAATTAGAAACATGATAAAACAATTGGGTATTTAAAAACAAATGTAGAAATAAAAGTTGAAGTATAATAAACAATGTTAAAGATTAGTTTTAATTATTAATCAAGATTGTGTGTGAATATGTGAGGAAGATGTAATATCGTTGTTGTTTTCTTGGCCGACTGTTTTACATATGGTGTTATCTTAAAATTGCTTGTTTTGAATATTTTTTAGATTGAGATTATTAGCTAGTATGTAAAAAAATTAACTCTGTTGAAATTTAATTTTGTATTTATATATAAATAAAATTAACTCTGTTGATTTTTTTGTATTTAATCGATAACAGCGAAGTTACGCATGTTAATGTTAGGAAATATATTTTGATGTTAAGCAAAACCTGCTCCATCTCGTTTTACATAAATGTTGAAAATTTGGTTGAAATTGATGCATTGCAACGAAAGTTTTTAGTGATGTCCACTTATGAAATTTCCATTTTATTAATATAGATGTATGTATATTTATCAATTGTTTTATATATTTATATCTATTTATTCATATATTTATCTTTATTTAATTTTATTTATTCACATACAGTTAAATCTGTCTATAGCACCCCCTCTAAATACGTAGTACGATACGTTTTACATTAAAAGTGACTTGTCTATAGCACTCCCTCTCTATAGCACCCTATTCTGGTGAGTCCCAAGAGGGGGCGCTATAGACAGGTTTAACTGGATATATTTATTTTGCATTTAACCATATATAACCTCAAATGAACATTGAAGTAAAGTAGTTTCAATCTCTCAGAATGTTATCACAGAATCTAGATAACAAATGGAAAGACATCATTTCTTACTCCATTAAAAGGAACGGTGTAGAGGCCACATATTGATCAGACCTCACAAAGCCTCCCAATATATCTCTTTGTTTCACATACCCATACGATCAATTATAGAATATTCCTTCTAAGTTAACCAAACCTTTCTTTGCTAAAATACTTTTAAATGGCTCTCTTGTCGACGTCTATTTTAAATCTGATAATGATGGATTCTTTTGTGTGATAATTTAATACACTTCTTAACATCATTGTAGTTTCCTAAAACACATCAATAGACACATTTATTGTGGGTATTGTTTATTGGATAACAATATATCCTCTAATACGTTCTCGTTTTTACTTCTGTAGAAAGAGCAGAGATGTTAGAAAGGTCGGCTAACTAAATAACCTTTACAAGAATCTCTTTGCCATTCTATTTTGTACTTTTTATATTTGATATTTGCGGAAGAGCGATTGCTCGAAGCATATTATATATTTATAATTGTATGTAATTCTACTGTCCTCAAAGCTTATGTCCATAGTTCATCTAAAATACCCATTCCAAGAGTCTATCAACAGTATCACTATAAAAGGAAGTTCCAAAAATGCAATATAACAGCGGTATGGTAGATTGAACTGGCGAAACCGCTGGGAGGGTTCACCACTGATGAGCCAGGCCCTCCCTTTTATTTTTCCATTGCAGTAAGGGTAGTAGAAATTGTTTATTTTCAAAAAGAATCTTACGCTTTTAAAATAGTTTAGAATTTTCATAACAGATGGCGCGCTAGTGCATCATATTATATATATTGTTGTAAATATGTTATATTCAATTTAATTTGTTTCAATAAATAAATATTTTTCTGATTTGAGAAAAAAACAAAAAGCTTTTTTTTATTATTATTTTGTTCTGTTGTGTATATATAGATTTTTTTAAACTTTTGTGTTGGTTAAATGTGTTTTTTTCAATAAACTCATTTGCCAAAAATATAATATTATATAGTTGAATTTGTTTAAAATAAAATAAGCATATTTGCTAATGATATCTCATTCTTTTTTTTTTTTTTGTAAGTAAAATTTGCATTCGACAATCTAAACATTACTTAATAATTAATTACTTTTTTTATTCCCTCACCCCGAATATAAAATAAATATATATATATATTCATATTTAGAACAAATTGAATCATATTTTATAAATACAGTAGAACTTGGGTAATTCCAAGCCCAAGGGACAAAAGAAAAGCGAATTATCCAAAAATTCGAATTAAAAACAGAAATTATATTTAAAGGAAATTCTAGGGACCAAGATAAATATTCAAATTAAAGACGTTGGAATTATTCAAGCTATAGTGTATTTTTTAATAATCTAAATTTTTCAAATTATCAAAAGAAATTATATACATTGTAGGCTGTTTTATAAATCCTATTTTCAATATTCAAAATGCCTTCAAATACCAGATAGGGGCGACCAAAATTAATCGAATTTGTGAGAAGTAGCGGCCCCGAAATGAGATTTCAGGCAAAGGGGATACCGCTTAAAGGGTGAATAGTATATAGAGAAATCGATATACCCGCACGATCAATGGACAGATACAGAGCTACAGCCATTCCTACATCGTAAGATATTCCATTAAAAGTTAAATCATAAAATGTATTTGTGTAAACAATTATATTTCATTATATTTCTATTTTATTCTTCTTTCTTATCTCTACTCAACAACAGCAACTGCTTTATTAGGACATTTCCGTCCTGTAAGGACTCGCCATACATCATTTTCATGGAGAAAGGGGGGAAAAACATAAACAAAGGAGAGAATGGAAAATGAAATCAAAGTATTCAACATAACTATACAAATTAACTATGGATGGAAACTGTTCTGTAATTTTAGTTCTTAGAGATTACCTTGTTCTCTAACGCTTTATGAAAATTGAACAATTCTATCGCTATATATATTTTCTAGGGCATGTTTCTGATTAGCTGAACTGCGTTCACGTAGACTTGGATAATGTTCTTTAAGATCTTATTCCGTTCCTCGTTAACAATAGTGCATTCAGAGATGTAGTGGGTCATTTCAACTTATCTCTACTCAATCCTATAAGGTATCAAGCTTGTAGAGCTTGTTGATGGTAATTGTTGGGGATGAGTAAAGGTCATCAAAGAAGTTTGACATCTAAAATGATGAATATGTTTTTTTAGAATTTTGACAAATAACTTAAAATTCTAAAGATTTTGAAGATAGATACCTGAATATTTAAAATTCTATATAAATCGCTTCAAAAATCAAGTTTAAGAAAGATTTCATTTTTCACACACACACACACACACAAATCGTGCATCATACTCAGAAACAATTGATGAATGTAGAGAGAAAGAGAGAGAGATTGAAACTACTTTATTTCAATGTCCATATAAGATTATATAAGGTTAAATACAGAATAAATATAAATAAATACAATTATATAATGATAAATATATGAATTAATAGAATAAAGAGAGAGATAGAAACATTAGATAACAAAAGGCATATATTGGATTGAATAAAAAGATTTATTTGCCAATATTTCAGTTGGCTGAACGCCAAACTTTGTTAAGGCATTACACCTTTTATAAACTATACATTTTTGCATAAATTGCATATTTACACATTTTTTATAAACAATTTATGATTCAATAATTTGAATATCTAATGATTTGAGTATGGATTGCTTTATTTTCAATATAAAAAATAGAAATATATTATTCAAATCTCAAAAAATAATAACAAATGAGTATTCGGTTAACCTATAAATAGTAGGGAACTACAAGTTCATAGGTTCAAAGTTCGTAAACACTGGCAAAAAAGTGAAATACCAATATTATTCGCCGTTATGTATAATGTTTTTGTATTATGTATAAAGTAATTGTTTGCGCCTAGCTATGTAAATCACTAGCTAAGCTGCATTGATTCATAGTCATGCAAATTCTTTCTTTATTTCTTTTTATTATGTAAATATGTGTGTATATAAAATGAATGGATGATTGAATAAAGTTAGAGTGTGTTAGCAAAACGCCGTGAGGCTGTGTGGCCATTCTCTTGTTGTTACATCGCATTAGGATAGGTACAATCTCTGTTTTGCTGTAAAGGCAGTCCATCTTGAGATGGTAACCAGCCTCTCTACGAACTCCTTTATAGCAGCCCTAAGACGATTCATTTCAAGAAGAGGAAGGCCATCCGACATTTATTCAGATAATGGAACAAATTTTAAAGGCACTCAAAGAATTCTAAGAGAGCAGTTTGAAATAATTAATGCAATAGAAACTAGAGAATTTATTTCAGAAGAATTAATTACGTGGCACTTTATACCGCCATCCGCGCCACACTTTGGAGGCCTATGGGAGGCCAATATAAAGAGTGTCAAGGGCCATATAATCAAGGCTGGCAGGACATCGCTGATGAACCCGGAGGAATTTGCCACTTTACTTTGCCAGATCGAGGCATGCTTGAACAGTCGGCCACCCGTAGAGTCAAGTTCAGACCCGAATGATCTTCAAGCATTGACGCCCGGACATTTCCTGATTGGTACGTCCATGATTGATATACCAGAGCCAACTTCTAAGGACCAATTTAATTTAACATCGAGGTGGAATCTAGTGCAAAAACTAAGAAATTCCTTTTGGAAAAGATGGTCCGGAGAATACATTAACTCTTTACAACAAAAGGGAAAATGGAGGCAAAAGAAATTAAATCTAGAGGTAGATCAACTGGTCTTAATAAAGGAAGATGGGACTCCACCAATGCGATGGCGGCTGGGAAGAATAATTGAAGTGTTTCCAGGGAGCGACAAAGTAGTGCGAGTCGCACTCGTCAGGACAGCCAGAGGAGTTTTTAAAAGACCAATCACCAAGTTAGCTCCTCTTCCGTTTGCGCCTCAAGATCTGAACTGAAGTTCAGCGGTGGGGGGGAGTATGTTTGCGCCTAGCTATGTAAATCACTAGCTAAGCTGCATTGATTCATAGTCATGCAAATTCTTTCTTTATTTCTTTTTATTATGTAAATATGTGTGTATATAAAATGAATGGATGATTGAATAAAGTTAGAGTGTGTTAGCAAAACGCCGTGAGGCTGTGTGGCCATTCTCTTGTTGTTACATCGCATTAGGATAGGTACAATCTCTCGGTAGTCAATCCGCAGGTCGAGGTGAAAGTATACAGTCCAAATTAAGCTCTGCCAAGGATAGTCAACATCTAAAACAAAAGGTTAGAGAGCAGCACGGATTTCCAAACTATTGCTGTAAGGATCCAAGCTGCAACAGTAATTGTATTATGTATTATTATGTATTCGCCGTTATGTATAATGTTTTTGTATTATGTATAATGTTTTTGTATTATGTATAAAGTAATTGTATTATGCATTATTATGTATTCGCCAATTAATAAGAAAAACAACGATTTAAGTAAAACATGAACTTTTGAGACCACTTTTTATTAAAAAAGAAATCAAAAAAACTCTTTAATAATTTTTCTGAAATGTTATACATATGTTTATAAATCAGGTAGCGACTAAGCTAAATTTAACGGCGAAAAGATAAGGAAATATAGTGACACAAACAGACGATGAAAAAGTAGGCCTAACAAAAGTCATATATCAATATCCAAAGAAAGTTAATTTCCGCAGAAAATAGCTTGGAATTAGAGTAAAAACTTCTGCTAAACTTTTTGTCGGCTGGGACTTTAGGAGAAATTTTATAAATGTTCTACTTGTATTTCTTCTTTTTACTTTTATTTAGAAAGTTTAAAATTTATAGCTAGTATAAATAATACAGTTATAACCTGATCGCCGATATATATTTGAAAAATGTATATGTAAACTAGATATTAACTTATATATATATATAGTATATTTTTAACTAGTTAGATCACAACCTTCTTATAATATTTATAATAACCCCATACCTATATGAAAATGTGTATCGAACTCGTAACAAAATGACAAATAAAATAAAGAGGTAAAGGTAGACCAGACGACGACAAAGACCAGACGAACAGGTGTTTATGATAATGAGTTCAATTACCCCGTCAACAGGTGGCCAGACGTAATAAACAACCCGGCGCCTGACAGGTGGCGTGATTTTATGGGAGCCAATCAGAACTCGCCGCCATCTGCGAGCGTCTCATATAAAAGCCCCCCAAGATTGGGACAAAGGGAGTTGGTTAGTTGTTTTCAGAGCGACGCCGTCATACGGTCGGGTCTCTCACCCCTATCCGCGATGTAGGCTTTGGGCATCCGTGGCGCCCGTGGTTCGACTTGCCTTCGTCCGTGGTCTACCTCTACCTTCTTGGAGTTACCATCTAGACCTGCCTCTGTCTCTTGCTGTCCCAGTGCGGGAATCCCATCACGCACCCACTACCACGACTGCCCAGCACATTCCACTTCGGGATTACTACATATATATGAAAAAATAGCACAAATATAACATTGTACTGGGATAAGGTGCATAAATTAAGAAAAAGGCATCTCCTTATCGTGCAACTGAAAGTTGCTGATGGCTGGCGCCATCTATCGGAATAAATATCAACTATTCTCGTTGATTTTTAATTATTCCAGAACTAGTATATATACTAGACGAATGACCCGGGCAACGCCCGGGTTTACCCGATTAAATGTTTTATTCAAACACTATTCGTTACAATTATAAATTGGCGCCGTGGATGTCACTCTTGTGAAACGTCCCGTTCCAAACTTTACAGTCAGATTAGTTACAATATAAATCTTCAAATCGAGCGAGCGTCTATAAATATTTCGATTTAGATCAAGTATTCTAATTATTAAGCGAACTATTATTAATAAAATTTTGAGAAGATTTCGATTTTAAACGTATTTATAACCTTGATAGAGGGCGCTGTTCGTGAGCTAAGTAGAATAATTTGAATATATAGTTTTAATATTTAATTTATATATAATTTAAAATAGCCTATCGTTTTCCTCGTATTTTTTTTACCTATGAATGGAAATTTTGGTTTGAATTAGTGAACTACTGCGAATTTGTATACCGCACATACAAACAAACATACAAACATTCATTTTTATATATATAGAAGATATAACATAAATGAGTTTTAAAAATTGTTAAAAAAAATGCATCGGCCGGGAATCGAACCCGGGCCGCCCGCGTGGCAGGCGAGCATTCTACCACTGAGCCACCGATGCGTATACAAAATGGCCATATTTGGGTATTCATTCCATTCCGGATTACTCCGCGTAAAAAAAAAGTTCTTCAAATGAAAAAAAGAAATAGCCAAAAATACTAAGCAAATTGTATCCAAAAATTTTCCTCAGGTTTATAAAAAGCGACATGCAAAATTTGGTACCAATTGGTTCAGTAGTTTTTGAGTTTATCGCGAAACAGACAGACAGACAGAAATTGACTTTTATATATAGAGAGATTAGTGTTTAGGTATTTGATTTAATTCATATAGTTGATATAGTAATATATATTTATATTATATTTTTTATAAATTAGTTTTAAAAATTGTAAAAAAAAAATGCATCGGCCGGGAATCGAACCCGGGCCGCCCGCGTGGCAGGCGAGCATTCTACCACTAAGCCACCGATGCTTTAAAAAAAAAGGCCATATTTAGGTATTCATTCCATTCCGGATTAGTCCGCGTAAAAAAATAGTTCTTCAAATTAAAAAAAGAAATAGCCAAAAATAATAAGCAAAATGTAGCCAAAAAATTTCCTCAGGTTTATAAAAAGCGACATGCAAAATTTGGAACCAATTGGTTCAGTAGTCTTTGAGTTTATCGCGAAACAGACAGACAGACAGGAATTGACTTTTATATATATAGAGATATATATATATATTATGCATATGTTCATATAATCAAATAATATTGATTAAAATAGGTTGTGATATTAATAATAAGGTTTGCATTTGCTAATTCTTTGAAGTTTTAATTATCTCTTTTCAAAGAGAGCAACAATAGTATTTTTTTTGCTTATCCCTAGTACACGTAGTACAGGCCATGATAATCTTGGTGGGTAGAAGTAGACGACTAATTTTACTGTAAGTGCACCACATGTCTACACATGTGAAAAGCAGTTCGACTTTGCACTTACAATGTGCCATAGCCCCGTTTGGTTACTTGCATTCGTTGGTGGGGTTGAACCTTTGGAAGAATCGGGGACCATTGGGGCATTTTTTTTTATCAGAAAAAAGTGCCCAATGCGGGAATCGAACCCGGGTCGTAGCGGTCGTAAACTCGAAGACTTGTGAATATTTATTCTAGCTGATTATAGAACATGTGAGATAATGAATAAATATACGTATGTATATTGTGATGATATTAGAGAAGCAGAAAACTTAATTAAAACAGATAAATTAAAATTTATTTTGATTTTTGCCAATTTGGGTATGTAATTACAAGACAGATTAAGATATAAAGTTTATAAAGATTCTTTGATTTTATCTTCCTTTTGAGGATGAATATTCTTTAAAAAAGTAAGTCCTTGCATTTTTTACCAGTTAGAAACGACATTTAACACAGAGATAGATTGTTTTTATATAGATAATTTTAATTTCGCTGAATTCAAATTGTAAAATCTTGATATCTTATTTAAAAAAATGAAACTAATATAATTATATTACTGAAAGGAAATGTAACTACGGAAAAAGTTATAATTAAATATCAGAAATCTTTTATTTATAATGAATATTTTAAGTAATCAATATTGGAATATGGGACGTTAGCGACAATCTGTTCGGTCGGAATTTCCGATAGAACTTCCTCCTTCTTGATTGAATCAACCTTTGTCCTAATTAAGGTAGAAATAACTTCTGTCCCTTATTAGACGTATTGTAAACCTCTGTCTTTAGTAAATTCCGAAAGAACCTCTGTCTTAATTAAACGTAGAGAGAATCTCTGTCCTAAATAGACGCATAAAGAATCTCTGTCTTAATTAAACGATGAAAGAAAACCTATGTCCTAATTGAAGTTATAAAGATTTTCTGTCCTAATTAGAGGTAGAGAGAACCGCTGTCCTAACCACTGTCCCAATGGAACGACAGAAGCACCACTGTCCCAATGGAACGACAGAAGCACCACTGTCCCAATGGAACGACAGAAGCACCACTGTCCCAATGGAACGACAGAAGCACCACTGTCCCAATGGAACGACAGAAGCACCACTGTCCCAATGGAACAACAGGAAAACCACTGTCCCAATGGAACGACATTAGCACCACTGTCCCAATGGAACGGCAGAAGCACCACTGTCCCAATGGAACGACAGAAGCACCACTGTCCCAATGGAACGACAGAAACACCACTGTCCCAATGGAACGACAGAAGCACCACAGTCCCAATGGAACAACAGGAAAACCACTGTCCCAATGCAACGACATTAGCACCACTGTCCCAATGGAACGGCAGAAGCACCACTGTCCCAATGGAACGACAGAAGCACCACTGTCCCAATGGAACGACAGAAGCACCACTGTCCCAATAGAACTACAGAAGCACCACTGTCCCAAAGAAACGACAGAAGCACCACTGTCTCAATGGAACAACAGGAACACCACTGTCCCAATGGAACGACAGAAGCACCACTGTCCCAATGGAACGACAGAAGCACCACTGTCCCAATGGAACAACAGGAACACCACTGTCCCAATGCAACGACAGTAGCACCACTGTCCCAATGCAACGACAGAAGCACCACTGTTCCAATGGAACAACAGGAACAACACTGTCCCAATGCAACGACAGTAGCACCACTGTCCCAATGCAACGACAGAAGCACCACTGTTTCAATGGAACAACAGGAACACCACTGTCCCAATGGAACTACAGAAGCAACACTGTCTCAAAGAAACAACAGAAGCACCACTGTCCCAATGGAACAACAGAAGCACCTCTGTGCCAATGAAACGACAGAAGCACCACTGTCCCAATGGAACTACAGAAGCACCACTGTCCCAAAGAAACGACAGAAGCACCACTGTCCCAATGGAACAACAGGAAAACCACTGTCCCAATGCAACGACATTAGCACCACTGTCCCAATGGAACGGCAGAAGCACCACTGTCCCAATGGAGCGACAGAAGCACCACTGTCCCAATGGAACGACAGAAGCACCACTGTCCCAATGGAACTACAGAAGCACCACTGTCCCAAAGAAACGACAGAAGCACCACTGTCACAATGGAACAACAGGAACACCACTGTCCCAATGGAACGACAGAAGCACCACTGTCCCAATGGAACGACAGAAGCACCACTGTCCCAATGGAACAACAGGAACACCACTGTCCCAATGGAACAACAGGAACACCACTGTTCCAATGCAACGACAGTAGCACCACTGTCCCAAATGAACGACAGAAGCACCACTGTCCCAATGGAACGACAGAAGCACCACTGTCCCAATGGAACAACAGGAACACCACTGTCCCAATGCAACGACAGAAGAACCACTGTCCCAATGGAACAACAGAAGCACCACTGTCCCAATGGAACTACAGAAGCACCACTGTCCCAAAGAAACGACAGAAGCACTACTGTCCCAATGGAACGACAGAAACACCACTGTCCCAATGGAACGACAGAAGCACCACTGTCCCAATGGAACGACAGAAGCACCACTGTCCCAAAGAAACGACAGAAGCACCACTGTCCAAATGGAACGACAGAAGCACCACTGTCCCAATGGAACGACAGAAGCACCACTGTCCCAAATGGAAAGACAGAATCACCACTGTCCCAATAGAACGGTAGAAGCACCACTGTCCCAATGGAACGACAGAAGCACCACTGTCCCGATGGAACGACAGAAGCACCACTGTCCCAATGGAACGACAGAAGCACCATTGTCCCAATGTAACGAGAGGAGAATGTCCCAATGCAAACCTTTGAAGAAACCTATGTCGCTGTAATGCCAAACCCTGTGTAATCGACGGACGAAGCCATGTTAACGAGAAGCGCCATATGAGAACACCAGGTCCTAAGGAAGAGAATACGCTGCAGTAATAAATCGGGTGACAGAGGCTGCGACAGGGGGACATCCTGCCGCTAACGACAGTCCTGACATGTGACACACTATGCAAATCCATATTTCACGGGAACAAAATTTCCGCCGGAATTTAATCTCCGGCGCTCTGGAAGATCAATGAAGATGATCCCGTGGGCAAATTACCCGCGCCATCTCTCGGCAGCTTTCTCAATTATTTCTTTAATTAAAGAATTTCTAGTCTCGGAAGGAAGGAAAGAGTTGTATATATTTTTCAATTATTTCAACAATTGGCTCCTCTATTTATCTTATTTTAAGATATAGAGCCCTTGTTTTCTAGGATAGAGGCAGAGTGTCTATAGCCATGGCGAGATGTGCAGTGTGATGCCTATATATAAATAATATATTCAAAACATTTCACGGTATGGAGATATTTATGTGCAATAAGGAAGGTCTTTTAAGAAATCATTAAACAAACCATATTTTCTCACTTTCCCCTGCTCAAAACGCGTAGAATCAATAAATATGGAACCTTCCCGTACTGACGGCCAGGGTTAGAGAATTGGCCGACCGGTAGTTGGCCTTCTGTTCGAATGTGTGGAAGCCATCTGGAGATCTCACGTCTTGTTTTCACTTAGCACTGCATTACGGCTTACACGGGAGATGTCACGTCTTGTTTTCACTTAGCACTGCATTACGGCTTACACGGGAGATGTCACGTCCTTTAGTCACTAGGCGCTGCATTACGGCTTACACTAGAGATGACACGTCCTGTTGTCACTCAGCGCTTCAATACGGCTTACACGGGATATGTAACGTCCTGTTGTCACTCAGCGCTTCAATACGGCTTACACGGGATATGTAACGTCCTGTTGTCACTTAGCGCTGCAATACGGCTTACACGGGATATGTAACGTCCTGTTGACACTTAACGCTGCAATACGGCTTACATGGGAGATGTCACGTCCTGTTGTCACTCGGCGCTGCAATACGGCTTACACGGGAGATGTCACGTCCTGTAGTCACTCGGCGCTGCAATACGGCTTACATGGGAGATGTCACGTCCTGTTGTCACTCGGCGCTGCAATACAGCTTACACTAGAGATGACACGTCCTGTTGTCACTTAACGCTGCAATACGGCTTACATGGGAGATGTCACGTCCTGTTGTCACTCGGCGCTGCAATACGGCTTACATGGGAGATGTCACGTCCTGTTGTCACTTAACGCTGCAATACGGCTTACACGGGATATGTAACGTCCTGTTGACACTTAGCGCTTCAATACGGCTTACACGGGATATGTAACGTCCTGTTATCACTTAGCGCTGCAATACAGCTTACACTAGAGATGACACGTCCTGTTGTCACTTAACGCTGCAATACGGCTTACATGGGAGATGTCACGTCCTGTTGTCACTCGGCGCTGCAATACGGCTTACATGGGAGATGTCAAGTCCTGTTATCACTTAGCGCTGCAATACAGCTTACACTAGAGATGACACGTCCTGTTGTCACTCAGCGCTTCAATACGGCTTACACGGGATATGTAACGTCCTGTTGACACTTAGCGCTTCAATACGGCTTACACGGGAGATGTAACGTCCTGTTGACACTTAGCGCTGCAATACGGCTTACACGGGAGATGTAACGTCCTGTTGACACTTAGCGCTGCATTACGGCTTACATGAGAAATGTCACATCCTGTTGTCACTCAGAAACGACCTGTCCTCATTCTGCAGACGGTCGCAGATGACTGAAACACAAGCTGACTTCCAGCCAATCCAAGCCAGCTGGGACGTGTTGTCGTTTCACATCTCATACAATGACATTTCAAACCATCTTATAGCACGAAAAGAGAGTTCCGAATACACCAATACTTCGCTTTGCGTCGTTTCGTTTTGCATTTTTTTTCGAAGTTGCGTCGCTGCTTAATTTTTACTGATTTTCACTGTGCGTCGTTTGATTTTCGAAGTTGCGTTGTTTTGGATTCGAGTCTTTAATTTTTTTCCCTAAAATATGGCAACACCTTTGTTTTTGATTGCGCCTTCACATATTTTCACTTTGCGTCGTTTCAATTTGCGTCGTGTTTTTTTTTTTTTTTGGAACGTAACCCCGACGCAAAGCGAGGTATGGGTGTATTTTAAAACAATAACGCTATATATAGTACTGCTTACAGTATTGTTTGTCAGCTCGTGTGCCGTGTAGATTATGTCGTGCATCTTGACCGTGTATACTTTGGAAATCTTCATCAAGTATAAGATGTAGTTAAATCTCATTTATGTTACCATTGTTACCAAAACCTTAAATATAATTAAGAAAAAAAAGCATATCCTTATCGTGTAACTGAAAGTTTCTGATGGTTGGCACCATCTATCGGAATAAATATCAACTATTCATTGTTTTTTAATCATTCCAGAATAGGCTAAAATTCCATTCTCTATTAATAAGAATAGTTAAACACGTACGCGTTTCGGGCTGTTGGCCCTCGTCAGCAGGGATTCTTTTTATTTTTTTCTTAATTTATACACCTTATCCCAGTACAATATCACATGGGGGGTCGGTGGAAGGTTGGTCTAAACCGTTGGTTTTCTACCGCTACAACCCGGGTTCGATTCCCGCATTAGGCACTTTTTTATGTTTAAAAAATGCTCCAATGGTCCCCAAATTTGTAAGTTCAACCCCACCAGCGAATGCAAGTAACCAAACGGGGCTCTGGCACATTTGTAAGTGCAAAGTCGAACTACTTTTCACATGTGTAGATATGTGGTGCACTCACAGTAAAAGCAGTCTCCTACTTCTACCCACCATGATTATTATAGACTGTACCAGGTGTGTACTAGGGATAAGCAAAAAAAAAAAAAACCAATATCACATTTGTACTATTCTACATACCTAAATATAATGTTTTCATTATTCAATCACATTATTCTTTTTCCCTCTCCATATTTTCCACACTTTCTATTGTTTTCACAAGTGTTTCACAAAAGGAATTGAGATTATGCCTCATTTAAGGGTTCAAAACATGACATGAAGCTATCTCAGAAATAAACTGATCGACTCCTTGATAAAAACAAATTTGACCAAAACCTGTATCTCAAATTTACAAAATATTTTTATATAAGAGTGGCGAATCTATGGAGAGAAAGAAATTCAGCTTTTATTTAGGAATTGATTTATTGTTCTGGGAAGAACGTGATTTTGAGATTAAAGAAATAAACCTTTCTCCCCAGGCCTTTTCATTTTGCTGACATTCGGGTTGGACTGCTTTTACTGAGGAAATTTGAGAATAACACAGTTTCTAGCTCTTTCAGACCACCACTTATCATGTCAGAATACAAGTATGATACTGTTGTGACAATAGATATATTATAGAATAATCATTTAATTATATATGCAAATATATATTATATAAAATCTACAAACTCAAATATCGTATATTTTAAAGAAATATTTATTTTTATTCATTGATAATTTTACTTTTTACTTCAGGAATTGATTATCCATGCTACTGCGTCCGAGGAAGCGCTGGGGCCTGCAGTCATGGGAACCAGTAGGAAATATGTTACTGGACAAGACACTCAATTGCTGATTCCACAAATCAAATATATTGAAACTTTATAAAATCAATCTGTATGTATTTACATAAATATTCTTGGAATATTGCACAGAGTAACAATGGCTATAGATGAGCTCGTGTTTGAAAAGGAACTTGTATGTAAATAATAATTATTGTTTTTGTTGTTTTCATGTAGACATATATACCAAGATTTGTTTTGTATAATTGATATTAATAATAAATAACATGTAAAGTTAAATTGGTTACGGATTCATCTTTCTTACCTACTTTAAATACATAATAAATACCAACTTTCTGGTCTGAATACAGATAGACGTGAATTAGAGAAGATAGCATTTCACAAGAAGTCATTTAACCCCTTGTTAGGTACCAAGCGAAAACATATCTATTACAAAGTGTGTTAATGATTATTTTTTATTAATAACTGAGAATTAAAAATTGTTAATTTCCCTATTTTCGAAAATATTCAGAGAAACTCTATATTCCTTCTAAAAATTTATCAAAAAGAATTTCTAAAATTATTGAAAATCTTTATTTCATTTAATTTTTGGTTATATCTTTAGATGTCTCCAAGTGAGAAATTTCAAATATAGTATTATCTAATTTAAACCTTATTAATATTTCCCAATTGAGAATTTATAATTAAATTGGAAATCTTTACTCAAATAAGGTTTGATTATAAATATTAATTTTCGATATCGTTTGGCACCTTATTAAGATAAAATCGATTTGATGAATTCATCGGTTTTGGGAAGATCAAAATGTGTTGTTATTGTTGTGTCCAATGAAGAGCCTCAGATGTCTCCATACATCTCTATCACAGCAATGTTCTCTATCTTGGGTGTGTAAAGCTGCTGTATAGAGGTAAACTGTGTTGTTGTTGTCGTGTCCAATGAAGAGCCTCAGATATCTCCATACATCTCTATCACAGCAATGTTCTCTATCTTGGGTGTGTAAAGCTGCTGTATAGAGGTAACCTGTGTTGTTGTTGTCGTGTCCAATGAAGAGCCTCAGATGTCTCCATGCATCTCTATCACAGCAGTCCCAATGTCCTCTATCTCGGGTGTGTAAAGCTGCTGCCCTGGATCCATGTCAATTTTCTGCAAGGCTGCGGCCATCGCTGGACATGAGAATATGTGGGTAGGTGTTAGTTCCACACCAGGACAGTTGTTGCATGTCCTATAGGTTTTTGTGTGAAATCGCTTGGTGTCTTTCACCTTTTACACAAGTACAGCTCGACAAGTGGATAGAACGGATCCTCTAGTACCTCCTTATAAGTACAAGTCTACTCGCGTCTACATGTGTAGACAAGTGGAGTACTTGTCTAATATGATAATCATTTGGCTTGCTGTGTGTACGAGTAATACAATATATTTTGTCAGATTTAAAAAAGATTGCTTTAATACAAAACTATCTTCACTAGTGATTGCCAACAGGGACTTACTTTTATGTCATCTTGAATTCGAAAAGGTCGAATCCTATAATAGACATGAAAGATTCATAAAGCATGGAAAGTCGCAAGGTCCTATCTCCATGCTTATTAATGTCTATACAAAGTGAAATAGGGATATGTTGGGATAGGTTTGGCTAGCTTTGTGTACGAGTAATAAAATATTTTAGTCCGATTTAAAAATATTGATTCAATACAAAACTATCTTCACCTGTGAGTTCCAACAGGGACTTACATCTATGTCATCTTGCATTGGTAAAGTATAATCCTTTATAGATATGATTCTTAAAGCATGAAATGTCGCAAAGCCGTATCTCCATGATTATTATGGTCTATACCAAATGAAATAGGAATATGTTAAGATAGGTTTGGCTAGCTTTGTGTGCACGAGTAACACAATATTTTTGTAATATTTTTAAAAAGGGTATTCCAATAAAAAATATCTTCAATAGTGAATGCCAAAAAGAAATTCTCTGGAATCTTGCGTGGGTAAAAGTTGAATCTTTTGCAGATATGATTGATTCTTAAAGCATGAAAAGTCGCAAGGCCCTATCTCCATGATTATGATGGTCTGTCCTCCCTGTGGTCCCCCCCCCCCCCATTGACCCTTGGAATATTTGACTGAATTATGGTTCGTTTCCAAGTTGACTAACGTGGCAACGGCATCCATTTTCCAAGATAGAGGACATTGCTGCTGCTGTGATAGAGATACTTGGGGACATCTGAAGCTTTTCATTGAAACAAGAGCAATATCATAGTCTATACTAAGTGTAATAGGGATATGCTGGGATATGGCTACACAATATCGGTAACGATGCCAGTATATAACCATGATTTCCTATAAGGTTGACTTTCTTCAGTGACCGGATTTCTTAATATCAGGTTCCTTGGAGGGCCATTACTTTCTGGTGCCACGTTTGCGGAGTTTATGGGGTAATATGTTCATTATCGGTGGGTATGGACATGACAAATGTTACAAGGGCGGCTGTTAGGGATAAATAATGTCCATTGGTTACTCCTAGCATGAACCACCTTGCCTCTATGACCTATGCAGAAGAAAAAACGCAGATTTTAATTGAACAATAAGGATAATATTGTGATGCATTAGCGCGCCATCTGTTATGAAAATTCGAAACTATTATAGACGCGTATGATTCTTTTAAAAATTAAACAATTTTTAATGCCTTTACTTCAATAATGGGAGGGCCTGGCTCATCAGTGGTGAACCCTCCAGCGAAACTTGTGAAACCACTAGGAGGGTTCACCAATGATGAGCCAGGCACTTCCTTTAATTTTTCAATTGCAGTAAGGACATTAGAAATTGTTTAATTTTCAAAAGAATCATACGCGTCTATAATAGTTTCGAATATTCAAAAAAATAATAATATAAATACCAAAATGAATAATCCGTATATATATATATATATATAAAATATAATTGTTGGGAAAAATTATAGATTCGCAGAAGAGAAAGATCCTTTATTACCTAAAGATATAAAACAATAAAAGAAGGACAAATTATATGTACATCAGCAGACGGCCTGTCCTATCCAATAACCACTAGCCAACTAACAATCCAACAAGGCTGTGATATATAGACAGAGATGTAACATAGACAATACTGGAATGCTATGCAAATCACAAATGAATTCTATCGTAGAATTATCTGGAATTGTCAATTTCAACAATAATAAATAGTTCGCTACAATAAAACTATAAGTAGAACTGCTCTTCTCTGAAGATTAATAACGAGTTTACAAAGTGGGAAGAGGAGCTTCTTTTTATTAGCATGCACACAAGCTTTCGGACATATCGTCCTTCATCAGGTAAGAGTAATAAACGCGCTGAGGATCCATATATACACAAAGCTGAAAAGAAAATTTACATAACTGCAAAAGATAAAAGTATTTAAAGATAAAAATAAGAACCAAATATGCTAAAAAGATTATAGAGATTAAATGCTAATAAATCTGGACTAAGTACATATGCACTATGAATGGTGTTAATCAAGGGCAGGTAAATGCAACCTATGGCTATTCACATAACATATGGTATTGTTCTGGTATATCTATATGCCTGTTGATGCTGTTTGTTTTTATTGACACAAATGCCTCTAGTAAAAGTCTTTGGTACTTATTATTGATATTGTTGTATAGAATGGATGGCTTTGTTAAATTGAATGTATGACCGGTTTGCATAGAATAACATCTCTAATAAAAACCTAAATTCCCCTATTTACAGTCATTCTATGCAAACCGGTCATACATTCAATTTAACAAAGCCATCCATTCTATACAACAATATCAATAATAAGTAACAAAGACTTTTACTAGAGGCATTTGTGTCAATAAAAACAAACAGCATCAACAGGCATATAGATATACCAGAACAATACCATATGTTATGTGAATAGCCATAGGTTGCATTTACCTGCCCTTGATTAACACCATTCATAGTGCATATGTACTTAGTCCAGATTTATTAGCATTTAATCTCTATAATCTTTTTAGCATATTTGGTTCTTATTTTTATCTTTAAATACTTTTATCTTTTGCAGTTATGTAAATTTTCTTTTCAGCTTTGTGTATATATGAATCCTCAGCGCGTTTATTACTCTTACCTGATGAAGGACGATATGTCCGAAAGCTTGTGTGCATGCTAATAAAAAGAAGCTCCTCTTCCCACTTTGTAAACTCGTTATAAAACTATAAGTTAATACAAATTCAGAGAAAATATATATCCATACTGGAATGAAGTTCCTGATGCTAACAGATGCCTAGAGGAAGAAGCAAAAAGCAGCGTGGAAACAAAGAGGGAAAAAGAGAGAGAGTGTATCGATCGGACAAAAAGCTGCCATGACTTTTTGCCTCCAACGTGCTTGGAAAACGGAAGCCATTTAACAAGGGATTCTTCCAATCGAATTATGTGCATTTAACTTTTTCAACTGCCGTCAGCCAATATTGGCTAGGATACCCAGGAATTTGCATTCATTAACTTCTGGGGAGAGTCTTTTGTAGATGCCCTTTCTTAAGTCAGGGTTTTCTTCGTGAAGTATTATATTTTTGGATTTCCCCAATTTACAGAATATAAATTGTTGTGTCTTTGCATATTTGCTATTTGCATATTTTTTCTTTGTTGTAACACAATTTGCATAGTTTCAATTTAACGTATTTGTGCTATGTTGTTGCTGTTGTGTCCAACGAAGAACCTCAGATGTCTCCATACATCTCTATCACAGCAATGTTCTCTATCTTGGGTGTGTAAAGCTGCTGTATCTTTGGACAATGTTCTTTAGTTAATTTATGTAAAACTAGCGGATGTACCCGGCTTCGCCCGTGTTTTACCCGAGTACAGGTTTGTCTAACGAATCTCTCGATAAAGTGAACATTTTTTTCCCGGTCCCTTGAAAAATACTCGATAAGTTGAATAAAATCAATATTAATCGGTACCCGAGTAAAGGTTTGTCTAAAGAACATTTGTTAAAACAATTCTCTATAAACTTATAAAAAAAAAAAATAGATATATTTTGATAATTTGAAACTCGTAAATTTGAATCTCTCGATAAAGTGATCATTTTTTCCCGGTCCCTGTGTGCCGTGTCATTCTGAATTTTGTCTTTCCTAATTTTCTACATTACAAAATCATCGTTTTATCTAGTGAACATTTTTTCCCGGTCCCTTGAAAAATACTCGATAAGTTGAATAAAATCATGGTCGTTTATGGAAGATGGACGAAGTTCCCGGAGGTCATCTTGGGCAAGCCCCCGCGAGGCTTTTTTTCTTGTCTACTTGGCACAGCTGTGTCACCAACTCTGCCCCCGCGCGCCAGGACATCTTGACCCCTCTGATTGTTCGGTGGGTACTTGGACTGTCCATCCGGCCGGCGGCCGGACGATTACATTCTCTCGACGGGGTGGGGCAGACCTAAGCCTATCTCCGTCGCAAGGTGGCGCTGCTTGCGAGTTAAAGCTACGAATCTGCAAATAACTCTAAGGATATTCAAGATATTCAAGAAATTATTTTTTCGAAAACCTTTCCGGGGATATTACTAATAATATCCCAAAATTTCACGGCGATTAGATGTATGGTTTTTGAATCTATAGAGTACACACACACACAGACAGACATTCATTTATATATATATAGATAATGAATTGAACAGGATTGTATATAGCCTAATTGCTGTAATGCAGTGAAAGGTATTGACGCAAATATCCCTGAGTTTGGGTATCGCGTTTCATGATGTTAATAAAGTTTAACCACTCATTAAAATTAATCCTTTTATATTTTATTCATTAATTTAGTAAAAAAATAAAAGTGTCCATGGATGGGAATCGAACCCACAGTGTTCCGCTTACCTGGAAGATGCCATGTCCACTAGATTATTTTAAATATAGATTAAAATAAAAAACTATACTCTCTCTAATTAAAACAAGAATTTTCAATTCATTAATGTTATTTAGGTCTACGGTAGTTGAGATAGAGTCTGAAGAATTTGTTAAATTTCTAACATACCTATATAATATTGGTATGAAACTTTCAAATGTTGTCTTAAAAGTGTAAAAACTCTTTAGGAATTTTGTGCATATGTATAAGGTCATTTTATTTAATTTTCTTATTGAATAAAAATACTCTTATTCAAATAAAAAAGCATATATTGGATCAAAATATCATTTATTTTACCAATATATCAGTTGGCTGAACGCCAACCTTTATCAAGGTATTATAACACATTAATATGATATATATATAACATATTTTTCCGTTCGTAAATAATACATAAAGTAAATATGTATATGTATTATTTACGAACGGAAAAATATGTCCGGGGTAGCCTAGTGGACAATGGCATCTGCCCGGTAAGCGGAACACTGTGGGTTCGATTCCCATCCCTGGATACTTATATTTTTCCGTTTATTATTACTCTTCACAATTCATCCTTTCATACCTCATCCCTAAGGTTAGAAATAATCGATATTTCTCCTTGGAATAAATTTTGATTTTTCGTTGAAAAGAAACTCATGAGGGATAATCTTTAAATGTCGTTTTACAATCACAAGCCGCATTATATTGTATTATAAATATGCCTTTTTAATTAAATATTTATTTATGGATTGCTCTATTTTCAAAAATAATATTTTAATTGAAATGACAAAAGTTCCTTATTAAAAAATAACATTGACATCGTGAGTGAGTTCAAAACTGCGTTTTTGATAAATTCAAAAGGATATGTAGAGAGAGTTGTGAGAAGATAATTTTAAAACGGTCTACACAGAAATATCTCAAATAGACACACATTCAGGGGTTGAACTCTCCTTCAAAAAGAAATTCTAAATATTTCCGAAGAATTTAAAAGGCTGAAAATATCGATGTATTTGCCTTTTTTCAAAAAGAAGATTTTATAAACTGAACAAACAGAGCCGACAATATTTTATTTAAGAATGTTTTGAACCTATTTGGAACTAGGGGGGGGATCCACTTTAAATGTTAGAGTTGAAACTTGGAATAAATCCACTTTTAAAATGTATCTTTTAAAAGTTTTAAAATAAAATTTACCTTAAATTTTATAGATTTAAATATATAAATAGATTCAAATATATTAGTTAAAACATTTTATACATTTTAAATACTTCACTATACCAATATACTAATGATATATTAATTTTAAAAATATTGTAACAAAGTATTTTTTATTTTATTAACAGAGTATCATTTTTGATGTTTATATTTTGCCACTCTCTGTGAACTTCTCACATTGCTTATCTTTTGTTTTATCATTCTTAGATTGTTCTTGTCTTAAATATATTGTTGTGTCACCCTGAGGTTTGTCTTTCCTAATTTTCCACCTGGCATTTTGGTGGAGATGCTGGGTAAATTATGGAACACAAACTGAAGATCGCCGAAAAGACCTTGAAGCCATGGGTGCTGTGATCTACATTTTCGGAGATTGGCTCCAGGATTCAACCGCCGTGTCAAAGCCAAGACTTCCCTCCAAGATGACGATGTCCCTATAGACGATACGACGACAAAGCCACTCTTCACTCCGCAAGAAAAAGAACGAAAAGGTACTAGGGACAAGGTTCCAAGACTTCGATGGAATCCTTGGCAGAAACACGTCAAATCCATGTCAGTATCTACAATAATTTCTAGCTGTGGGTCACAGCTCCCATAGGGAAGGATCTATGTAACAAAGTATTATTATTTTATTTCTCATAAATGAATCCTTCTGATTTTCCTTCACTTATTTGTTACTATTGGAACAGAAATAAATTGTAATAAATCACACAAGCGATGCAATCTTATTCTACTTAAAACTAAACAACAATGGATTTTTATTTTCAACACAACATATACATTTAATTAAGTAAAGGAAGCAATACCTTCTAGATTTCTTTTGAGCAATGCCAGTCATTATTTTATATGGAGCATTCATTTATTCCTATATTCTTGCTACCAGCTGTTTCACAGCTTTAACTACAGTCGTTTTTCAAAGACAGATGTCTAAATAGATTTTTCGGTTGAATCAAGACTTTACAACAGTAAGTCTTTTGGATCCAAGTCGGCCTGCCACTGAGTAGTGCTCCCAGTCTTATTGACAAAGGTAAATGCATTCTACATCACCCAGTCATGATGGTTGTCAAACACACACCATCAAGGGTCACAACTTGATACCCTAATAGGATTAAGTGGAGATAAGAAAGAAGACAACAGTAAGAATTGCAGTTTAAATATATTGGACAGTCTCAAGTTTTCTCCTTTTCTCATTGAAAGCGAGCTGATACAGCTATCTGTAAACTTTGATAAATAAATTCACAATTTGGGAAGATATTTTATTAACTAAAGAACATTAATTTGTTTTCATAATTCAATACAATAATTATTTTTATCAATATTAAGGTAAAAAAAAACCAAAAAAACATTAGATTTCCAGAGATATTTTTCTTTAAAATAAATCAAGTTATCCGTTGAAGTTTGATGTTTTCACCTTAACATTAAATCGTCTTAAAGGCGACAAGGTAGTTTGTGAATATATATTGCCGCTTGGAAAATTAGGGAAGACAAACTTCAGGATGACACAGCAATTTATTTAAGGCAAGAACAAACTATGAATGATAGACAAAAGATAAGGAATGAAGGAAGATTACAGAATAGTAAAATATAAACATAAAAAATGATACTCTGTTAATACTAGTGTAAAATAATAAATACTTCGTTACATTATTATTGCACTGTCCTGGGGTGTTGGCTTCATGTCAATGTTCGATGGTTCCATATCAAGATTATAAGTGCGACCAGAACATAGAGTAATCATCAAACAAAGTTAACAAGGAATGTATTTACAATTATTTTTATATCTTAAACTGAGAGATATCTAAACAAAATACACCTATCCCCCGATTTACACGATAGATACGTTCCTGAGAAAAACGTGTAAATCGGGGGATAGGTGTACACAGAAATAAAATGCATTGACAGGTTAAAATATGTAGTCAGCACATAAGCTCGGGATTCCTCGTGAGATGTGTACACAGCTCATGTGTTCAATCACAGTAGCATTTAGTATAGTGCGATAAAAAAAAAATTATTTGGAAAACCGTGTAAAAGCGAAAACGTGTAAAACAAGTACCGTGTAAATCGGGGGATAGGTATATTTACAAATAAAACGCTGACGTCACGTGTCTAATGATGATAAAACCGAGTAGACCATCACAGATTATTCTGTGACAAACAATATGGTCAAATACGAACTTGTGTTACTAGTGTTACACATGCGGGATAATTTTCACATGTCGTTTTACAATCACAAGCCGCATTATATTGTATTATAAATTACTTTGGGTGTCGGTGGAAGGAAGATCTAAACCGTTGGTTTTCGACCGCTACGACTCGGGTTCGATTCCCGCATAGGACACTTTTTCTGATTAAAAAAAAAATGCTCCAATGCCTCCCGATTCTTGCAAAAGTTCAACCCCACCAACGAGTGCAAGTAACCAAACGGGGCTCTGGCACATTTGTAAGTGCAAAGTCGAACTGCTTTTCACGTGTGTAGACATGTGGTGTACTTAGAGTAAAAGCAGTCGCAACTTCTACCCACCATGATTATCATGGCCTATACCACGTGTTCTAGGGACAAGAAAATGAAAAATAAATTACTTTATGTATTATTTATGAACAAAAAAATATGTCCAGGGTAGCCTAGTGGACATGGCATCTGCCCGGTAAGCGGAACACTGTTGGTTCGATTCCCATCCCTGGGCACTTTATTTTTCCGTTTATCATTATTATTCACAATTCATCCTTTCATACTTCATCCCTAAGGTTAAAAATAATCGTTATTTCTCCTTAAAATAAATTTTGATTTTTCGTTCAAAAGAAACATATGCGGGATAATTTTCAAATGTCGTTTTACAATCACAATCCGCATTATATTGTATTATAACTTGTATCATAGTTTTTCATTCAGAGCCTATATAAAAATATATTTAAAACAATAGTTATCAAAAGGATAAGTAAAGGAAATGCCATATAAAACAGTGATTGAAGTTAATATAAAGAAATCTCAAATTTGTTATGTATGTAGATTTTAATTAAAATGAAAATATAAAATATATAAAAAAGCAGATTCAAATTGAAAGTAAATGTTTAAATTAAAGCTAAAAAGAATATTTTGACTCTATGTTTGTATATTTAGAATAGAATCACAAATATTAATTTAAAATGTAAACGGTGTTATTAAAGGGAAAAATGTTTTCTTATAAATACGAAAAAAAAACTATATTTACACATACATACATAAATGCATAAATAAATATTTAATAATATATTATATGTTATTTAGATTAAATTTAATTATCGTCTTTCATTATATTAAATATATTTAATATATGTTAATTAAAATTAGCTTCGAAATTTATCAACACTGAATAGATTCATATGGGTAAATATAGGAGCAGACCAATTATAATAATTTGAAAAAATTACATGTGGTTCTTTCTACAAATTATTTTGGCACAATACCAGTTAACTATTTCCACCTATTAATTAGCATAATTTAAATAGTTTTTGTCCCACCATTATCCAGTTTAATTCATTCTTACAGTTTTGTAGTACACTTGTAAATTATATATTTAAATACACCGTTTTTTGTTGTCAAAATGTATTTCATTGTCACAGAATTAATTATGTTCACAGAGTATTATATTTGCTTTATATGAAGGTATTTTATTTTCTTAGTAAAAGAATACTGAATACAAGATTACAATAATTGTGCTTATCAATAATTTAATTAAATGCATATCTTCATACAATATTTAGTTTTCACTTTGTGTAAAGAAATCCCTTCTATAATATAATTTAATGAACGTATTTGGCATAATCTAAAGAAAGACAGAAATACAGGGTGATCCAAAAGTCCCGCACAACTTTAAAAATTAATAACTCCGCGAATATTTGCGCTAGA